>OX439143.1:22210537-22810537 GCA_949318255.1 Pollenia labialis | reverse complement strand
GCCAAATTTTCATTATGAATACTGATGTTAGTTTTCATTATAACCAAAAAGAAACTAGGATTATTCATTTCTGTTCGCCACAGCCTCGGGAATTTAAAAAATTTTTTTTCTTTTTTTTTGAGATCCATAATTCGACGCTAATAGTTTTCCTTAAATATGTATCTTATTTAATTTTGTACAAGCTCTCTACTTTCTGCTCATTTGCGATATCTTTTAATTAATATGTTAGATTTTGTTTTTAATTAATGAAAAAAACTTTTATAAAAATACGTAAGGGAACTTGTTTACAAAGAAAGTAAAATAAATGGTTCAATACTAAAAAATAATTGAAGTTGAACTTGAATTATTATTACCTAACGCTTTTATTACCTATTATTATGCTTTTATTCCGTATTATTATGCTCTAGATACAAGATAAAAGGATAACATAAACATAACAATTTAATTCATAAAACAATAATAAAAACAAAATATAAATTGAGGTACTCAAGGTATGAGATCAAAAAGTAATTAATAAAATAGATAAAATATTTTAAATAAATATATAACATTTTAAGGGCTTAGGAAATAACTGTCTGCCACACTAAAAGCGCTTGGTAAGTCGTCAAAAAGTATATTTCTGATTTTATTTACGAATTATCATGTTACCGAAAAATTTCGTTCATTTTTACCGAGGTTGGATAAATAGTTAAAAGTGCACCGTTGTAGCTTGCTTCGGATTCACAATCAGAAGCATTTTTTTCTTTTTTATAAACAACGTCTATATTAGTCAAATGCATGTCAAGGTTTTTCAAGTTGTATATTGTAGTATCGGTTTCCCCGCACTTCACTGTTAAATAAACCAACACAAATTGAAAAAATTTGTGTTTATCACCTAACAAACATATCGCTCCTTCATTGCATCATAGTCATATCACAAAAAATCAAAAATTTTAAGTAACTTTAGCAAAGTTTTCCTTCACACCTTCTCGTATTATATCTCAAACTGAACCGAAGTTATAGCAAAATGTATCTTTAAATCGGTACATTTTGAAAACTGTAATCGCATTTTGCCAAGATCTTTTGTTTTTGTAGATATGACTATGTTGCAATAAAGGAGCGATGTGTTAATGTATCTTCTATTTTTAAGACTTGTTCATGGACAATGAAACTTTACTGCCTGCATCTTATTTTGAATTAATGTGCTTTATTAAATCTTCACTTCAATAAATGTAATAATTATCAACTGTTGCACTGCACATTCTGCTTTTAGTATATTTATTGCATCAGGAGACATGGATTTAAATATGTACTCACTTCTTGTAATTGATCTAATCCGCAACCCATCCACAGATGCTATTTTTTAGAGAATAGAAAACTAAATTTTAAAGTATAAATAGCTGTTTTCTGAAATTATGAGAAATTTTTTGTTTCCCGGGATCCCGCAAGAAAAATCCCGGGAAAACGGGAAATAAAATAATTGAAAAAACCCTAATGCCTATACAAAATAAAAAACATGTCATCAATATGACATGAATCATTTGAACGCCAATTAATGTTAAAAGAAGAAAAAGGATGAATCATGTCAATAAGACATGAGCCGTATGAACTCAGACTTACTTAATGTCTACATAAATTTATTAGGCCGATAAAGTATGTATCCGATAACGATTTTGGATTGGGATACAAAATACATTGTTTTCAGTTGGCAACAGCTCTTAAAATACATATAAAAGTTAGGAGTCAGCTGATTCAATTTATCTGTACGGCAAATACATAATTTTTCATACATAAAAGTTGTTAAAATTAAAAATTTGCCAGTCCCGAAAAATCCCGGGATTCCGGGATTCGGGATTCCCCGTTTGGCATCCCTATATTATAACTTTCTCTTTTTGCTTTACACTAAGAAATTTTATAAAATTTTCTAAGGCAAACAAACAAAAAACATACATACATATGTATATAGAAAACAAAACCGTAATAAATATATATATGTATGTATGTACATATGTATATATTTAGTAGATAATAAAATAATTGCCACTGATCTCTGCATATGAGGTTGAATGATTATGGGTTAAATTGATAATTGAATTGAAATTATATTCTGTGATTGAAATGCAAATTTTAAAATGTGGAAGAATGAGAGAGATAGAGAGAAAAGAAGCTACAAAACATATAATAGAAAAACTAACAATGGAATTGAGAACGTTGATTTTGTAGAATACCCAAAATAGAACGTAAAAAGTTTAGATTGAAAAGGTGATAAAGGGAGTAGTAATTTCAAAGACAAGGTTAATACCTATAAATATAAATACATTTTTTGTTTTAACAACTTTAAACAACAAAAATATGGATTTCAGCTTTAAAATTTAAATGATAGATATAACAATAATCGAAACTCATAACAAATATAATATATTGGAGGAATATACATATTCAAATAGTGCTTTTTACAATTTTTTCGAAAATTAGTTTTTTAATAGCAGCGCGTTCACTGTCATCTTAATAAAAAAAAAAATATATATTTTTGCCAAAACTTTATTTTAATAATTTTTTGTTGTTCCATCTTACACGTGTATTAAAAAAATATTTGCGTATGCGTGTAATAAAATATTAAAAATTGTTTTTAGAAAATATGTACAGTGAGCGTCAAAATAAAGAAAAACAAGCTGTTTTCAATATAACAAGTGTTATTTTAGTAAAAAAGAATTTCAATTTTTAGAAGTTTATTATCATTTACAAAACTTTGGACAATGTTAATTCAATAAGGGAAATTACGATGGTGACAGCAAGCATGAAGTCTAATCAAATTTGGCAAAGTGAAAAGTTAACTTTTTATAACTAACATAACACTTTGTATATTGGAAAACAAGCTGTTTACTTTATTTTGACGCTCACAGGTCATTCATACATATGGGTAGTGAAAGAGTAGACTTTTCTGTGGAAATACCCATATGTATTAGGGATTGCTATTCGGTTTTAAATCGAAACTGCGGTTTTAAATGCCTAAAAGCCGAAACCGAAAACAGAAAAAACCTCGGTTTTTAAATGCATTAAAAATATATTTAGGCTTAAAGGAATTGCAAATTATATTTACATAATACTCGTACTTCACCTTAAAAAAGTTTATAGCTAACAGCCTGAAACAATGGCAATGCGTTGCAAAAAATTTTAAATTAGAACAAATGTGCTTTTTTCAATAAAAGTACCTTAATTCCCTGGTAGCAGAAGAATCGTTTTTTTTTCAAAAATCATCTTGTTGATTCTTTTTGAGTACTTTTGGTGATCCAAAAACTGATTAATCAGTTATAGTTACACTTACAAGAAACGAATCGTAAATGACTCATCAAGAAGAGTCGCGGGTAGGGTACCATTTCTCCCTACAAAAGAATATTTTATAATCAGAAAATGAGCGCATATTTAGGTTTTTTAATCGCGCTTAAGAGTCAAAAAGACTCGAATATGACTGAATCTCTGAGGAAACAGCTTCACTTATAAAAAATAAACGCATATGAGCTCATTTCCGATAATTTATGATACACTCGTTCTGAGGGAATGGTACCCTACCGATGAATCACCTCAAAGAATAATTTGTGATACAATTTTCTGATTCCTTTTTGAGAATATGAATGAATCATAGGCCAATCCTTTTTCAATGATTTCATATGAATGCTTTTTCAATCGCTCAAGCGATAAATCAGTTTATAATCACCAAAAGTGATCTGAGAATACTCATTTAGGTGATTTTTACAAAAAAATTTCATCCAAATTAATAGCTGGGTTAAAACACTAAAAAAACTTGTATTGCATACAATATTGAATATCGTTAGCTAAAATGCAAAAAGGGGTAACTAACAACAATACAATTTTCAAGGAGAAGCAAAAAACATTGAAAAGTGAAAACTATAAACATGTCAGAAAAACATGCATTGATAAATTGTCCATGGAATTCTTCACACAATTTTCAAGGAACCCCATTTCATTATATTTTGTTAGAACAAATATGTGTAATTACGTCGTTTTGCATATCGTCACCTAAAAGACGAAATAACCTATCTGAAGTTTTCAAAAGTTTACAGGAGAGGGAAAAAACGTTATAAACAGGCATGTTCTGAAAATCATTTTTTTGTGAAAGAGATTTGAAATCACAAGAAAGGTGTTCTGGACATAAAACTTTTTCCATAATTGTGATTTTAAAAAGTTCAGCTAAGTGGCCGCCGATTTAAAATTGCATGCTTATTTTTTTCCACCATTTTAAACCAAGTTAAAACTTTTGTGGTTTTTAAAACACCCTGAAATAATAATTGTGATTTTAAAATCACAAGTGATTTGAAATTTTGTGATTTTCAGAACATGCCTGAAAATTGGAACTATTAACGATATTTTTTTGTGCGTAACGGTCCTCTAGGTAGAAAAGCTTTGTCATTTGTAATATTATATGTTAAAAATTTTGCAGACATATTCGTTATGATATAAGGAATAAAAATCCATAAAAAAAATCAATTTTGAAATTTTTGCAGATAGGTTATTAGGTCTTTTAGATGACGATATATCAAATTAACACACTTGTAGTAGCATCCTTTGTTTTTTCTCAATAAAAGCTTCATTTTTGATCACAGAAGTGTAACATTTTGTCAAGATTTTGAATTTTTTGTTAGATACGCCTTTTTCCATTTTAGCTAACGATATGTAGTTTTATTGGCATACATATTTTCAAAACCGAAAACCGACCGGTTTTAATAATTTTTAAACCGAAACCGCGGTTTTACATTTTTACTGTTTTTTAGCAAACTCTAAAATGTATGTATTTATATATCGTTTCCAAAAACGCAAAAGGCCCTATCTAACATTTTTAAATTTTACAGGAGAAGCAAAAAACTATTTAAACTGTTTATATGTAGTTTATTTTTCTTATAAAACCTATTACGTAGGTATGTATGTATGTAGATGTTTTGACAATGTGGCATAGTATGAAAACTGTTAGTAAGGTCTTTAGCGTTTATCATATAATCTTTTGCAGATAGGGAAGTTTGTTTTTTGTTAATAAAATCTCTAGTTTTGGTTGAAAAATTTCAAAATTTGTTATAGACAATTGTTAATGCAATACAGAAGAATCGCGAAAAAGGCAACTCTCGGAAAATTTAATCTCGCGGATAAGTTAACCGAATTTTAGCGTGCCTGCGTCGCTCTACAAAGTTAACTTTTCTGAAAGTTTTGATAAAAAACATCGGAAATGAGCAGAAAGTAGAGAAATTGAACAAAATTAATAAATATATTCAGGGAAAATTAATAGCGTTTTGTTATGGATCTCAAAAATTAGAAAAAATGTTTGAAATTCTCGAGGCTGTGGCGAATAAATATTAAAAATCTGAGTTTATTTTTTGTTATTATGAAAACCAAGCCATTGTAATAAGTTTAGTGTGTTATTTCTGAAAGATCCATGTTTATTATTGTATATTTTTCTAATTTAAGCCCGCTTAGAAAAGTTAATACATATGTAGTTCGAAGTTAAAAATCATTGGTACATTTTGGTTAACTTTTTCGCGATTCTACTGTACATCAGAATCAATAAAAATGTAAATTTTTAATTTTGTTTAGCTCTTTAATGATTACTCTTAACGTTAACGAAAAAAACAGCTTTTTCGCTATCTTGTAAATTTGTGATTTTGCAGATAGCGCTTTTTGAATATAAACCCCTCGTTATACAAACAATTTGAATAAGGAAAATTATTTTTGACTTACCTGAAAATGTTCAGAGCAGTCTGAACAGCCAAAGAAATATTTGACATAACCATGCATTGCCTGCAGAACTTCTAAAGGATCTAGACTTTTATCCAAATTGGCAGCCTGTACCGTCATAAAGTGAAATAGTTGCCAGAGAGAACATGTAAAACCACGTAGGCCAGACTGAGAGCCTGTGCAACCAACAAAATGCTTTGCAGTGTAAATTGGTCCCAACTTTTTTTCTAATTTCTGTAATTCTTTTTCAAAGTCTTCACCCGACAATTCCTGATTGTGTCGCGAAACAAATGCAGCCAGTTGAGATATCAAAGAACGTCCCGATGTATCCAAAGGATTATAGCGCTCTAAAACTGCTAGAAATCTTTGTAAAGCTAAAAGCTTTTCACTTTTGATATTGGAAGATTTTGGGATTTCATTGTGTAAAGTATTGTGTATGGCCATTTCAAGATCGGCCTGATAGACGAGATGTTTATTGCGTTTTACTTCTTCTATTGTTGCCATTAGTTTATTTGTATTCTCAGGATAAATTTGCAAAATTTTAGTAGTGGTTTCCTGCTTTGTTTCTGGTTTTTCGGTTATATGATGTGAAAATAGGAAAGATTTAATGGTTTCTTTGTAGGAATCGGAAAGTTCATGCAGTGGTGCATACGGCTCTATGGAGCCTTGGCGATTTATGATGGCAATTTTATATTTAGTGCCATCAACTTGATATTTGGCCGCCAGCTCAAGATCAGTAATCCTTTTTACCGCTATATTGGGATATCTTAAAAAGTGCAAGATAGTTTCCACACCCACTGTAGAATTTTCTGGTTCGTATACTAAAACCACAAACAACTTCAAACTATCCAAACCTTCAAATAATGCTAAAGAATTATTAGATTGCACCGGTTGCAAGTCAGGCCAAGAATACATATTTTTCGTTTTATTTTCAGCGGCTATCAACTGGGCTAAATTATTAGTTATCAGTGTCAAATCTTGTGAAAAAATTTGTTTTCCATAATTATCCGGCGAAGGTTGATATGCTGGACCAAAGTATCTTAAAGTGGGATAGGCCATAACTTCATACTCCCTACAAATGCCATTGTTTTCTTCATTTGCACAATCAATGGCACCGATGGGTAAAACAACACGCCAGTCATATAGATTCTCCGCCAATTTCTTATATTCCGGAGCAAATTTGCGACAATGGCCACAATAACTATTGTAAAATTCTACTAATATGGAATGATTTCCATACAATACTTCGTTTTTAAAATTGACATGGGTTAATATAAGAACTTTATCGGTGGAATTGTATAGACCCAATTCTTCGGATTGTTGTTTTAATAAGGCCTCATAACTGGAACGTGGTACTCCGGCATTGATCAGTTCCACGGTTAAAGTAATTAAAAGGAAGACTAAATAGTATTTACTTGGCACTGTTAAGCTTTGCATTTTTTTGTTATTGTTCAACAGGGATTTCACTTTATTTATCTAAATGCATATATTTCTTTTCTTTTACATACTTAATTCTTCATTATTTTTTTTTGTATTATTAAATTAGTCATTCACTTTAAATGCATTAACTTGTTTTTATTATTTTTACTTCCCATCCGGATCTATTTTAACCTCGTCCAACTAGGTAAATAATTCTCTTTTGACTAAAAAAGTTTACACTTCAAGTACAACAATTTAGTTAAAAGTGTTGCCCATTTGTTAACAGGTTTCTTAAAATAATATGGCATTAATTAAGTACTAAGATGGCAGTATTAAGTAAAAGCAGTGTTGTAAAACGATTTGTAAGTTAAAAAAAAGTCAGTTAGTAGACAGAGATATTTAAATTTCATGAAATTGTTATTTCACTTAACTAAAAACCAATATATAAATAAGTTTATTATTACGTTCAACTAAATTGAAAAAATACTCCGGAATAAAAGTAATCTTTAATAAAAGAAATCATTAAAAATAAACTCGAAAATTTAAAATTTTTTAGCAAAAGTTTTAAAAAATCTTAAAGTAAAATACTAACAGTCTAATTCATAAAAAATAAAACGGGTTTATAAAAGGTTTTTGAAACGGACTTGCATGAAATACGATTAATAAGCCCTTTATAAACCTGTTTTATTTTTTATTTCTATACGGGATCAAGAATTTATTTTAGTTTGTGGAAAATATTGCTTATAATAAATGAATTAAACAGAGCGAATTATGAAGTGTATCTGGTATGTAAGCTATAGATAAATATGAACGGATTTTAACAATATTTTGTATTAGAAATTAAATTTACGAAGATTTTTGAGCAATTTATCAGTCTTACAGACATATTTCCATATTTATGTACAAATCTTAATTTCATGTTTTTGGTATTGTAAAAAGTATTATAAACGTTTAAAGGAGTATACAAAATACTATAAGGAAAAAAATAAGACAGAAGAAAAACCAGATTATTGTTATTATATCATATAATAATAAAATTTTAAATTTTAAATGCTATTCAAATTTAAAAATATTTTACTAATATTTTTTAATATTTTATTCAGGCTTAAGTTCACCAAATGGATTTGCCGTCTTACACTCGCAGCCATCGACGACTGCTGACGTCAATAGTCAAATATCAATCCTTAAACCAAATTGTATTTTAACCTTTGGTAGATCGAAATTTGCTTTTTTGAATGATTATCCATTTTAATAGATTTTACATGTTTTTCCTCTCTTCTGTTTTTTCCCGTACTTATGTCAAGAATTCTTCTTGAAGTCCAAAGTACATTTTTATGTTTTTTCATTTTGTCTTCCTTTTTCCTTGTTGACCTTTTTCAGCACAACTTGAAGGACAAATGTACACATAGGAATTTTACAACATGGAAATTAATTAAAATTGTTATTGATAATCATTCATTCTTGACTGACCTGAGATTCGAACCCAGGCGTCTGGTTACCATGACATGTTTCGATCGCAACCACTCGATCTCCTCAGATGGATTTGCCGTCTTACACTCGCAGCCATCGACGACTGCTGACGTCAATAGTCAAATATCAATCCTTAAACCAAATTGTATTTTAACCTTTGGTAGATCGAAATTTGCTTTTTTGAATGATTATCCATTTTAATAGATTTTACATGTTTTTCCTCACTTCTGGTTTTTCCCGTACTTATGTCAAGAATTCTTCTTGAAGTCCAAAGTACATTTTTTTTGTTTTTTCATTTTGTCTTCCTTTTTCCTTGTTGACCTTTTTCAGCACAACTTGAAGGACAAATGTACACATAGAGCTCGTGCCTTAGCTTTAACAATAATTAGTATTGTGGTTATTTTGTTGAACTATTTATGGTTTTTAATCCAATTTTTTTAATATTTTATTCAGGCTTAAGTTCATCAAATTTAATTTTCATTAAATTATTTTTATGAAGAAAGGAATTTTACAACATGGAAATTAATTAAAATTGTTATTGATAATCATTCATTCTTGACTGACCTGAGATTCGAACCCAGGCGGCTGGTTACCATGACATGTTTCGATCGCAACCACTCGATCTCCTCAGATGGATTTGCCGTCTTACACTAGCAGCCATCGACGACTGCTGACGTCAATAGTCAAATATCAATCCTTAAACCAAATTGTATTTTAACCTTTGGTAGATCGAAATTTGCTTTTTTGAATGATTATCCATTTTAATAGATTTTACATGTTTTTCCTCACTTCTGTTTTTTCCCGTACTTATGTCAAGAATTCTTCTTGAAGTCCAAAGTACATTTTTTTGTTTTTTCATTTTGTCTTCCTTTTTCCTTGTTGACCTTTTTCAGCACAACTTGAAGGACAAATGTACACATAGGAATTTTACAACTTGGAAATTAATTAAAATTGTTATTGATAATCATTCATTCTTGACTGACCTGAGATTCGAACCCAGGCGGCTGGTTACCATGACATGTTTCGATCGCAACCACTCGATCTCCTCAGATGGATTTGCCGTCTTACACTCGCAGCCATCGACGACTGCTGACGTCAATAGTCAAATAGTCATGGTAACCAGCCGCCTGGGTTCGAATCTCAGGTCAGTCAAGAATGAATGATTATCAATAACAATTTTAATTAATTTCAATGTTGTAAAATTCCTTTCTTCATAAAAATAATTTAATGAAAATTAAATTTGATGAACTTAAGCCTGAATAAAATATTAAAAAATTTGGATAAAAAACCATAAATAGTTCAACAAAATAACCACAATACTAATTATTGTTAAAGCTAAGGCACGAGCTCTATGTGTACATTTGTCCTTCAAGTTGTGCTGAAAAAGGTCAACAAGGAAAAAGAAAGACAAAATGAAAAAACAAAAAAAAATGTACTTTGGACTTCAAGAAGAATTATTGACATAAGTACGGGAAAAAACAGAAGTGAGGAAAAACATGTAAAATCTATTAAAATGGATAATCATTCAAAAAAGCAAATTTCGATCTACCAAAGGTTAAAATACAATTTGGTTTAAGGATTGATATTTGACTATTGACGTCAGCAGTCGTCGATGGCTGCGAGTGTAAGACGGCAAATCCATCTGAGGGGATCGAGTGGTTGCGATCGAAACATGTCATGGTAACCAGCCGCCTGGGTTCGAATCTCAGGTCAGTCAAGAATGAATGATTATCAATAACAATTTTAATTAATTTCCATGTTGTAAAATTCCTTTCTTCATAAAAATAATTTAATGAAAATTAAATTTGATGAACTTAAGCCTGAATAAAAAATTTTGATTAAAAACCATAAATTGTTCAACAAAATAACCACAATACTAATTATTTTACTAATATTCACTTGATTTCAAATTCCTATTTTACTGGAGAATGCTATTGAAATAAAGTGTAACAAAAGTATATTTATCTTAACCCTTTAAACTTGAAATTCGATCTCGATTGGACCAAGTTAAACAAAATGGCTCTCACTTTCATCTTTTCTTCTCCTACAGCCAGTGTTGCCAAAATCCAAATTTTACACAGGCCAAACTTTAAAATTAAACGAATTTTTATGAATGATACAAAATAAATTTTGTGTTTGATAATAAAAAACGTTTTTGATTAACGAATATATGTAACACAATAAATATGTGCATATATATGTGCATAACACAGCGGAAAAACCTGCAAGCGCTTCCACTTTGCAGGCCTTTGGGACGATCTACAAACGGTTTAATGAACTTCTACTCATTCCACTCTGCCTTCTTAAAAAAGGTCAATTAAAAAAGCCCAATAAACTTCCTGGTTCTCCAACTTCATTCCGCCCCATCAGCTTATTATTGACAATTAGTAAAGTTTTAGAAAGGATTATTAAAGATGTAGGCCCCCATTACGGTTCACAACTCAACTCAGTTGAATTGTAATTAAGACAACCGGTTGTGATCAGTTGTAATTTATGTTATGTTTTTGTTCGCCGCAATATAGCAAAGTTGTAAACCATAATACACAAATTATGCAGCTTTCTCAGTGGGCCTTACAGAGAACGAATTTATTAAAGACACCCGAACGTTCTTCCAGTTTGCAAAAATCTCATTACGTTAAATTAAAAATAATAAAACTAAATAATTTATTAAATAATTTTTAATAAATATAAATTAAACAAACTTAAAAGAAAAAACAAAGATTTTTATCTTTCAACGCAAAATAATATAGTATTTGTGAAGCTTATTCTACAATTATATAAAAAAAGCTTATAAAAATATTGAGACGAATAAGCTTTTCTATACAAAAGTTAATTTAATATTATATTCGTAAGATTATTCTACAATTGAAAAGATAAGCTTATATAAATCATACATTTGTAATATTTTAACGAGGGTTCCGTTTTGATTTTTCTACAATTAATACGATAGCCTTTTTCAATATATTCTAAAATCTTTTTCAAGCTTAACGCTTGTGTTGGTAAGCTTATTATAATATTTTTCTCAAGTCATTTGGTTTGTTGGGCCACGAAAAAGTAAAATTTATAAGTTTCCTTAAAAACAATATGGCGCTTAACATGCCAAATGTTATTGTTTACATTTGTTTGCAACTGAGCAAATATGCATTATGTAATAATTTTGCTCATGGGTTTTTATGTGCAAACGAAGCAAAATATATCAAATTGCAATACGTACATTTTGTTGTTGTGTTGTGCAAATGCGTGCACTTTAGCACGCATCAAAAATAGGAAAAAAATGTTGTCTTATTTTTTAATACTTACACAGAAAACGGCAACATTGTCTTCAACGACATTTTGCAAACAACAATAAACTGTAGTTCAAATAGTTAAATACTTAAAATTTTCATTGTTCCATGAATCATAAACAGAAAAAAATGTAGATAAAAACTTTAATGTTTGTTTATAGAAAATAAATGTTATCAATATTTAATTAACTCTTTTAAAAATTCTCAACGTCAAACAATAACAGAGACCGGCAAATTTACAATTTGAGCTCTTCTTACAATCAACTCTGCTCTTTCCTAAACACGAGAAGAAGATCTTAACAAGAGAACGACGAAGTATTAAACAATTATTAAATTTTTATTTAAATTAACTTTTTTATTGTGCTCTTATATACTATAAAGACTTGGTGATGATGATTAGTGTATATACTTTTGTACTCGTAACATTTCATTTAAAGCTTTTGTTTGGCAAAATTATAGACTTGGAGTCAGTCTAAATATAGACGTTGTCGTGAAAGGCTGTCCATAATAGAGTGGCGAAATCGTGTGATTATCTTTTATATGTAAACAATTACAAAAAAAGAAACGAAACCAACCCTAAACAAAGTTGACAATTTTTTGTTTATATACATGAGCAATAAAGCAAATAAAAAATTGAAAACCAATAAAAACTATAAAAATTAAGCAAATTTCAACAGTTTCTACAAAATATTTTTAATAAAACTGTATTTAGTTACAAACTAAATTTTAAATTTATTGAAAACTCATACAATTTTAAGAATTTTTTATAAAATTTTTTTATGAGTGTATTTTAGACGTGCTGAATGTGAATATTTGTACGAAATAGTACAACGTCAGCGTCAAATTAATGTGTTTGTGCTGTTTTGTGAATTTTGTTAAAAAAAGACAATTGATAAGAAATAACAATTAAAAATATTTTCTAATTCAGAATTCTTTTAATATTGTTGCAAATACAGGTTTCAAAATTAAAAAAAATGGAATTGAAACTCATGAGCAGCTTAAGAGATAAACTTTCGTCTGGTAAGTCCATTTTTGAAAAATGTTAACAATCCTTTGCAATATCCGTTTCCTATACAATACAAAATTATCGATAATGCTGCCAGTAACATGGCGTTTACATTTGCCAGTACTGGCAAGACAGTAGCAATACCCCAACAAACACGGAGGTTTGATTTCAAATTGAAAGTGATTTGAAATCAAACGTTTTCTCAAACGACAAACGTTTGATAATGATTTGAAAATCATTTGTAAATCATAGCGTTCTCAACAAAAAGGGGAAATTATTTTCAAATTGAAAAATGCCTTTATTTTCAACTTGCTTTCAAACGTAATTCTCAAATGTTTTTCAAATGTGGATTATAATAGAATGTGGAATATAAATAAAACTATTTAATTTTTTTAATTTAAATTTATTATTTATTTAAATAAACTTTGAGATAAACATTCGGTACCATAGCAAAAAGATGAAATAGTGTTCTTTCCGTCTTCTAATTCTTGGAAAGACAAAATACTTGGCTCCCTTTTATTTTGAGGATTGTAGCACTGCGATCGTTCAACAATCTTTCTTCACTTTCCTGTTTTATTATTTTTCTTTTTTTTCGTATTTTTAAACACTGTAATTTCTCACAAATAATTTTTATTTTTCACTAGAAATAAACTGTTCACTTTATGTGCGTTCGTTTACTTTTCCAGTAAAACCCCAGTAAAATCCAGTAGGTGATTAATATGAAAATTTTACAAATTTATGTGTACACGAACGCATTTCAGTAAAATCCAGTACAAATTTGTACAAATTTTGGGGTAAACGAACGCAGCTTTTATATTAAAATTTATTTTTAATAGTAAAACAAATGTAACCACAAGGAAAAATAATTTAACTTTAATCGCCATTTTTGATGCTTACATTTATTTTTCGCTTTAGTACTGCCAAGTTTATTTATGATTTGATTTTAACTTTGACAAACATTTGACATCAAATTGAAAAAACATTTGATATCAAATGTTTATTTTCAAATCATTATCAATTTGAATTTAAATGTTAAATCAAACAATTGAAAAACGTTTGAGAATTGCGTTTGATGTCAAATGATAAAGTCATTTCATATCAAAGGTTTGACTTCGTGTTTGTTGGGGTCTAGCAAATTTTGCAGACAGTAAAATTGGACAGTGATTTGACATTTGCTAACAGTAATCTTAAGTTTTGTTCGAAAAAGAAAAAAAAGTGTAAAAATAAATATATTCTTTTTTGATTTTTAATGGAGTTTTGTTTGTTTAATTCATAAAAAAACACCTTTAGCTGCAACATTCACGTTTGATATATTTTTAAAAGTAAACTGTCTTAACTACTGTCTAGACGCCCACGTCACGAAGACAGTTGGTAGTGTTTTAGGCAACTAATATGTATTTTCTTACTGTCTTGCCAGTACTGAAATGTAAACGCTGTGTTAGTTTATAAAATATGTGGTTAATAAATAAATTTTTTGGGCTTTGTTATTCTGGTAGATAATTTCGTGCAAACCTCAAGTAGATTCGAAAAGACTCTGTATCTTGGTAGGGGATTATCCGCGTAGACACGGTCTTTAACGTAACCCCACAAAAAATGCATCAAATGGCATAATCTTAGTGTCCAATTGACATCACCAAAACGTAAAATTACACATTCTGGAAACTTTGCATGCGTTTAACACAAAATGGGTCGTGTAGTGTGGGTCGTGAGAACGTCTTGTTGAAACCACATATCGTCCAGTTTATAATCTTTAATTGCAGGATAAAAAAAGTCGGTTATCAGAGCTCTGAATTGTCGGTAACTGTTTTTTCGATATTTTAGGCAGTGGGGACATTGAGATGATGCACAGGCCTGCCCACATCTGTAACGCATCTAGTCTCTTAAAACTTCTTTATAATTTTGCTAATTCTTTGCACAGTACAGTGATAAGGACGACCACAATAATCCTGTAATGTTCCTAAAGTGGTCACTTTTGTAGTAAGTTTTAAATTTGTTTACGAGTTCTTCGGTTACACTGCCTTTACACATGAAAGTTCTTTCATGAAATTTCTGTATACGTATTATAAGTAAAAATTTCAATGAAATAGACGACTTTCTTGAAAATTTCTTGTTCGATTTATTTAACGATCCATATTCGTAAATGGCAAACCTTTTACTAAATAATTAAGACTTTTTAGAAGTTATTAACTTTTCAATAAATAAAAGGAAAGTAGAAAAAAGAAAACAAATTTTTAAACAAAAATTATCCTTTGGTTCAAGGAAAACCTTTTTGAAAAACAATGCTCTTCATTTAGTTATTTTAATACTTTTATATATATAAAATATATTTTTATTATAGCTTATTATTTTTTTATTCCAAAAAAAGCGCAATTAATTGCTTTAAATTAAAATTTCTCATTTTTATCCGAACACCCTGATTCTTAAATTCCTAAATTTTGAATTCCCAAAAGCAAAACTACCATTATCATTTTAGTTCCCAAAAGCATAAAATTCCCATTTTCAATTCAACCCCTAAAAGCACCAAAATTAATTTTGCGTTTTCGACGAAACTATCGACGACATCTTGGCGCACGTATTTTTGAGTGTCAAATAAAATAACAGCTGATTTTGAGCAAATAATAGTATCTGCCGGCAAATAAATATTTGTCCAATGTGAACATAGTGTAAACACAAAAAATCAAATATTTTAGTAATTTTTAAGCAAACATTTATTTGATGTTACAAAAAAATTGTAAGAGCAAACAACGACAAATAATTTTAGCCATGTTCCCGATAGAAACAATTTTTCTTTAAGTTTTTGGATTCTTAACAGTTTTAGGGCCATTATTACATCTTAAAGTTAGCTAAAGTTAAGATTAAGTTGACAGATAATAAAGTGTTATCTGCCAAAAAGCGTCTGTTATCTGCCGGGTAACAGCTAACTTTAAGTTGTAATAATGGCCCTTTAAGATTTTCAATAATTATTAGATGCTATCACCCGCTATTAGCAAATTTTTGCGAATTTTCGCTAATTTAGTAGTTTTTATCGAATCCTTATAGTTTTAGGCACTTTTAATAAATTTTATTTGAAATATTAATGGTGTTTTCTTTTCTACAAAAAATGTCACATTTAATTTAAAAAAATTCAATTTGGTGTTCGTTTCTTAAAAATGCTTTGCTATCTAGAAGGGCAGCGTGTTTTATTCTAAAAAATTCACCTTTAAAAATCATAAGGCATTGCACTTTACGCCCCGTAAAAAACGAGGGTGTTGATAATGCCCTGTAAAAAGATGGCTTCTGTTTATATATAGGGTTACCAGACGAAGTTGGGAAAAATCGCCTTTAATCAGGACAGTAAAAATTTTAAATTTTAATAGATATTTTTTCTATTATTTTATAGTAAAAACAAAAGAAAGCATTATTCAGTGTTATAAAATTGTCTTTGAAAAAAATGTCAAATCAAGAAATCTTTAAAACTTGGTGTTAATAAATCGGCAATCTGGCAAAGGTATTTTCTTGTTTACATAATTTATGGAAAATAAACTAAAGAAATTGGAATTTCGTCATTCATTTTGTTAATTTTTTATTTATTTAATATCAATCTTTTAACAAATTTGGGTTTATGTATATTTTTTTTTTATTTTGAAGAACACATTTTTTGATTTATGTTTTTTTTATATATTGAAAATCAAAACAAACCTTTTGTCACCTGTTAAAAACAGGGCGATCAATTTTGTGTTTTGTTCTCGTCAAATAAAAAATTGCAGTATTAATGTTCGGCAAGACATTTTATACATGCACCTTTTAAAATGCAGTATTTTTTTGTAGAAAAGAAAACACCGTAAAATTGTTCGCGAATTTTTGCTATTTTTGCAACATTTTTTTTTTGTTTTTTCCCAACATTTTGTTTTTTAATTTATTTATTTAGCGATTTCAAATACGTTTTAGGGTTTGTTTTCAAGTTTGCAATTTTTTTTTCGCGAAGAAGCGATTTTTCCCTGTGAATCTTTCCAGATTTAACGATTTTTAATAAAAAGTAGAATTTGCTATCATACCGCTATTAGAAAATTTTTGCGAATTTCCGCAAATTTTTGCCATTTCTTATTTTTTATGGTTTGTTTGAAATATCTAAATTTTTCGCGAAATTTCGCTATTTTTGCAAATTTTTTTTTTGGTTTTTTAACCGCTTTAGCGATTTCAAATATATTTTAGGGGTTATTTCCAAGTTTGCAATTTTTCGCAAATTTTAGCCATGTTCCCGCTGCCCATTGTCTTTTAGTTTTTTTTTCTTTTATATTCTCCTGTTGTAACACAATAAGAGATGCTGTTCCACAGAATAAAACAAATAAATAAGCTTCTACGCTCATTTTTACTATTTGTGAAATATATTTTTATTTTTGAACACTTTCATTATATAAATATTTGATGCAAATATTTGCTTTAGTCTGAACGCATGGCAAACACTATTTAATTTATTTTATTTGACACTATTTGCCAACTGTTTTAACAAATAAAAATTGTCAAATATTTGAGCTTAATTTGAAAATATTTTTTTGTTTCACACAGGTTGAAGCAAATATTAGAACAACTATTTTCGTATTTCACTAGTCTAAACGTATCTTTAGATTGAATCAATCTCAAAATGCGCTTGATTAAGGAATTATAAAGCTGATTTAATCCCGAACTCGTTCCTAAAATAATCCAAAATGAGATTGATTAAAGTAAAACTAAGAATGATTCAATTTAAAAATGCGCTTGATTAAGAAATTATAAAGTTGATTTAATCCCGAATTCGTACTTGAAATAAACCAAAAGTGAAATTAGAAGCAGAATTTTATTATGATTGATTTACTTACCCGTTTAACACCCTACAGAATATCAATTACAAAACACCGGCATCATTCCCGATATGGTTTTTAATTTTAAAACTTTATGTAAAACTAAAAATATATTCTAAATGAGAAGCAAGAGTTCTCAATTTTACTTTTTAAACATGAAAATAATGTGTTTTTGTTTTGTTCTGTTGTTTTTGTTGTTTCTACATACAACAAACAAATCAATTTTTTAACTACTTGTGTGGTGTTGTTGTAGTGTCTGCAACAAGCTTTCATAAGTTGAATGAGATTAAAACGCTCACTTTGTAATTTTACTCGCACTACCAACGAAAAGTTTATTATTTTTACCTTTGTTTAAACATGTTGTACTTGTTTTAAGAAATTCCGGGATTGATCGTCGAAAGTAGTCCCATTAAGGATTTTTTACAGAACGTTTTAGTGTTATTCGTACTTGAATTTTTGAGTACGACTCGTACTTAAAATAAAGTTTTTTTATAAGAACTCTTTTTTTTTAAACAAGTGTAGATATTTTTAGGAAGAGTAATCTGAAAAAATTAGTCAACAAACTTTTTTCATACTTAAGATTTTTGTTGAACTTTGCTGATCAGGCTTTGCCAATTGGTCTGATTAATTTTTTTAAACTTCTGTAGATTTCTAGTAGACTTTTCAAGTGGCACCTTCTCAATTACCATCCAAAATCCAAATACAAAGAAAAAAAAAATATCAATGATTCGTATCACAACTTAAATCTGTCTAATACATGTCTTATTTTTATGGCGCCATTGGTTTCTATTTCATTTTTTAATTTTCGTACGTTTTCATTCAAAATCATCATCCATAGAACTGATAATTTAGCAATTAAAAATTTATTTGCCAGTTTTTCGTTTATATTTTTATTAATATTTTTGTTAAATAATTTTTCATATTAGTGATCATAAAATAATGTTTTTTTTTCAAGATTCAAATCTTATTTTTTGTTATACATACATTGTCTAAAATATTGTTTGAGTACGTTTAAAGATGTTTAAACACAAAAATTGAGTGACAGACTGGCACATGAAGGGACGGACAGACTCGCGGACCGACAGGCAGCTAGTGAGACAAACATTCACTGGTTACTTATCTACTCTTTTTTTTTCTTGGCAATAAATAAATTAATTAAACTTTTTTGTAAAACAACTAAAGAAGACATATTCAATTAACAAATTAAATGAATATACTTTTTGTTTTATTTAATTTTTTAGTTTTTATTTTTATTTGATTTGTTCAAGAGTGGCTTTAAATTAATAAGCAAAAAAATGGTTGTTTGTCTGTCTGTATTTTTTTGTTGTTGTTTTGAAAGTAAGATTTAAAATATATTTGCTTGCACTGTTAAAGTTGATTTACAGTGGGTCATAATAACGTATTTGTTGTCATGAAATTTCACTATACTAAAGGGTGGTCCAACCGTAATGAACGATGTTAATTGTGAGTCACACCATAACGTCAAGCTTTTTCCCAACTGATTTTGACATTTTTTTGTTTCAAATTCAATCATGGAGAAATACACAATTCACTGTCAAAGCCTTTTACGAAAATTGGAGTTCAAATAAAAATGCATTTCGTATATGTACTTCGTGATTTTTTTGGTCAGCATAATCAATCAAATGTGCCCACATTCGGGAGAATTTTGCATAAATTTCAGTGGCTGGCGGCGTCATCGGAAATGTGGTCGGCCAACTGCCGTGAATGGTGTTCGCTATCGCAAGTTGATAACGAACTTCTTGTGGCCAGAAATTGAGGATATCGGCCTGGGCGATATGTGGTTCCAACGAAACAATGGCTGTTTTGCGCTAAAAAATGTAATGGCAGTGTTATCTCACGTCGTAGCGATATTAACTGTCCGACACGATCATGTGATTGGACACCGTTGCACTTCTTTCTTTGGGGATATTTAAAAGAAAAAGTGTACGTCCATAATTATAAGCCAAGAACAATTCAAAAGCTAAAGGATGAGATAATTCGGCACATTAATGTCGTTAAACGTCAATTATGAATCAGATTTATTGCAATTATGGGCCATCGGATAGAGGTATGCCACCAAAGCTTGGCGAGCATTTGGCCGACATTTTGTTTTCCATATAATAGTCATAGATCCATCATAATAAAAAATATTAAGATATGTAATTCTCTGAAAACAGACATCCTCTCTCCCCTCTCGTCCATAAGGTAAGAATCGCAACGACAAAAATCGTATAATGTGAATGCGCACTTATTTGTGCCGATATTATGTAGATGAAAACATCTATATGAGATAGGGAGATCGATTATTCGATCAAGTGGCTTATTTCTGAGCGTCATTTCCCAGCGGGAAATTTGTGTCAATTGGTCCAACAGACTGGTCCTGGGATTTGTGAAAATAGAACAAGTACAAAAAGAAAGGACTCATGACCAGTGAAAGAAGAACCAATTCCTTAACTGGTTTATAAAGAACAAAAAGGTAGAAAAAGTAATGAATTACAGTACAGTCTTAACTGGTAATTTCTAAAATTTGGCTCTTAAATTTAATTCTTGGACTAGTTTTAATGAAATAATACTACATTGTATTTAAATAATATTACATATTAGTAACTGACACTAAGCAGGTTCATTGAGAATAGATCTGTGATTGGTCAAATGGTGTCAATTGACCCCCTCCAATGACAACCCCATGTAAAAGTGATAGGTCTTATTCATATAAAGTGTTAGAACTAGTACCGGTCCCTACCACCAAACACCTATCACGGGACTACTTCAGTGTCAGTTCGCTTCCCTCTAGGGTTCTTAGCGTTTAGTTGTTAACTCGAATTCTCCCGGTTTATAAATTAATCATCCGATTGGTATAATATTTGATTCACTGCATGTCTAGGATACCTTTAATATATATTTGAAAAGAGAACTGGAATATGGAGTTCAGTTTTCGAGAAAATAGGTGTCATCATATGACGACGCTATTAAAATAAAAGTACAGACATTTATGTGATTTAATATGTTTTTCCTCCAAGCTTGCAAATGATTTCGTTTTGCTTTTTCTCATGCACTTTTTTCATTTGTTGTCCTGTTGTTCGGGGTTTGTGGGAAGCTCTTTATTGGTTCCTCGCATTTCAGAAGGTGCCAGAAGTTACGAGACGGAGAATTAATCGGCCTTATTGTGGTTGTCGTTTTCGTAAACAAACGTGTCGTTTTTTGTAGTAGATTAAAGAACACATGTTGTGTATTACTTTAATCTATTACACAGTCGTATACGACAACGACAACCACAATAAGGCCGATCATTTCCTTGAATTTCCTCATGTTTCATTTCATTTATTTTCTTCACGTAAAATACCCAAAATGCCCTCGACACTAAGAAATTTATTGATAAAAAACCGAAAACAAGAAAATTTTTTAAATACTTTAGTACTCGTTGTATCATAGTGCCGTCATTTGACGACAACTAAATATATTCTTAAAAAAATTATGTTTCTTCCATAATCTTGTAAACTAGTATTAATTTTCATTTTATATAAAATTTATTAAGTTTTTAACACTCACTTTCCAGCCGAACTCATAATTCTGATCTTTTTCAAACAACTCTCCCAATCAGGGTTGTCAGATAGATTTTGACGTTTTTCGCCAAAATCGCCAAAGCCTTAATTTGTAGTTTTTGACAATAAAATACACATTTTTTAAATTATTTAAAATAATTTTTTAAGCCCTAAAAAAATACGCCAAAAATGCAAGAAAAGCCGCCATGATATATATATTGTGTTCGATTTTTATTTAGAAACAAAAATGGTACACTGTTTTCCAAGGCGAATTGACTTTCAGGTGGCGTTGAAAACACAGCTGTGCTACTTTTTTTTCTTAATTAGGGAGAGGAATGTCAAAAGTTACTTGTGTTTTTGACATATCGGCCAACGAAAGCAACAAAAAAATACATTGTTGTGTTTTTGGTGTTGTTACTTGTTGTAGTATCGACACCACCGTTTAGATGAATTCGCCTTGCTGTTTACCATAAAAGTTTACAGAAGTCTACTTAAAGTAAAAAAAACATGACTCCAAAATTGTTCGGCATAAAAACTTTTCTAATATTTTTCAAAATAAAAAAATTTTAAGAGATTCTGCTTTAAACATTTTGAAGTTATGAGTAGGTGAGTTTCAAAAATTGAGATAACAATTGATTTTGACAAATCTTTTTTTTAACACTTTAGGCCTGGAACAGAATAAATAAGTTGAAGTAGTAGCTGAAACGGACGAATGCTTTGTAGCGCGACAAAGTTTAAAAATTTGAATTTTGTACTTCAACTTCAACTGCAACGATTACTACAACTACGTATTCTGTTGACAGTACTTTGAAACTTCCGTTTTTAACTTTTGGCAGTTTGGAGCGCTATTCGCAACGTTGTACTACAGCGACTATTCTGTTTACCACTTTATGAGAATAAATATATAGATTGTATCAAAACATGTATTTTTCTATGTTTTTATGAGAACAGATACTTACAAAACGGGTTCGATTTACTCACCAGACATTTTTAAAAAATGTATCTCTTTGCATTTTCTGTAACAAAATTCACTGCAGTGAACGATGCTTCACTGTTTTAACCGTTCTGTTTGAAGTGCGCCAAGGTATTGTTGAAGAAATGGAGTCGAATTAGGGAATTTAAAAATTCAAATTTGTAAACAAGTTCGCTTGGATACATTTGTTTTTTTATAAATCTTATATTAAAAATTGTTTTTGTAGCAATGTTCTTATACCTACATAAGTACATAAATATGGGAGGGAAAAAACTATGGCGAGCACACAGAAGAAAAAGATTTCAATTTATTTGTTTAAAAAAAACCACACTTTGAAAACTTTAGAGCAGACCGCAAAAACATGTTGAAATTCACAAATACTTCTATTTCTGTATTCAAAATTTGCCTTTGTTCGAATATTTTATATGACTCTTTATATTTTTTTTCATGTCGATGATATCCTTAATAAAATTACGTCATATAAGGTAACATACCTTTACTTATTAAATTGGACTTGCTGTTCTCTACCTTCCATGATGGTATTGGTACTGTTCAATCCCTTGAGACAAACACTACTAAGTTCAACAACAAAAGGTTTGCTATTTTCCAAAAATAATACAAGGCTTGCACCGATTTATTTTACCTTAATTTTCTCTTCGAAATGTGTTATACAAATTATTCAAGTAAAAACTGAGGGCGCATCTACAAATTCAGTGGTAAGCCACACTTAATAAATTTTAGGCAAATTACGTCCAAGCAAGTTGGACTCGGTGTTGCTTTCAACTTTTCTATCTCGAAAACTACATTAGATAAGACTTATGGGAATTCACACATCGATAGAGGAAAAAATTCTGATTCCAACAGTATAAAAAACGTAGTTTGAAAAATATGTGAATTGGTGTAGTTTATCCCTTCCCTACAGAACTATTGTTACATTTGTTAGCACTGTTTTCATAATTTTAATAAATTAATATAACTTTCAGAATATACTTAAGCTTAATGAATAATATTCCTGGTGGCCATAGTGTATGGCAAAGCTAGTTCGATCCCATATGAATTGCAGCAAAACTCGTTTCTTTCTTACGAAACTGCGTAGCAAAGCTCTTTAGTTCTAAAATTAAATCTATGTTTTTTTATATTTCAGTTGGTTTACAAGACTTTTATGTCATAGGTGTATATCAAATAAATAAAAAAAATCAATATTATTTTAAGTCTAAAACGGTTTCCTGTAATTACAGGAGCACACATGCCTTTAACACTTTTTAGACTTGTTTCATTGTGACGAACGATTTCACCGAGGTCTTGCAGTAATAGAAAATTATTATCGGCACCATTGGGATCAGACTGCTGGATGCAATTTCGTGAAACGTCATCGCAACATTAAAGGATAAATCGAAGAGGAAATATATAAAATATTTGGCCAAAAATAAAATTATGAAAACACATTAAATTGTTTCTTGGCACTTAATCCTAATCCAATCAACGCAACCAAACGAATTTTTTATTGAAAATTTAAATTTGGATCTTTTTGCTATTACGGTTACAACTCAACAACTCGGTTGAGTTGTAATTTCTTAATTTTTGTATAATGGTTTACAACTTCGCCTATCATGCATTTTGTCTCTTTGCATCGACTCGTAGGCCATAGTTCAATGCCGTTGCAGCCAGGACGTCTTTATTCCATTGAGATCTCCGAGTTGATCGTTCAATCTCCACTGTAACCCTCTACTTTTATCTGACACGATCGTCATTATGTCGTCAAGCATTGTGATAAAATGATAGCTGAGAGTAGGCATTATTGCTTGACACCACTTATTGTATCAAAAAAAATTGCTTATTTTTCTACAATGTGAAACGCGCATTTTGGCGCCTTATTGTGTTCCTTTATAGCTTGATTTTTTGCTATGGAATCCTTTTTTTTCGCTATTGCATGACAAGGTTTGGCATTTATCGGCATCGAAGACTTTCTCAAAGTCGATGAAGGTAAGGTACAGTGTTATACATATACAGGATCCGCCGAACAACTTTTTTTTTGAAAATGCTATAAAAAAAACATACAGAATATTTTCTCAAATTTCTTTATTTATTTGAAAGTACAATCCTTCCGGTTAATAATGGAAAATAATTTCATTCAAATGGCTGCCTCGGCTGGCCATGCAGTAGACTACACGATCGGTCCAATTTTTAAGCACATTATCGATTGTGTGCAGCTGTATTTCACCAATGGCTTCACGAATATTGTCCTTTAAATCATCAATTGTCTCTGGCTTGTCGTCCAACGGTGTCAAATCGCAGCTCCGAGGTGGCCAAACGACATCAGCTCTGCGGCTGATAATGCGATTTTAAAAATCAGTGCGCAAAACATCGAGTGTAGCTTCGGCTGTGTAGCGCCGTCCTGCTGAAACCAAATGCTACCAATATCCTCCTCTTCAATTTTTGTGAACAAAAATTCGTTCAACATGGCCCTATAACGATCGTCATTAACTGTAACGGCCACTCCTTGTCCATTTTCGAAGAAAAATGGCCCAATTATGCCTCTGGACCAAAATCCGCCCCAAACAGTGACTCGTTTTGGGTGCAACGGCTTTTCAATGTATGCGTGCGGGTTTTCTGTGCCCCAAATGCGACAATTTTGCTTGTTTACATATCCGCCAAGATCAAAATGAGCTTCATCTGAAAAGATGATTTTTTTTGGCAAAATCGGCACCTTCTGTAAGTCGATCGCAGACCCACTTAGCGAAGCGAAAACGCATATATATATGAATTAATAGTTATATCCGTTACATTGCTCGTTAATAAGGCAAAGGTTAAGGAGGAAATCGGCTTGCTGAATTCGTAACTGTGGTTAGGATCCAGTTCAGTATATGTAATTGGATAAAAGTGTTTAAGACACAGCTGAGGGGGTAAGGGGAATACCCCTCTAGTGTCCACATTGTTTTATGTCTTCTTGTTATGGTATGGGAATTTGAATTGAGACTTTCTTTCCAGGCATTTGGTATGGCTTCTTTTAACCATATTTTCGTTAACAGTTTATTAAGGATAGTTTTTTTTTTCAAAAAAAGTATCTTTCCGAAAATATACATGCATATTATTTTTAGCAAAAGGTTTGAAACACATTTTTTATATAAAAAGACCTCTTTGGTCCAAATGTATCTTTTAAAGCAACAGCTCACAACTTACTGTTTCCATTACTTTAACGTTCACTAACAATTTTTTCAAAATCCTTATCTTGTTCAAATAAATAATAAAAAATTTGCATATGGGTTTAAAATTTTTCTTCCTACACATTCTTTATACTACATGAATTGAAAAAAGTTTGTATACAATAGAACTGACAGCAACAAAAAAAACTTATAATTTATAAACAACCAAAAAACAAAAAATTTTAAAATTAAAAAAAAAAAAAACGAGCAATGTCGTCTTGAAACCTTTTCCTTTTGAAAGCACAAAAACGTTATTGCTGCTTTTCGAAAGAAGAAGAAAACAAAATTAAAGGCTCAGAGAAAATAAAATGTTTGTAGCTTCTAAACCCGTATATAAATTTGGCGTCATACAGTCTGGTCTGAAAGAAAAAGCATTTATTTTTGAGTTTCTTTTTGTGTCTGTAGTTCTTCTTCTTAGGGATCTCGTTGCGTTCTGAAGATCTTTCGGTTCGTTCCTTTGCACAAAACCTATTTTTATTTGTAAACATACAAGTACTAACCCATTATGTATGTCTGTCTGACTGGCTGTCAGACCGACACTAAATGACTGACTGACCTATCGCCAATTACATTCGATGTGTATTCCTGTGTCCGTCTGTGCACTTTAGTGCGAGAAATAAAAGAAATGTAAAAGAACCGACCGAACAGAACAGAACAGCAGAGCCCATTTCAATTCTACGCTTGCCACCACAATAATAACAATAAATCATTGGACATGCCATATGCCTTAAGGACAATATGTACAAGAAAAAGGTTTATTTCAACATACATACATACATACATACATTCAAAGACATACTCCGATATTAAAAGGCAACAATGTAATAATTGGGTTGTTTCTGAAGTTTAAGACAGTTCGATTTGATTTGAAATAAAATTACTTTACAATTTGCGGCATAAGAGCTTTGTTTATCATTACAAATGGTCAGAACCCTATTAAAAAACTGACTATCATTTTTTTAAAAGAAAATTACCACAAAATCGTTATGTCAATTCATTCGCCACTGAATTCAATGTACTCGAATAAGGCTTACCCGCCGGGTGCCTGTAATTTAATGAATCTTATTATAATGCTTAAGTTGACGTCCTAGGGGAGTTACCGCGTATTTCGATTCGATAGAAATAATTTACGAGTTCGAACAATTTGTACTGTGTATTACGATTTTCGTACTATTTGTTTCGAATGAACGGAAGTTGTTTATACCTTTTCGAAAACAAAAAGTCCCTTTCGTATTTTAATAGCAGTCCTACCAACTTTTAATCAAATTTCCCATTTGTTTATAAATACAACTCTGTCATCGTGTCGCACGAGTTACGCAGTACGGTTTCACTTTCGAATCGAAAATAGCTTTCGAAAAATGTTGCTTTTCGAATCGAAATACGCGGTAGCCATTTGCTTACGTCAGATGAAAATTGTCCTAATCCTCGTCCCTTTCCACAAAGATGTTTAGCGCTTTTATGTTCGAATATGTCCTGCAGTATCTTTTATCGTTAAGCGAGTGTGGCCAACATCATTTAAGATATTTCGTTCTAGAGGATTTGGGTGCAATTCAAACCTTTTTAAATATTTTGTCATAGTTTTTACCGATACCACCTTAAGGCCTTTGTGAATTTTCGAGTTTTTAACATACCAAAGAGGAATTTTGCTTTGGCGCCTTTGGATTATTTCTTTATTGAAGGTTGAGGCAGTCATAAATATATCCATTGAGTACCATAGCACCAAATTGGCTTTTAGATAGAGTTGTAAAGTAAAAGTTTACAATCCAGACTAAGGACAAATGTCCGTAATTTCTACAATCTAACTGTGTATAGACAACATGGTGTAACGAATTTTTTATAATTTTGCCACGTATGTCTTACTTACTGGTTAAACTGTAGTGTGTTTTACACCATCTATTTATTACAGTTAATTAAAAAAATTAATAAAAATACAAATGTTGCCTTTTTTAAAAGAAATTGTTGTAAATAAAATAATTTTGTTGTAGTTATGTAAAGCAATTAGAACGATGTTAGTAAGCAGTACACGCAAAGAAAAAACATGGTTGTGGTAAACATATTCTAAGAGCATCATATTATGATAAAATTTATGATTGTAGTCACCATATTAAGATTATTATTGAATCATATTATGACTAAATATACTCGTAATATTACATCATAATATTTTTGCCATAATCATATTATTATTATGTTAATTATACTAAGTTAAGAAGTTATCAAATTATTGTCAGGTTAATCATAATAAGTTAAGAACTAATCATATTATTGTCATGTTAAACATAATAAGCTAAGAAGTAATCATATTATTATCATGTTAATCATAATTAATATAGAAGCAATCATATTATGATACAGCCCCTTTCATAACTGTCATAAAAATATAAAATAAATTAAAACTTTTTTGCATCGATTTTGTATTTTGTGGCTTTTTACAATTTTTCTTAATGTGAATCAAACATTGGACTTCAATATAAGGCTTGCAAAAGAGCAAATTCAAAATCTGCAATACCTAGCCCATAGTAGGATAAAGAATTGTTTTTCGGCTCTCTTGAAAAATTTGTTTTTAGACATACGCGGTTGCCCATGAAAACCACAGAAATATCGTAACACTTTTATAAAATATAACGAAATCTCTGTTTGTTTTGTTTTTGGATTCTACAAAAAAACTACGATATTTTGCATTTGCACTATTAAATCACCAATACGGAATGAACTCCGCTAATATTTTAATTTCTTTAAACATATTTTTTTATAAAATAAATGACACAACTGATACAAAATTATTTTACAAATGGCGCTTACATAATATTATTAGATTAAAAATAGTTTGATTGCATCTTAAACATAATATGATAAAAGTATAGAAAGTTATCATGTTATGGCTATTAAATATCATGATATGGTTGTGAGTAATATAATATGTTTAGAAAGTTATCATAATTTAGTTGTTAGAAAAATAATTATTTTTCGGTCAACAATACTTAAATTAATAATTGCGATAAACATTGATTTGTATACAGTAACTATAGTATTGTGGATATTAAAGAAAAATAACAATTATTTGTGTACGACAACAATATATTGTTACATTAAACATAGTGTTGTTGCCGTAACCATGCCCAACCATATTTTTTCTCTGCGTGTAAGATGTTGCGTCTCAATCTAAATAGATTGGTCTTACTTTTTAACGTATTACGAGATATTTTATATGCGAATGTTGAGGTATTATTTAGTTGTTAATATTAATAGGGCTGTATGTATAAATTTTTGTTCATTGACCTTTATCTTCCTCTATCTTCCGATTTTCCTAAGGATACGGTAAATATGAAATTTGTGTACGCTGAAATTTTATCCTTTTAAACAAATGCAATACGAATAACTTACACCGATTAACAAGAAATTATTATAAATAACAGAAAACAGAGATTCGAGTTTAACCCTAGGATTGTTTGTAACTTTTTAGCACTAATTTCTTCCTTCCACAATTAAAATAGCTAAAAAAACCCCCCAATCAAATAAAAAGTAAATAAGTTTATTTCTTATTGAACGTATTTAAATTATAGGAATTTATTATACTATTTTTTATATTTTATTATTTTAGTTCAGATGATTGCCATCAAAAAGGTAGTCTGTAATTTCGCATATTGCTTTTTCGCATCTAGCACAGCTGAAACGAATTATTCGCGGCGGAAAACAAATTTAGTCTGAAAAGACCAAGAGGTCAATTTTATGGTCTTGCTTGAATCGATTCTAAATTAGTTTCATTCGATTCAGCATTTATAGAATTCACGTTCCTGTTTTTTTGATTTTTTGTTTAACCAGACCAAGAGGGTAATCCTAGCGTTAAGATATTAAAGCTTTAAATTCCATACTCTTCAGTAAGAGTTATTTTATGTCCACGGTTTCGATAAAAACGATCTAATTATTCTACAATATTATAAGAAAATTGGACATTTTGAAAGAGTTTAGAACTTCATTCGAAATTCAGAAATCATGTTAAATTATCTATAGTTAGAAAAATATCTCAACATATTCCATATCGTTAGATCGTCTCTGAACGCTCTTTTACCAAGAACATATATACCTTTCATTTTACGTACGTATATGCGCGAGCATGTTTGTTTGATTCCTTAAAATAAAAAATCAAAAACTTATCACACAACCCGTTACACAAAACAACTGCCGGCCGGCAAAAGATTTTCTTTTAACATCTCCAAATTAATAAAATAAATTTAAAATAAGAAAGAAAGAAAAAAACGTTCAAATGCACTTGTATGGACACTCAAGTTAAATCAAATCATACAGCTGGTTCAAAAGTACGCAGCACTGTGCTGGAGATCGGAATACTTGCACTCGCAACCAGCAAACGCAAAATCGAGGAAAAAAATTAAATGAGGAACAAAAAAGAACGATCCAAACAAACGAACCTCTCGAAAATAAAGTACGTATGCAAGTGTGAGTTTGAGTACGAGATATTTTTTTTTCGTGGGGTTTTTATATTTTTAATACAGGTTCTCAGGCCTTCTTTTTTGGGTTTTCGTTGCTTGGTAAATAACAACAAAAACAACAACGACGACATGGTGAAGGCGGTTGATTGTGTTTAACCTTTTTATTAAATTTTTTCCACTTTTTTGTTTTGTTCTCATTTTTTCTTCATGTTTAAACTATTTTCTTACGTTGGTGTTGCCTTCTGGTACTTTTTGGTTTCTGACAAAGTCAATATCTGTGTGTTGGAGTGTTAATTGTGTGTCTCATAATACAATAAGCGCGATCGCTGAATGCAACAACCACTTAAGAGATACAAAGAAAGATAATTATACCCTACACCATAATGCGTTTGTGCGTCTGTGCATAAAGAAAAATTTTCGTTTTTGCATCAAAATTCTGGTGTCCGTCCTTTCGTACGTCTGCTCGTCCGGCAGGTTTTCTGTCCATGTCAAACTTGTGCGCAAAGTACAGATCGTAATTTTAGAGATTATTTTATTAACTTTGGTTTTTATTGTCATCATGTCATCATATCCTATACAAACTTCACTCCGAAGTAGAGTCTTTGAGCTCATAAACTATATATGAACATACCTAATAATGTTGGTATTCAGATTTAATTTGGACAAATTTTGTTGGAATGAATCCATATTTGACCATATCATGCTGTAACTTTTTTATAAATGTTGGTATAGCTAAAAATTTGGCTACAGTTACTATGGATTTGAAATTTGTTACTATGCATGTCCATAAAATCCATATAAACCCCGTATCTAAATACTTATAACATATTGTTGATCTGGAGGGTTGGTTCATTGGTCCCAAATATGGTTAGGTTATGTAAAAAAGCTGGTAGAAACTCTATTAAAAAACCCAGTCGCCTCTCATACAGCCCTGTCATTCCCATTATGAGTCCCGTAAGATTCTCGAGCAACGCTCGCTTAAGAACTCACTATTTAGCCATCTCAGCCCACAGTGGCACAGAATGTTCTCAACTGTCTCCAATTCCCCTGGGTCCTTACACAACCTACAAATATCCGACAAGTCAGATCCCATTCTCACCGCCATTCTGCCCTCCATACAGCGGCCTGTGGTAATACCAATCATTGTCCTAACGCACCCCTTACTCCTGCCCAGCCAAATATGGTGCATTTATAAAAATTTGTCCGTAGGTACTGTGCTGTAGAGTATCATGTATTTGGGTTCTGCCGACTATACTAACTTTCTTGTGTTTTTTGTTTTTGTTAATAAACTGCTGTAGAGTCCGTAATGTATTGTTGTGGTAGTATTATATTATTATACATACTTGAACATTTTGTCTTCTTTTATTGTCATCTACATGTTAAAATTTAAACAGCAATACACACCTGAAAAAGACACGAAAAGATAAACACTGTTTCTCATTGAAAATTTTAATTAAATAAAAATAACCGAAGTTTAAACAGAGGTAAACTTCGGTTATTTCTATCGTTAGATCGACACTAGTTTGCATATCATTAAGCCAAATAACTTAAAATTCTTCAGCAAGAGATGTAGAGATAGTTGTTGTCCAAAAATAAACAATTATAGCTTTTGGGTAAAATCAAGACTAGTCCAAAGAGTGATGGAAGGACGAGTCAGAGTAAGAAGTTTAAATATCTTCACTTTATAAAAGGGTCACAAAAATCCAGAGACTTCATTTTGCTACACAAGTTTGTACTACGATTTCTCACCGTAAGTTAGCTAATTTTAAAAATAGTTTTCTAGAATTGAGATTCAAAGTAGTTTAAAAATTCGTATGCGGTAATCGAATGATTTTTTCCGATTTATATAATAATTCAATATTCAATTTTTCTTCTATTCAATATTCAATATTAATATTAAAGCCAAAGTGTGTTCGTTTAACTGGTTAGTTGTATTCTTTTAACAACCAGTTTGCACAAAAGAGCGCCAAATAACCACAAAAGGTGAGTTCACCTACTCGATATCCAGGATACTATGGCCTGGATATGACGAACGGAGAACTAGGTCTCTACTTAGGTTCAACAGGGACCAGATTAGGGCAGTGGTATCGGTTATGACTGGGCTCTGGCCGGTGGGGGCTGGAAGAATAGGCCTGAAATTTAACGACTACTGCAGAAGTTGTCAGAACGAGGAGGATGAGAAGACTGTGCTTCACTTTCTCTGTCAATGCCCCGGTCAGCGGGGCATCAGGGAAAAATACCTGGGGGAACCGGTGTTTGTCTGCTTGGGGGATCTATCCAGGATAGAACTTAAATCGCTCCTTCTCTTCATTAGGAAGACGAAGTGGTTGGACTTTGCAGTGACGCCATCTAAGTAACTGCTCTATGGAATGGGCATTGGCGCTAGGTATCACAAAGGGACCAGTAAAGGACCCGAGTGAGCTGTCTCTCGATGGCTGCCCATGGAATCTAACCTAACCACAAAAGTGTGTAGGAGAACACGAAACAACTTTGATAGGGCTGCGCTGTTCACGAAACACAAAAATTGTCCTTTAGAATTATTGATTTTAAAAATTTGATTATATCTCGTGTAGATGCATTAAATTAAAAGCTTGGATCAATTCAATTTGACCACGTTAGAATTCTGTTTTTTAAGTCAATGCCCTTATAGTTAGCTTAGTCTTAGCAATTATTTAATTTGGGTTCATTTTAAATTTGGGACTTGGGGGAAAAAGAAAGTATTTGAAGGACTGACCCCTTTAAGAAAGACCGATTATCAAACAAAGGGACTTTTGAACTCCTAACAATTATTTATTTTTTATGTTTGTCATTCCGTTTGTAATTTCTACAATTCTGATCGTAGACCCCATAAAGTATGTATATTATGTTTGGATCCCTATGTGTAGGGGGAGATTACTGGATGATGTCCGTCTGTCTGTTTATGTGACTGTTGGAATGGGTTTTCCAGATAAACTAGAGACTATGATGTTCAACAGGGTTATTCATTTATTAGTATCCAATTCGCCGGCCTGACAAGGTTGTCAGTTGTTGATTAACTACAACGTCGTAGATATGATGATTGAGTGCAAGCGCAACCGGCTTTTAATGCTGATTTTTCGGACAAGCGATTAACCTTATTTCTCACTCAATGGTTACGGCAAAACGCATTATGATGTGTTGTATTTCTTCGAAAATTACGCAAGAAGAACCTTTCCCATCAATTAAGAGCACTTTGGCCATACGATAACCAAACTTATTGGCCTGAAATTGTTTTAATAATCTGGACGATATGTGGTGTCAACAAGACGTGCCACGAGCCACACAAGACGACACATGTTGCCTTTCCAGAACACTTACATTTCACATTTTGGCGACCAATATCATTCCATTTGATGCCGGAAGATCGATTTTTATGGGGCTACGTCAAGGACCGTGTCTACACGGATAATCTCTAAGGTTGAAGCATTTGAAACCAACATTTGTCAAGTTATCGCCGATATATCGCCCGAAATGTGCGAAAAAGTGGTCGAAAACTACCTCAAAAGGATCGACTTCTGCAGGCAATATCGCCTGTATATCATTTAAAAAGCATTGTATTTTGTCGAAAATAAACACTAAATATCGCTCCTTGGTGTTCGGTAAGGTTTCATTTTCTGTCGTCATCTTTCGAACACAAAATTAATACTGTTTTTATCCAACTCAACAAAATATGAGAACATTTAATTTCGTTCGGTTTTTTTTTTAAACAACCACAAACTCGGTTCGGCTCATTAATGTTCGTCCGTTTTGGGAGGTAAAAAAATAAAACATTTTTTACAAAAATAAAATACCCATACGAAAAAACATAAAGCCAACAAAATAATGCTACACAATACACACACAAGCTGTCCGTGTTGTGTTCGTTGCTAAAACTTTTTGTTTGTTCATTTCTTTATCAATGTAAAAAAGAAACATTATAGAACATTAAAATATGTATAATGTTTGTCTACACAATCACTAAAATTTTGCTGTTTTTTTTTAACGAATAACAGAACACTAAATAATGTTCGGGACTTTCTTGAAAATAGTTACGAACGGTATTAAGGGTTGTATCCCTGTAGTAAATTAAATAGTCAGTTGCAGAAAACACTAACTATAAATTAACTATTTTTCAAATGACTACAAATTGGTTTAAATCTCATGCAGATATCAACCAAACATATTGCATAGAGGCACAAATAAAAGCAAAATAAGTAAAACAAGCATGCCATGAAGTCAAATGAAAAAAATATATTCAAATTTATTAAAATAATTAAAAATTAAAACCATTCAAATCTGTTTATGTACTAGAAATTATGTACCGCATTTATTTCAGCACTATTATACATTATCATTTAAAGCAATTTCTATATAAAATATAAATATATATATAAAAATATGCATGTTTGTTCATAGGAACATATATTTTTTTGACAAATATTATTTCAAATTTAAATAATTTATTATAAACCGATTATGTATGTATACTATTAATTAACTACAAATAGGTTGAACAATAAGTAGTTAGTAGTCAGTTTAAAAGTCATGCAAAGATGGCCAATTGACTACTGCCTATGACATGCCTATGTTAAAATAGTGAGTCGTCGACAAGGAAAAAAGTCACTTAATCAACTAGATGTGGTTATAAAAAAACTATAAATGTGTTTGACTTCCTACAGGGATAACTAACAAAATAGATATCGTTCCTGGATGTGTGAGCCGAACGCTAAATAATGTTCGGTTTATTTTCCAACACTGGTACGTAATGGCAAGATCCAAACATTATAACGATATACATAAATGTTCCATCGAACTCATATAACTTTACTTTTGAAACCAAATAATGGATGACCTGATAATTTCAATCACAAATAGTTTAAAAGATTTTTTTTTTATTAAAATTCAGCCATATTGACTTATAAGATTTGACTCGATTATCCACAAAACATATCTTTTAGAACACCCAATTTTATTTTTGGACTCTTTTGATGATTACCAACTTCGTTTGGCCTGATTAATGTGCCGAACGATGAAAGTTGAACATTTTGGATGCGCGAATCCTAATGGAACTGCGGCATACATTTTCAGGATGTTACATGCCGTATGCCTCTTAAACGAATAATAAAAAATACTGGTGATCTTTTACAAATACTTTTTTTTATTAATATTTACAGTTAGAAAGCGCTTAATGAAAAAAAAACGCTTTTTTAAAGTAGCACTTTAACTTATTTTATTTTCAGATTGCGGTTAAAGACTTTCTCGTTTACTTAAAAACTTTTTAAACAGTCTGGAAAAAAATCATTTTTTTAATCTTATTGATTCTCGTTGTCAACTGTGTAGTTAAGTTTGGTATTGCACAGATGGACATTTTTGTTGGGTTATAATGGAAACCGATTTTTCATACTCTATGCCTCTCTAGGTTTTTTGATTTACTTTTCTTCATAGAGATTCCCTTCTTCAAATGATAATTGAAAGGTTTATCGAATGTTTATAAATATATTTTTTCTTCTGCTGCTGTTTCTTTTTTTTATTGCTTTTTAAACATTTGAGAGTTGAGACGACTTTGGCTGGTCAATTGATTTTCAATGTATTGGTAAGTTTCTTTTGTTTTTTTTTTGGTGTTTAGACTAAGATAAGATATGCCAGACACGGTAGACATAGTGGCGACATGACTTTAGACTGGTTGTCTTCTTTGGTTCTATGGTAGTCAGTCAGTCAGTCAGACAGCCAGCCAGCCAGCCAGCCAGCCAGCCAGCCAATCAAGCAGGCATTTAGCCCCTTATCTTATGAGTTGCATGAGGTCTATCTCTGAAGCAAGTAGGCAATCGGCCAGCAGCAGCAACCTTCTTAAACTGCTGTTATTTAGACTTTGCTGGGCCAAGCAGTGCAAGGCAACATAAGAAGGTATTGTGGTATGAGCAGAGCACAGACAGACAAATTGACAGACAGCATATAGGCAGACAGACTTGGAGACGACAACAACTACTTTGGCTTGTTGTTAGTGCGTTGTGGTCGTTGTTATTTTTGTTATGTGGTAGTCAGTTGTTGTCTGCATCTAACAGATAACCAAGCAACAGGCAATGTTGTTCGTTTTTTCGTTGGATTTTAGCCAAGGTTGGGTCTTTGAATTTCAGTTAAACTCAGTTGCGTTTCAATCGTTGCTAAGTTCACAGCATTTGCGCGTCGTTTCGTTTAAATCGAACGTAAAGAACTTTATAAAATTTAACAAAATAAAAAAGTTTAATAACTCAAGTAAAAATAGTGTAATGAAATTTTTTTCCTTTAATAATAGAAAAAAAACTTTAAAAACAAGCAAAATTAATTTTAGCAAATGCATTTAATGATCAAAAAAAAAAGAAACTAAAAATTAAAGTTATTTGTCTTCAATCCAAAACCACCAACAAAGTGTCAAAGCATATTTATAAAATTTGTAATAAAATTAAAAAGAAATTGTTATTTAAAGTGTTTTCTTATTTATTGTCTATATCTTTTTAGATTTATAAAATAAAATACATAAACAAAAAACCAAAAGTAATTCAAAAACCCCCCGAGAAACATACCTACATGTCTTTTAAATATAAAAACTATAAATTTAAATATAGTTCGTCGAATAAACCAAACAATTTTATGTATTAACAAAAAAAAAAGTGGACAAAAAATCTCAAAGCAATACTCAATAAAAAAAAGTTGCAAGTGGAAACGTTTTAAAAGAAATAATCTTGGATAAATCCTCATAGAAAAGTTGTGAGCCGCTGCAGCTTGTTCCTTTTAACCACAAACTTACGTTCGTTGCAATATTTTGCTTTTTTTCCTCTGCCGTATTACCACATTACACGACATTATGATCCTAAGAAGTGTTTTTGGTTTTGTTGTTGCAATATGTCTACATGTTGGATTAACAGCGAATTTACAACGTCAAGAGTTATCGGTAAGTACGTACGTATTTATGAATGCAGTATTATGTAGTTTTAATATACGAACAGCATTTAAAAAAAAAATTTCTACAATATAAAAATTCAAACATGTACATATGTTTGTACATATTTATGAAGTGGATAATACAATGCACAAAAAAACACATACAGAACTCATATGGATGCAGAGTATGTGTACGATATATGCAAATTGGTTTCAAACATGTTTCGTCTTTAATTTAAAAAAGGATCTTTTGTTTAAAAACATAAGTTAGTTTAGTAATTTCATTTCTTAAAAGGTACTTTTTTGTGTAAAACGAAACCACTTCCTTAAAAGGTACTTTTTGTTTCATCAAGCAATTTTGTTTCAAAAAGAAATATTTTTCTCTAAAAAGTTGATTTTTAATTGAAAACGTAATTTTAATTTTCCTTTTCTTTAAAATATGTGACTTCTTTTGTAAAATATTTTTTTTTTTAGTAAAACAGATACAGTAGACTCGCGATAACAAAAACACCGCCTTACGTGAACACCGGCTTGCATGAACATAATTTTTTTTACACTGACTACTTTGTAGCGTGAACACAGTAAGAAAGCCCTATAACGTGAACAAATGTAAAATTCATGGAACATAGAAAACGTTGTTTTCTTTTGAACATTTTTATGCCATCACTACTTTTTTAAAAACTGGGAATCCCCGTAAATATTGCTTATGAATATATTCTGGCATTTTGTGTAACGCGAGCTGTTGATTTGCTTATTTTGTTTTTAGTTTAATATAAAGTGTGTCGTTAAAAATGTCGCAAAAACTACCAAATTTTTTAACTATAAAGGAAAAAAGTGGATGTAATAGAAAAAATAAAAAGAGGTCTCCTAGAAAAGGCGGTGTTCAGCTTTTTGCAAAAAAAGAAAATCCAAAAAAAGATAACCCATTTTTTTCAATAATTTTAATGTAAATTGTTTTTCTTAACAAAGCAAATACGAATATGAATTAATGAATATGAATTAATAAAAAAATATATGAATTTGAGTTAAATATATGCCTATTTTATTTTTAAGATGTTAAAAATTACACCTTCGTAAACATGAACAACTTCGCAAACGTGAACACGCTTAGGTTTTAATAGTTCACGTTACCGCGAGTCTACTGTACTTACTGGCAAAGTGTTATGACTTGTACAAAAAAGTACTGCGATTTTCGCTGGCTATCAAACATCGACTATCGAATGTAAAATTTGTGTTATGAGTTGTCAGTACTGCCGAAAATTTAGTTGTGCAACGAATTTTTTAACAAAAAAAAAATTCGCTTTTGACGCTTCAAATAAATTAAAAAAAAATTGTTAAAAATGTAAATATCTAAATATTTTTCATTCTTAATTATTTCTTTAAAAAGTTGCAAAAATTTTGTTAATCGATATCAAAGCGATACATTTCTTTAATTTTTGTTTATTTTAATATTTAATAAAAATGATTTTTTCGCAGAGTTTTTTAAAAAAAACTTTTTTGCTATCTTGTCTCGACTTCAGATGTTTTGTTAAAATGCCACAGATTTTTGTTTATGTAGATCGTAAAAGTACAGGGTCAGACAAATAACTTTTTTTTTTGAAAATGCTGAAATGCTGGAAAACTACTAAATATTTTCTCAAATTTCTTTTTTTATTTGAAAGTACAATCCTTCCGGTTAATAATGGAAAATAATTTCATTCAAATGGCTGCCTCGGCTGGCCATGCAGTAGCCTACACGATCGGTCCAATTTTTCAGCACATAATCGATTGTGTGCAGCTGTATTTCACCGATGGCTTCACGAATATTGTCCTTTAAATCATCAATTGTCTCTGGCTTGTCGGCGTAACACTTATGCACCCCACAAATAATAGTCCAACGGTGTCAAATCGCAGCTCCGAGGTGGCCAAACGACATCAGCTCTGCGGCTGATAATGCGATCTTCAAAAACAGGGCGCAAAACATCGAGTGTAGCTTCGGCTGTGTGGCAAGTAGCGCCGTCCTGTTGAAACCAAATGTTGCCAATATCCTCCTCTTCAATTTATGTGAATTATAATTCGTTCAACATGGCCCGATAACGATCGCCATTGACTGTAACGGCCACTCATTGTCCATTTTCGAAGAAAAATGGCCCAATTAGGCCTCTGGACCAAATTCGCACGAAAGAGTGACTCGTTTTGGGTGCAACGGCTTTTCAATGTATGCGTGCGGTTTTTCTGTGCCCCAAATGCGACAATTTTGTTTGTTTACATATCCGCCAAGATCAAAATGAGCTTCATCTGAAAAGATGATTTTTTTTTTGGCAAAATCGGCATCTTCTGTAAGTCGATCGCAGACCCACTTAGCGAAGCGAAAACGCATATTTCCCAGCGTTGTTCAAGCGTATACCCAGCCATATTCGTTCAGCGGAAGGATAAAACTAATTATCTGTCAAATCAAACATGAGCTAAGTGTTACCATTCACGAAAAACAACACTAGTTGAAAGAAAACTTTAATTGGCGGACCCGTTAGTAAGCAGGTATTAGAACTAGCGCTGGGATACTATCGATATTTTCAGATAGTTCAGATTTCACTATCGATATATCGATATTACTATCGACTGAATGTTTGTACTTGAGCAGGAAAACTTTAACAAGTTTTCTATCAGCTATAGTCGTTTTTTTGAACGTATGAGACTTTCTGCAGGAACGGAAGTAGCAAGGACCCTACAAGAACAATGACAGTCATTTCATGCATCATTGATGGGCATTCGTGTGCGTGTGACATTTTTTCCCACTCATACTTGTGAACTTGAATACATATACGAGAATTAAATACAAAATTGCGAGTGTGTTAGTTTATAAGTTTTGTATGTGTTAGTTTACATCAGCAACTTCTTGTAGGGGACTTTTTATTCTATACTCGCAATTGCAATTGTATTTGTATTTGCAATTTTTTTTACAACATTACAAAAATATTTGAAATTTTTCGCAGCCCTAATTAGAACAGCTTGTTTCCTAATGGAACACAATTTTTTGGCAAAAGAAATTCGCATACAAGGTCAGGCTGTAAAGCGATTGAATAAAATCTCGCAGGAGATTAATTGCTTCATTTGCAAGGCTAAGTTAGTACGATTCCTTTTCCGAGCACAAAACTGTTGCCAATTTAAGGCCCGTTTTCACAACTTACCGATAGCTAAGGGTAGAATTTTATTGGCCGTATAAACAGTGTTCCATTTTTACAACTTTACTTTAACCTACCAAGTAGGATGAACCTTAATTTACTTTATCGCTGACTTTAGGTTAAAGTAAAGTTTTAATAATGGAACACTTTTTATAAGGCCGGTTAAAGTCTACTTTCAGCTATCGGTAAGTTGTTAAAACGGGCCTAAGTATAGTTGGGTTTTACTAATGAAATGGTTTCATTTTCCAATATGTTAGAAGTATGCCGCTGATTAAAACTCATTTCTGTATTTAAAGGACCAAAAATGTATGTATGTATTTAAAATAAATTTGTTATTTATCGCACGATCTGGCTGAATTCCAAAGGAAAATTTTGAGGAGGTTATATTACACAAATATATAAAAACCTAGTTCCCATCATTTCTGTAGCATTTCGAAAATCCATTTCAACAGGCAGACGGACTTCGTTAAATCAACTCCGCTACTCATAAGGATCCGGAATGGACATAATTTATAGGGTCTTAGATCAATATTGTAGAGATTTCAAACGAACTGACAAACCTTTCAGACTATTTTATAGTGTGACTAAAGGCCATTATTACAACTTGAAGTAACCTAAAGTACAGATTAAGTTTACAAAAAGTAATGTGTTATCTGTCAAAAAGCGTCTGTTGACTGCCGGATAACAGCTAACATCAAGTTATAATAATGGCCTTAAGTGTGTTACCCGGTGAGTGGTCTAAAACGCTGCATTGCGTAAGGTTAATTTTACTAAAGATTCAGCACAGCCGAACAAAGAACTCTTTCTTGTTTTGAAAACATTTTGAAAAAATTCTAGATTCTTTGTAATTCAATCGATTCGTATACAAACTTAAATACAACTTACATTTTACTTATTTCTATCCATTAGCATGTACATGGGGACAGAAGCCAGTAAGTTCCAAAACATTTGTATGTACCTGCATACAAAACTGTGCACTCGTATGCAGCACATGCATAATGCAAAAATATTTTGTATGATTTATTCAATGACAAGTTTTCCAAACAGAATAAATAATGATTTATTACAAGTTCTTTTAAACAAAATTTAAATTTTAATTTATTTAAGCGACATAATGTGGTGTCTCTAGAAAGTCATACCCACTTTTTCTATTAAATTGGTGTCGGAAATTCCAATAAATACTGGGGTAAATCCCTTTTATTTAAGATAATACCTTTCCAAGAAAAGAAGTTAATTTTTCTAGTTTATTAACATCAAGAGCACGACAATTTCTAAGTGTATATTTCACTAGAATTTCTTAAGCAAAAAAAATAGGAAGCGTTAATGTCATATTTTGCATTAAACCCAGTGCACAGTGGATAAAAAAGAAAAAAAAAGAATTATAAATATCTATATTTTCTGAATTATTAAATTAATGTTTCTATTTTGAATCGTTTCACAATAGATTTCAATAAGATTTTGATAAATTTTAACTTCAGAAAAGTGATACTTTTAAATAGGACGGAAGGGGAAATGCTCTATCTGTAGGTCTGTGAGATAACCACCTTATTAAAGGGGAAATAGTATGATCGAGGTAGTGGGAGTGGCATTTTTTAAAATTAAATACTTTTAATGATTCATAAGTTCAAACACTGATACAAATCAAGGTAATAGCGCTACCAATAACGATCTCGTTCAATCGCATATCCGAAACGGCCTTATTGATTTTAATTTTTTGTTTTAGTTAGAGATTTCGGTACTTCTATATAGAATGACAATATACATTCCTATACAAAGAAAATTATAATTAAAAGCTCTACACTATCCATTTTTAACGCCCATATACCAGCATGCTTAACAAGGTAAATTAATAATATAGCGTACTTATATACAAAATCATAACTTTAAGCATCGCTTGTATAGTCATTCAAATAAAAACCTTACTCTATATTGTTATGCAAATCAAAATTTATGGTAGTTGCCTTAATAATTCAGTTATTAAAATTAAAAACGAATAAGGGCAATATTTAACCCTCGTTCGAGGGACAAACTTTACATTACGTACTTAGTAAACCACAACCGGTCGTGTAGACGTCTCAGACTTTGTAATCTATCTCTTTCTATTCGGTGTATACAAGGTGTCTCAAAGGGGAGTTTATATCTTGCGAGTCAGTAAATGCATTACATTCTGCTGGTATCTAATAGTTGTGTAAATTTTCTTTACAATTTACTTCATTGCTAGCCAAAGGATAGCTAAAGTAAGCCTCGTAACAGAAATATACACAGAACAAAATTTTTGTGCCTGTTAAATAATTGATCAAAAATAAAATCAGTTTTAATTAAATATTTAATCAGGTTAATTAAATATTTAATTAAAACTGATTTAATTTTTGATTAATTCTTTTACTGGCGCAAAAATTGTTTTCTGTGTACAAACAAAAAGTCTGATAGTGCATACAAAATATTCCTGGAAAATATTGAAGGAATAAGACTATTAAAGTATAAAAGCTTTTGAGGATTGTAATTTGACTTAGAATACACATTCGAATAATATGAAAATTTGTATAATAAATGTTACTCAACATGAGAAATAAATTCCCAGATTCTATTTGTTAAAAAAAAAAAATTTTAATAAAAAAAAAAAATTCCAAGTTGTAAAATGCCTTCCCTCAGTGAAAATAATTTAATGAAAGTTAAATTTGATGAACTCAAGCCTAATTAAAGAATATCAAAAATTAAAAATAAAAATTTTTTACATTAAAAATGTACAGTATGTATTTGGAATTAATTTTTAAAAATAATATCGTCTTAATGTAAACCTTCGCGTTTACGGCATTCATTTAGTCGGACGGTAAACACAGTACTACCAAAAGACATTTTTCGCGGATTAATTCACATCTCCATAACTACTTTCTTGCAGAAAGTCTGAGTTTACGGGTAAGAGGGGAGACAAGAAAAGCATGTTCGCTTCCCTTCTCACCAATAAACTCAGACTTACTGAAAGAAAACTTTCGTAGTGTGAACCCAGACTAACGAAATTTCATGCGGGCAACTCTTAGAATAAGCTGCATATTACAACAAAATCTTGGAAAAAAAAATAAAAGTGATAATAAAATTCATTAGTTTAGCTAAAAAGTATGGATAATACAGAATTTATATCTGAGTTTCAGCTGTTGAGGTTGAGCACAACATGTTGGCTTTAGGTAGCTAAAAAATTTAATTTTATGATGGATTAAATGGCTTCAAATACCCAACTGTTGTGTTGAGCGGAAGTGCTCAACTATGCGTTTCTAAGACAAACACTAAACGGTTACACAACTGTTACGTCTAATGAACGTGCCCAATTATAAGACACCAGCAGCATGACCGATATGTAGGGATGCAACATCGTTGTAAAATCATCGATGTTTAAAAATATCGATTTCTCCACGATAATCATCGATGTTAAAAAACACCGGTAAAAACAAGATACATCGATGTTTCAACATCACATATGTATATATGATTGACATGTATTCGCACAGTTACTTAAGCCAACTTAAGCATACTATAGTTGGGGCTTCACACTTCTTCACACAGTCTCCAAAATTGTTTAAGCATTTCTTTAGTTTATAAAAGGGGTTTCCCCATATTACATTTAGTTATGCATGTATAGACATTAATAAGTATGTATATGCTTTGAAATACCCTTTATATTTAAGATAATTGAAAAAATAAAAATTTAAAATTGTAAAAATCAAAAAGTAATTTCAATTTTTGGGAATACAAAATTTAAATTTTCAAAAGATTTTGTTATTCGTGCTTAATTCCCAGTTTTTATTATTGATAAAAACACTTGAAATTTATTGTTGATGGGATCAGCTATTCCTATGCGCATTTCACTGGTTGCTTAGGCCAGATCATTAGGAAACTTCATCCATAAAGATTTTAGAAAAACTAAAGATGATCTGGCCTAAGCAACCAGTGAAATGCGCATAGGAAAAGCTTATCCCATCAACAATAAATTTCAAGTGTTTTTCTTCATTCATCATCAAGAATTTGAAGCACAAAAAAGTACCTTATAACAGTTTTGTTCACATGTTTTTTTTTTAACTGAAAATCGTTATTTTTAAATAAACTATCAGCCATGTCACAGAGTATAATTCCGTTCGGAAATGGAATTCATTCCGTAATTTGGTGCTTTAGAAAATTACGAAAACATTTTTTCGGAATAAAGCCATTTTGTTTTAATGAACGGAATGATAGATTTCTGTATTTTTAAGGCCAAAAAAAACTATCAAATACACTTTCTATCAATAAACAAATAAGTTTTCTTTGATTCCGAACGGAATTTTACTCTGTGACATGGCCCTATGTGTATCCCATTTTACTGGAAAACAGAACTGATGAAAAATAATTTTTTACATAATACGTATGTGTAGTCATTTATTGCAGGGAATTTAGCAGGAGTGTGCGTGAATAAAAATATCATGATTATTATTATTTTATTAATAATTTTTTGTATTGGGGGTACCCGTCTCCTCCCTCTTATACCAACAAAGTTTTTTTGGAATATGAAATTTGTTCTAAGAGTTAAGAACATCAAATTTATTATGCTTCACTATTTTAGTTCTTCAGATATAAGAAAAAAAATAGTTTTTTTGTATGGGGGGTACCCGTTTTCGCCCTCTTATCTAAGAGTGACCCACATAAAATTTAGTGTGCCTCACTATTAAATCTGAGGAGCTATGAACTAATCCTCGAAAAAAGGGCTTTTGGCCGCAAGCTTAAAGTATCGCCGATATATCGGTATCGATATCGGTTAAAACCCCACTTTTAACATTAGTCTGATACTATTTAAAAAGCGATTTTAATTATGATTATTTTTAAAATTCATCATCTACACTTTAACTCTTAAATAAACTATTATTTATTTAACTAATTAAACGTATAGCCAAGTTAATAACATCTTGAATTGCAATAAAACTATTTTCTATTTTTTAAAAACTTCCAAGAAGCAAAATTTTTAATAGAACTTTTAATTTTTTTTTCTTAATAACCTTTATATTTAATTCAACATTACTATAGTTTAAGTCCCAAACACTTTAAATATTAACGAATCAATTGTTATTCAGCCGTGAAAATGTTTAAGTTTTTACGAAAATAAGAGCAAAAACAATAACAACAACAACACATTCTTGAACTCGCATTGAATACAAAGAAGTGTAAATCCTAAGAAAACACTTCAATATTCCAGGTATCAAAAGTGATTCCAAACGATTCGTTGTCGTTTGTGAACAAAAAATAAAAATAAGAGACTTCAAATTGTCTGCTATTGTTTTATTCGAGGGTTGCTGATGATTTATTGCGCCTTAGCAACATTGAGTGATTACAGTTGGCATTAGACGATTTTTAGAACGTTTGTCCTTCGAGCACAGCTTGTGTTGTGTACAGTGACTTACAAATTTCATTACTTTGGTCTGACTAATATGCACAGATACCAGATTCGTCACTTGTTTGAATGCTAAACACAGCTTTTGGTGCACAGCGATGGTATTTTGTATTACGAGCATCCTTTTAATTTTGTGTCAGGGTGTTTCGTTAGGCTAATTGATTGGAAGTTGCGGGTTCGGTTCAGTGACTCTGTTCTGTTTCACTAGAACGGGCTGAAGGGATAAGTTTCTATTGATCGGTTAATATATAATTTGTAATTGTATTGTAACTTTAATTTAACTTTAATTCAAATACAGATTTGGGGGATTCACAAGGAGTGCTATTAAGTCATATCGACATAATGTCCTAAATAATATTTTACAATTGTTTAAACAAATTCTGCTGTATTTCAAACAAAATAAAAATGTTAATGCTGTGTTCATTGGTTCACCATAACTGTACAGCAGAAATCTAAATTATAAGCGGTTGCAAATCTCCCAATTGATTTTTTGATCTTAATTTGAAAAGTCTTATGGCCAATTTTCAGGATTGATATTAAAACACATTTTTTTTTTAAATCGTTTTAAATACAAAATTCTCTTCTTCACTTAAAACTTAAGTGGAACTTAAGTCACCGATGTGGTACACTTAATGTCAACTTAAGTTTCCATTGTAATATTTTAGCAAGGTTGCTTCAATATCACAAAAATACAACAACAACAGGCAAAGCATTAACAGTCAGCTGTTTTTTTAGACCACCTTGTAAATAAATACACTTGTTTATATATTTTTTTTTATTTAGTAGTGCTGCCATACTTTTATCTTAATTAAATAAGACTTTTCAAATAAAACTTAAAAACCCAATCTGTATTTAAATATGATTTAAGTTTTTATGAAAATTAACTTAATATAGATTTAAATACAATCCTGAAAATTGGGCATTATTTAATTAAGATAAAAGTATGGTAGCACTACTAAATAAAAAAAAAATTATTAAAAAAGTTTATTTATTAACAAGGTGGTCCCAAAAACAGCTGTCTGTTATTGCTTTGCCTGTTGTTGTATTTTTTTTTTTAAATTTTAGGCTTCCACCTTGCTATGATATCAACAGTAAAAACCATTAATACGCCTTTTATGCGCATTAAATATGCAGTAAAAACTTGAAAATATGGCCTCAAAATTGTTAAAAATATGCACCAAAAAAATAAAAAATTGCTTATTTGATAACTAAATATTCAACAATTTAATAACAGTTCCATTTGATAAAAATAATCCTAAAACTATTATCGGTAAAGCCCAAACACTATAGTATTAACAGACAAATTTTACTCAATTTGAAAACGATGGGCAGTCATCGGCTCACAAAAACAAAGTCACGTTAAGAAATTCAAATTCATATGAGAGTTATTTGCGCCGAATATAATCTTGATATCAACATGCATTGGAGATTTTTTCTCTTAAAGGGATTTTAGGAACCGACGGTAAATTGTTTATTAATGAAATTTATAGATGTGAAATGATGCGAAAAGAATTAGTTTTCAGTTAAACATTTTTGGGGCGAATTTAATCTAAAAACCAACGAAATGAGATGGTTTATGGACACAAAGAGTCTTATTTGGAAAAAGTTGGTATGGGGAATATGTAAAATTATAGACCGATTCATCGAAATTCATATTCATCGACATAGACATAGAATTTGTCCTTAGTACAATTAAAGTGTATTTACCAAATTTGACCCAATTATCTACAAGATTACAATTGTACTTAACGTACAAAATTAACATGGACAGCAACTAGCCAGACGGACGGATGGTTATCGTTAGATCATTTTGAAAGTGATTCTTAATTGATCGGTATACTAAAAATTGATCCAGACTTCTATTTATAACACACATCACCAAAAACGTAAATAATTGCCTTTTCTCAAAATTGTTGCTATTCATATATACAATTTTAAAGTTTAAAATAACATTAATCTTTAATGACAACCTGCTTTGTCTCACAATTTTCGAGTAAAAATTAAATGTAGATGGTGAAATTGAAGCAACGCCTGTTGCGAATTTAGAGTTGGCGTCTAAAAAAATTTAACATGTATCAAAATATGCCTCAAAAAGGCAAAATATGCGCTAAAAACTTTAAAAATTCTGCAAAAAGGTTTTTTTTGCCAAATTATGCAAAAAAAAAACGTTCTACACGGTAAAATATGCACTAACAAATCGATTCATAAAAAGCTCTAAAACGGATAAATTTAATGTTTCTGCCTTCATTGGTCGCACAAGGATAAACTTGAAACGTAGAACGTACGATATGTATGAAAAACATGTAAAGCATGGAGGTGAAAACGCGTTATGTGGACCTTGCCCTTAAAGATGGAGTTTGAATGTTAAAATTAGAAGTTAATTGATCGATTCTGTACTGTCTCGTTTAAGTTTTTCGGTGAGACAAAATTTTAAAAAAGGTTACGCTTAAAAAACAGTAAAATTTTTTATTCTAAACGTCAGATGTCATCTATAAACACTCAGAGTTGCCTGGGCTTAATAATTCAATAGCAACCCTCGTTCTTGTACTTTGAGATAGATACGATTATTTTTTATGAGTAGATAGAAATACCTGTATCTAGAGAATTTGTATGTAAAGGTTATTTTTATTTTAAACACCTGAAGGAGAACACTAAGCCGTATTGATTGCGAAGTTTGGTGGCAACAACTGAAGATACCGCTTAACTAAATCGTATTTTATTTTTTATTTATAACATAATCTGCAAGACTTTAAGGTATAGAGATTTATAAGCCAAAAGAAGAAGAAAAAATATTTTATATTATATGAAGTTCCCATGTTCATTTGGGCAACACATGACATTTTTTTTTGTCTGGGAACAAAAAATTCTGCAACTTCAATAACAAAAGTTAACAAAAACCGAAAGGATAGACCGCAAACATTTGTAAGCAGTTTTTGAAATGGGATATTTCTTTATGTTTTGAATTTTTTTTTTTTTTTGGTTCTTTTCTTTACTGTACTAAGCCATGCATGTGATATTGTTTTTTTTTTAAAAAGCGTTGCTAAATATGGTTGGGTTTTCAAAATGTCCAATATATTTTATATCATGGTAGTTAAAGATTTTATTTAGATTTTATACAAATTACATTCCAATTCTTTAATGTGGTATTAAGAAAAATCATCAATTTACTTTTAAATTAAATACCGTAGATATTTTAAATTTAGGCTAAAACCTTATTCGCTGTCAATCGAAAGTTTTTATTTAGTATATCGGTAGAAGAATCAGTAGCAGTTCAGTCAAATCTAAATATAGTTGATTCTAAAAGGTTTGGAATTAAGATGCATTCAAATCAAAAAGTTGTACGTCGACTTCTGAAAAGAAAGAGGCAGCCCCTTTTCAATTGCTCTGGCCTTTGTTAGGTTATAAGCAGGTCAAGCTTTTAACTTGATTATTAATTTTTTGTATAATTTATTTATTTATTGGTATTCCTATACAACAGGACTTAAAGTCTTATAAATATAGTACAGGATAAACAATTCGGAGCAATTTCTTATCTGTCACACAATAAAAGATTTTAACAATTGGGGTATTCACAAGGTGTGCTATCAAGTTATATTGTCATAATGTTCTAACACTTTACAATGGTTTAAAAATATTGTTGTTGCTTTGTTAACAAAAAGTGTCTCAAATAAATAGAACTTTGCTTGCTATGTTTATTGTGCTGTCGTAATTAATCCGAAGAGACCTGCGCTGAACGGCTGAGCCGAGCAGTGATGTTAACCGTACGGTAATTACCCTTTTTTAGGGTAATTTTTTGCCGCAAAAGGTAGCAAGGTAATTTTATTTAAAATACGGTAATTTAAAGAAATTTGGATTTTTGGTATAAATATACATATGTACTTACATACATATGTAGGTTTTAAAGTTTTAACTTTTGAGAAGTGATTTTCAATTTAAAAATACATAGATAAATATTATCACAAAAAAAAATAACAACATTATGTTTCTATAAATGTTTTCTTTACACCGATAAGTGCAAAATAAGAAAAATTAAATTACTCTTGCTTATTATTAATTTCATATTTTACTTTTAGTTGTTTAAAAAACAAAAATTCTTAAACATATGAAACCGCTTATTTGATTATTTTAAGTACGGATCAAATTAAAAATTATTTTAATGCTTTATTCATAAAAAATACAATAATTTTGGTTAAAAATGTATTTTAAGACAAAAATTTACATTCAGATTTTTCTTAAAACACAATTAAATTAATGGTTTATAAATAATGCTCTTATGTGCTGATAACAAATGAAAAAATCAATCGCGTGTCATTTGGAAACAGCACATTTATTTTTTAATTAAAAATTTTTGCGTACGGTAATTTCTTCTCAAAAACGGTAATTTTTAAAGGGTCGTAGGGTAATGAAAAAATAAAAGTTAACATCACTGGAGCCGAGCCGCATTAGTTTTTGTAAGCCGTCACCGTTGATGGTAAAATTTATCCGGCTTACATCCGAATTAAGGCTGCTGCTAGCAATTTTTGCAACAAATCACATGGCTGCTGTTTGGTTAACAAACAAAATAAAATTTATTTCTGATTTTCGTATGAAAAATAGAAAATAGTCAGGTAAGATCTAATTTAATTTAAACATTCATGGATTAGAATAAAAAAATATTTTTTCTTATATTTGTTTTAAATCAGCTGATTTGAATTCAAAATAGCACACTGAATTATGAGGGGTTGTTCACAACAGTCGTATTTTTCATGTTATTATTTTAAGACATATGACTTTATGACACATTATGAATGCCCCAAATAAATATTAAAATAATATAAAAGAAATTAATACAGTTAAAAACATGTCAACCGATTTAAACAAAATATACACCACTTGAAAGATATTTACTTACAGAAGTGCACAATATATATTTTATTAAAATCTGTTTAATATTTTCGAAGTAATAAGCGTTCAAATAAGCTACTAACACATATGTAAATACAAATTTTTTTTTTCAATTATCAATTAATAAAAAATAGGGTGCTCGATTATTCAACATTTTTTGGAAACCGGTTTTCGAATATTTTGACAATTTTTAAATATTAAAAAATGTACTTTGGACTTCAAGAAAAATTTTTGACGAAAGATACGAGAAAACAGAAGTAAGGAAGAACATGTAAAATCAATTAAAATAGATAACCATTCAAAGCAAATTTCGATCTACCAAAGGTTAAATACAATTTGGTTTAAAGATTGATGTTTGACTATTGACAGCCAGCAGTCGCCGATTGGCTGCGAGTGTTAAACGGCAAACACCTCTGAAGAGATTGAGTGGTGCAATTGAAACATGTAAGGGTAACCTGTCCGTAAAACGCCTGGGTTCGAATCTCAGGTCAGTCAAGAGTGAAAAATTATCAATAAATTTAAATTAATTTCATGTTGTAAAATTCCTTTCTTCATAAAAATAATTTAATGAAAATTAAATTTGATGAACTTATTAAGCCTAATTAAAATATCAAAATTTGGAATAAAAACCATAGAACAGTTCAACAAAATAACCACAATACCAATAATTTTCTATAATATTAAAATTAAAAACATAATATTACAGGTGCAGGGTCCTGAGTGAATGAGAGCCTATAAGATGAAAAATGTTGGTACTTGTTGTTTTTAATCTGGTTCTTTATGAATTTTTGTAACTATTCGACCCATAAAGAAAAAATTATACATTAAACTAGGTGAATAAGAACATGCAAGGGGAGCTCTTTGGTACTTTTTCGTTCAACATCTGATTAATTTTTGTTAATATTATTATACATAGAAAAATAAAATTAAATATGCAATTTCCTGAGTGTTTGACAATCTATAAAGGAGACTTTTTGAATTGTAGCGGAATGAAGGAAAATATAAACTCACTGTTTATTGTTGGTGTTTTGTTGTAGTTTTGATATTGTTGCAAGTATGATTTTGAGTGTTTATAATTCTTATTCGCTTCAGGGTTTTATTTGTATAAAACTTTTAGCTTTCCTAGAATCTTTAGAAAAGGTTTCCTGATGAGCTGGCCGAAGCAACCAGTGAAATGCGCATAGAAGCTTGCTTTCCCTCAACAATAAATTTTAGTGTATTTATCAAATATAAAAAATTGGGAATTTAGCACGTCATACAGAAATCTTATTAATAATAAATTTTGTATTCCCGAAAATAACTTTGACTTTTTAATACATACTTTTTTGTTTTTCGATTGAAATTTTTTATATTGAACTTACAAAATTAAATTACTTACGTGGAAGATAAAATATAAATCGGAGGTTGGTCCCTCGCCAAATCGATCCACTAAGATGGAAAAAATAAATGCTTAAAACATGTAAATTCAAATATACTTCAATGTATAATGTTTTCATTATATGTATGTACTAGATTATCCAATTATTCGACTTTAGGTTTTGTTCGAGTAAGGAATTAATCGATTTTTGAATTTTAAAATTGCTCGATTAATCGAATAAAGGTTTTAAATTGTTCGAATTACTCAAATAGCTTGAAGAATTCAAATAATGTAATCCAATGGGAAAAAGCAAACATCTCTATTTGAACTAATACTTTTATTTTATTAATAAACAGAAAAAGAGAGGTGATAGGTGCCAGCCAGTTATGAAAAACTTTTCAACCCAATTTATTATTTCTTAAAATCGAGTGATTGAAATCGATAGATATTCTCCGTTAATTTTTTTTTTTTAATCATCGCTGTTTTTTCTGATTTTATTAGAAGTTCTGGTAAAGATATGTAAGAACTAAATGTATACTAACTATATAAAAGGTTTTTTTTTTAAACTGAAGCAATACTTGCAAAAAAAATTAAAGATTGCGCAGATTGACAGCAATGAAACGTCAAAATATGTAAACAAAATTCGACATTTATTTAAAAATTTAAATAAATGATGATTTGAGAAAAGAAAAAAATAAAACGATGCGAAAGATAAATGCCCAAACGCATTAACTAGATTTGCCCCGCAGAATTCTTCATTTAAGACCGATTTAAAAACTAAGATAAGATTAAAAGATAAAAATTATTTAAGTACGAAATGAAAAACTTGCCCTGAGTGAGAATAAATATTAAAAACTGCCGTATTCATAAAAAATTAAAATGGATTTGAACTGCATTTTAAGAAAAGTTTGTATGAAAATTTTGCCTTAAAACACATTTTAAAATTATTTTACTTTTTATGAATACGGCAGTAAATGTTTACCTTCCAAAATATGAACCATATAGGCAATTAAAGAAACAAATCATGTGTAAAATCTCTTGTGGGTCCCGTAAGTACACAGTACAAAATTATTTATATTTCTTAAATATCGCATTTTTCTCTAAACCAACTAAGTCTTTCATTATTTTCATTTCCATCATTAAACATTCAGACAAATTGTATCAAAACAGCTTATAAATATTCGTGACAAAACATGATTTAAATAATCAATTTAATGGCAATTATACATTCAACTGACACTTTTAAATATGGTCAGGAATAAATTGATAAAGAAATTAATTATTTCAAAATTCCTTAATTAAAATCCACCCATTAAGAATTGTGTTCTATATTTATGCTGCTCATAAAAAATTTTTATTTTTTTTTGAAACGCCCTTTTATCTACATATTTCAAACACGAAACTCTCGTTTAAATTTTGCACTTTTTTTTAATCGGGGACGGCTTTCTCTTTGAAACCCAACAAACAAACAAAATGCAATTGGAATGCTAAATGCAATTTATTGGCTAGAACTTGGACTAGCTGACTTGACTGACTGTTCGATACAAAATAAATTGATAAATTGAGTATGAAACGTAAGTCAATCTTGTTTATTAGTATTTTTTTTTGTTGTTGTCTTCTTCTTTTGAAATAACTGACTACAAACACTACACGGTACACATTTTTACTACGTCTATGTTTGTATGCCACACTATCCAGCAGCGGCGCCTCTTGGCGAAAACTTAACTGAATGTAAAAAGAAAAAAATTAAGATGTACATTGTTTTTTTTTTCCTTTCTAGATGCAACAGATCAAGTGCTAGATAAAAATGATGTGCATAGAATTTAATTAAGTAATGAAAATTACTGTAGGTGTTTTAAACTATTTTAATGGTTTGTTCCAAGATGATACTTTAACACGATACAGACACGAGATGCACGCGTATCTGTACGAATTCTAACAGACATTCACACATAAGTACATATGTATGTACATAAAAAATTTAAAATTCTATCTAATAAAAAAAAAACCAATGAACATACTTCTACAAAAGAATACGTCAATATACATATTAGGAGAGTTCGTAAACAAAAAAAAAGTCAAATCAGACAAGGTTTCATCAATCAAAAAAAGAGTGGTTTATGAATGAGCTTTGTCTTATAAACATATCAGGAGGAATATAATTTTTCAAATCAGTGCTTTTCGATAGGTTTTCACAAGGGTTCTTACTCCGAAAAACTCTAGGGTGTTCCTTTAGAAATATTTTTGCTATTCATTTTAATTTAAAGACTTACTGTCTCATGCAAAAAAATTTTAAAGTTCACATTAGTTAACCAGTACATTAAGCCCTTACACTTTTGCTACACGTTTTCACATCATACTGATTGCTAAAGGTAGTATTTTATCGGCCGTATAAAAATTGTTCCATTATTACAACTTGAGTTTAACCTAAAGTAAGTTAAAGAAAGGTTCATCCTTTCTAGTAGGTGTATAAGTTTGTCATACTATTTGTCATTACAAAATTTTTAGAAAATTGATCTTAGACCCCACGAGTAGCGAACTCCGTGTGCATGTTGAAATTTGTTTTCCGGACTATTTTGCTATATATTTATGTCACTAATACTTCGTTAAAATTTATGAAGCGAGATCAGCGAGATCGGCCCACAAATTGCTTTAATATGAAAAATAATCTCTTGTTGTGGTTTTTTTATTCTGTTTTTCTGTAAGCCTAGATAACGGAAAGAGCCAAAGTTTCCAAATTAAATACAAGTTGTTTGGTTATCAATACACAATATCCAACATCATGTGGGTGGGATGGCACAAAATAAATTTATTTATATCTCAAGGACGGCAAGAGAAAAAATCGTCTTAATTTGGTAAACATAACTTAGTTATCAATACACAACCCCTCCAAAAAAAAAAAAGGACAGGATTGGAGAAGTGGGAGTGGCACCTCTTATAATTAAAAGTAGAGAGAGAATCATAGCAATATAAGTTTCCAATGACATCTTGCAAAAAGTGAGCTGAATTGGAGATGTGGGCGTTCCGGTTGTGCCGGGTATGTATTTCTAAGCCTTAAGAACCGCTGGACACCAAACTTCGACAACAAATAAGTTTAGTCTAGAGCCAGTACCCAAATTTACTAAAATTGAAAAACGTTCAACGACGACGGTTAAAATAAAACCGTCGGCTATACCAAATGTTGTAAAGTGCGACATTAATGTTTGTTGTTTGCAAACGAGCTTTGAAAACATTCGTATTATTTTGTAAAAATGTTAAAACAAAATAATTTGACATTGAAAAAATGTGCCAAGAACAAAATATTATTATCAAGGTGCATTAACACAAGTTAGACTCATTTGGGAGGGTAGACATGCTGCTCTATAAAAATACCCGACTTGTCAAAATTATCTTCATATAAAACAAAAACAATTTAACGCACACATGTACAAATTTTGGCTCATATACACGAAATTTGACAGTTGTGTTTTAGCTGGGGTGAACAGCTGACAAACATATGGGCCAACGAGTCTACTTTGTGTAGTTGTACCATGATTATTATTATTATTATTCTTCGCATTTTGCATTTTTAATTGTTTTTTAGTGTTAAAATTTTTTCTCGCCCCATTTTTATTCCTGAGTTTTTATTTATGTAAGTTCAAAGCGGGAACTTTCTCGCTTAAAAAAAACTTACAGACACAGTTTAGTGAGAAAAACATCTGTTTATTTTAATATATGGAATTTTTGTTTCATTTCACACATTTCAATCGAAAAGTTTCTCGATGCGAAAGTTACAGAACATGGGGTCAGGTATCTCTTAAGTTTAATCCCGATAGGTAGCGCTGTTGTCGTGATATTTTAATTTTATTAATTTCGGTTCGATTTGACTGAAATTCACAAAATGTATTTATTAAACAAAAATAAGTTTCCTGATAAAATTTTGATAGCGCTGGTGTTAAGTTATCAACAAAATTCTGCAGCGCCGGGACCAAACAGCTGGTACTTAAGATATACTTCGGACATGCCAACAAACAACTACACCCATACTGCAACATTCACGATACAACCTTTCTAAACCGTTATGAAGCACCTCGTTACTTAGAGAAGCATATATATCAAGTAGAAATGTAGTTAAAATTTGATGATAACGATCTATGAGCAAAAATACTTACATATAGCATTCACTTTGCGTCGGGAATCATGCCACTCCCCTCCCACCAATCAAAATCAATAATCAAATATGCGACACTCGCATGTTAAAAATTTCTGTATACATCTGCATCGGTAGAAATGCCATATTATTAGAAGCAAAATCAACTCAAACAACTAAAAGCCATTTAAATTAATTGCATCATTGGAAGAAATTCTCGCCTTAATCTCGAGTGCAAACTTCTACTTTACAACTTTATATTGAAGCCAATTTGGAGAAACGGTATTCAGCAATGGGGCACTGCCTCTACCTCTAATATCGAACAAATTTAAAGGCGCCAAAATAAAGTTTCTCGCCCCTGCTATGTTAAAAACTCATATATTCACAAGGATCTCAATGTGACATTAGTAAAAACTATGATCACGAAATATGCAGCAAAATAAAAATAAAACAAATAAAAAAAAAGTGAAAAATTCAGCAACGCTTCTAATTTTGTCTACACTTATAGATATAAAGTTCCGAAAAAAACAACCCATATTGGATTAAAATCTGTCTATAACTTTTGATTTTATACAAAAAAGATAAAAATTGTTATTTAAATTTAGGAATTTCATAAAACGCCATATTTGTATAGTAGCCCCCCCTAAGGGGTGGAGTGGTGGAGATAAAAGTCAATTATGGTTCGAGAAAATGTTTGGGGCGATAGACTAATACAGGTCGTTCAAACATTTTATCTCCCAAGGGTCGACTTCTAGGCAATTATGGGACTTTTTCTTTAGTACATATGAATTATATTCTTCAAATCAGTGTTCGAAAATAAACACTAAATATCGCTCCTTAGTGTTCGGTTCGGTAGATTTGTGGAATACACAAACGCTCATAGTGTTTTTTTGTATAAAATCATTAATAAAAATAACGTTTTCCTGTTAGTCATCGTTCGAACACAAAAATGAAACTGTTTTTATCAAACTCACAAAAATATGAGAACATTTAATTCCGTTCGGGTTTTTTTAAATCCACAAACTTCATTGTGTTCGGTTCGGCTCATTTATGTTCGTCCATTTTGGCTGTCAAAAATAACACCAAATATTTTTTACAAAAACAAAATACACACACGAAAAAAAAACAAAAAGCCAGCAAAATAATTTTACACAAACAACACATATAACCAATGCACACACAAGCTGTTCGTGGCGCGGTCGTTGCAAAAATTTTTTGTTTGTTCATTTTTTATCAGTGTAAAAAAAGAAACATTATAGGTAGAACATTAAAATATAATGTTTGTCTACAGTATCAACAACAATTGTTTTTTTTTTTTAACGAAGAACAGAACAATATATAATTTTCGGCTCATTTTTGAAAATAGTTACGATCGGTATTAAAGGTTGCGTTCGTCTACACAATTACGAAAAAAATAGATATCGTTCTTGCGCGTGTGAGCCGAACGTTCAATAATGTTTATTTTCGAACACTGCTTCAAATACTTCACTTTCACCTTAAAAAAAAAACGTAGAATATTGGTAGTAAAAATTGATTAATTAAAGATTTTCTTCCTGAAATAATGGTGTTGGCAGAAAGCGCCTTATGAGCCAGGAGGAACAAATAAAGAGTATTAAATATTTAAAATGAGCCAAATGCGTTCATTATTTTATATGGCCCCCACACAAGTGTCCTCCCAAATTAAAGGATTTAATAAGATAGGGTCAATACAAAACAAGCCTGATTGATAAAATTGAGCTCAAATATTTTCTATGTACCTATAACATTTGTTTGATTTTAAAAACGATTAACAAATATGCTGCTGAAATAAGTGATAAGAGCTATGGAACAATTGGATTTTCAATACTTCTGTGAAGGATGAATATAGTACTTTTACTTTTTTAACGTGCTGACAATTTTTAAAGTTTATTAGGTCATTCGGGTACTTTCACTCCTATTCAATTCCATTTTTTTTAGCACAAACTGCGAATGGCCCTAATATTACAGAGCTACAGTTAAAGTTAAATTAAAGAACTATTAAAATCATTGCATTTAATAACACGTTGTAATTACCAGAGTGGCTTTTTAACAGCCCATGTGCTGGAAAATTGTATTTGTTAATTGGCAATAGAAAGAGGGAGGGAACGAGAAAGAAAGGAAATGTTTTAAATGTAACATCTCAAAGATTGTGTAATAGTACTTACTGTCCAATTGATGTCATCACAGTTAATTACATTTGCAATATGACTTTGACGTTTTTTTATGTGCTCGTCTACAATTGTCTAGACAAACGAGTAAAAAAAAAGCGTGAAATGAAATATTTCACGGCGCGTATTGGAAATAAAAATTTAAAACATGTAATTTAAAGTGCAAAAAGTGGGAAATTTCTTTTTTTTATTTTTTTATGTTTAAGCTTGGGAATATTACTATTTTCGAAAACCTTCCACATTTACATTTATTATGCTAAATTATTTTTTATTTTTTTTTAATCTGGAACGTCAGACTCATATTATCTTTGATTAAGGAATTTTTTCCATTTTTTTTCTTTCTTTAAAATCAATGACCTTCACTACAGATTTGAAATCAATATTTTATGTTAAACCATTTGAAAAAATTGTTTACATTCCAGTACGATTATGTGTTTATCCCCAGTGAGATAAAAGCCACAAATTGAAATTTAAAACTTTGTGGTAAATACGATTTAAAAAATACCAAACAAATCATTTTATGATCCTTTTTATGTTTTACCAATAACATAAAAAAATAACGTGGTTGGTTTTGAAAGTAAGCAATTAAGCGAAAAATTAAAAAGGATGTCTGTTACTGGTAGATCCTGTTCAAAACCTTTACACCTACTTGCAATATAGCTTTCTTTTTTTACATTTCAGTAACCATTATTTCTTAAAATACACATATGGATGTACACAGAAAGAAACAACTCGTATTAAATTTATGTTTTTACTTTTAATAGGAGTCCTTCTTAAAAATTTAAGTACGAATTAGGAAATGGTGAATCGTTTTCGATTCCAATCGAAAATCGATTTTGTGGTAAAAAAAAATCGATTTTTTGCAATAAAACTTACGGGTGCGATTTTATACTGAAATCGATTATTGGGCTTTTAAAATCGAGATTTTTATTTTTATCAAAATTTTGGCAATTTTTAATTTTAATCTTAAATAAATCGATAAATTATGGGCATGCACAATATGAAGGTGGTATGTTTATGCAGTTTTCTAAGTTTAAAGTTGTAGTTTTACGTATTTACCTTTTAGTTTCAACTTTAATATAGGGGCTCTTGTTCTTCAGAACTTTAAGTCATTAATGGACAGTGAACAAAACAGTCGAAACATATCGTATCGAACCAAACACTGAAAGTCAGCTTTGCGAAAATCTACAAATTATAGAAACACAACAGGTGAATTAAACCATGGTATTCCTAATATTCAAACAGACCAGTGTGTGAGCCATGTTTAAATCTAGTTTTAATCAGAGTGAAAAACAAAAAGAACGTAATTTAAAATACGAAATTACAAGAAAATAAATCTGCATCTTTCCGACATCAATGACATGCAAACGTTTGTTTTCTAAATCTAAATCCAAATAGTAACTTAGCAAAGAACCAGTCGCCACCGATCAGGAACTATTGCCATAATCCTTTGAAATACTATCCATACATTTAGCCTTGTCACAGAAATCAATTCCGATCAAAAATGATTTCGTTTTATGTAAAGCAAGATAAAATCACTTTTGGTCGGAATTGATTTATGTGATTTATTGACAGGCACACAATTTTAATGTGAAATGTACAAACATATCGCACTTGTTGCTTTAAAGGCTATCTCAACATTATAACAGTAGTCATATCTATCCACTGTAAAAATCTTAGTTCAATTTGTGATATAATTGTGACATAAGGAATAAGTTTGCAAAGTAATATTATACGATTTTGAAATCGATTTTAAAATCTATATTAAGGTTCGATTAATCGATTTCAAAAACCGAAATAAAAAAGTCGATCGAAAAATCGATTTTGGAATTCATTTACCATTCCCTAGTACGAATAACACCAAAAAGTGCTTAAAATGTTATAGATAGATTGATATTTCTTTTCAGTGAATGAAATTCTAGTATTAACAAAGCCTAAAGCTACGGTCACACTTGTCCAATATTTGACGCAACAAGCAAACTAAACAATCATTTCCTTTAATTCCAATATTTTTTGTGATTATAGTACCACATCTTACAAAAAACTGTTTTTCCTTTACCTAGTAGATTAACTAGTTTTATTTTGTGATATTAAGACCATGTTTAATCTCACACACTATTTATAAAAGTAGTGATTACGCTAATTTGGTCAAATATTTAATAAGTGTGACCGTAGCTTTAGTTAGACCAAATTTCAATAAAGTAATAAATTTCTTTAGAATTTAATGTTTCTTGAAAAGATTTTCAGAAGACAGCTTTAATTGGATCAAATTTTAACACAATAATATAGGGCCTATGGTAAGTTAATTACCGATCTTCACGCAATTTGGCGACTTGGTTTCTAATCTTTCAAAACTATGACAGTCTAAATTATACTCCAATACCATTATTCGTTATGGTTTTAGTTGTACTAAAGTTTTTTCGTGTCCTTTTGTAAAAGAAATATCAATTTTCTAGCGAGGTTGCTATAAATATGGATTCATAACTTTTTTCCTACTTAAATGATTAGATTTCAATCCCAAACTGCTTAGCAGAACTAAAAAGAATTTGACGACAGTTTTATTCTTTTTTGTTAAGTCTTTCGAAAGTGAGCATGTTTTCAACAGTAGGACAGACAGACGGGCATGGCTAAATCGACTTAGAATTACTCAAGGACCGAGAACATATATAAAATATGAATTTTAAAACAGTTTTACTCAGAATGACACACTAACCCCCTAATTTATGAACGATTATTTAATTTAAAAAACGTTTATTAAGGAAAATTTTCATAGAAAGTTTGTTTTTTAAACTTTTGTTATATTAAAAATATTTTTATAAATTCCGGCAGTAGTATTTAATAAGTAATTCATTTAATCGGGCTTTTGTTTTAATCGGTTAATCGCTCGAATAATTAATCGGGTGTTTGGTTTAATCAGTTATTAATCGGTTAATTTTGTTATTGCTCTGTTAACCGGTTAATAATGCTTTTTTCTAAATGAAGTAATTTCAATAAATAAAAATTATTTATTATTTGGAATTTATTAGTAAAAAAACAGTAACATAACAATTCTTGAACTAAAACTAGCAAACAAAAAATAACTAAAAACAATGTAATCAGTGTTACCAGTGAAATTTCGAGAAAGATACATTTTAGTTTCCAAAAAGATACACTTTTTCTCAAAAAGATACATTTTGAAAAAAATTTATAAATCCATTTTTAACGTTTAATATTTATTAACATAACATTTTTATTTCATACTTGATGAATATTGTAAAGAAAATGATATCATATAAATTCAATTTCATATTTATTTAAGTCAAAAATAAAAGGTATGTAATTTTTTTAAATACAGTAAGCAAACTTTAAAATAATTTATTTGTAACTATCTTTAAATGCTATCAAAACAAATTCATTTTTTAAAAATTAATGTGAGAGTTAAGTGGTTAATACTAAAGCCTACAGTATACGGAATGTAAAAAGCCACATGCGCATGTGGTTCTGACGTAATTTTGACGTCACTACAAAACCACATTAGCAAGTTCGTAATGTTGAGATGACGACAATATTAAGTCACACTAAGCCACATTCGAATGTAGCTTTTACATTCCGTGTACTATAGGCTTGAGGCGATTATTTCAAAAAGTTCATATAAATTTCCTGAAAATAAAAAAGATATTTTCTCAGAACAACTTCGCACTACAAGTAATCATCGAATAAGTTTTAGTTGGCTCAAAATTTTCTCCACACATGCATTCGAAAACGGAAGTATAAATGTTAAACAAATTATTTTTTTCAAACTTTTAAATATCGGCTCATTAACAACATTTTTTTTTAATTAAACACGACATGGTGTTTAATGTTTTATTTCTGTACATTTGGCGTACAGATTCAAAAGATACGAAAAATGTCAGGATTATATATGGTACCTGAAGTACAGTACAGATTATCTAATTTCTCAATCATTTTCCTTTTATCATTGTAATCTTCTTTTTATACTAGTATAATATTATACTATAATACTAATATACTTTTAAACTATTTTCTATTATACTATTACACTATTATACTTTTATACTTTAATACTATTGTACTATTATACGATTATACTATTATAATATTACACTTTTATACTATTAAATAATTATGCTTTTATATTATTATACTTTTTTACTATTATACTGTTATACTTTTATACTATTATACTTTTTGCTTTCATTTAATAAATCAGAAGTAGAAGCAACAGTTTAAAAAGATATTTTTTTTATTTTGACTGCAGTTTTTTAAATTATATATACTATTATACTATTATACCATTACACTATTACTAGGCCTGTTCTGAAAATCACATGTGCTATTTAAAATCACACGTATGATATTGTTGTGTTCCGTTTTTGTGTTTAAATTGATTGAGCTCACAGTTAAAAACTTGGCCTTAAGTTCTATTATTTATGCATATATCCTAATACAAATTTGAGCTTCAAACGAAGCAGGTTCGTAAGGGAGAAATGTTCCCACTATGAAGCAATACATTTTTGACACAAAATGCACTTAATTCAACCCACATAAAAACTGGTGAACGTAGCGCTCAGCTTTACACACAGAATGTTTTTTTACAGTAATTTTTGATGTTCTCCCTTACAAACCTGCTCCGTAGTAAGGGAATGCCGTGGCACTTGAAATATTATTTATTCTTTTATGAAACTTGTTAAGAGTTTCTTCACTTACTTTGCTGCATCTCTGCATGTCTTATTGCGTAGCGCATAATTGTACGCTTAAATTTTTAAATGTGCCATTAGTGCTTCGCTAAATGATAAAATTGTTTATTGGGTATGTGCTATTTTATTCAATAAAATTGTTCAATTTTACGTATACTTTTGGTTTTTATTGCGCAACAGATTGAAAGCGAAATGTGTTGGCAACATTGTACAATGCTGTTTATGTTATTCCTACAGGTTATGTTCACCTTTTTATTGAATGAATGAACCATTGTGCGACTTATTGCATAATATAGGACAAAATGGAAATAGTATGGCGAATATCATCTACAATAATATTGCAAGTGTTTGGGCCGCTTAAGAGGCATAGAAACTTAATTATTTTATAATACTACATATCATTATATTATAATATCTAGAATCCTTTGCTTCAATGCAGGTTTTCCTGAACTTTTCAATTTACCCACTTACTTTTAACCCATAAACTAATATTTGTATATGAAATAAAAGAGATTTTTGTATTAGTATTTATTTTTGTTTTGTTATTATCAGGGAAACCATAAAAGTGCAATTGCATGTTTTTCCTTTTGCGACCAATGAAGGCAGAAATAATATATTTATCCGTTTTAGAGCTTTTTAAGAATTCTGGCATCGATTCGTTAGTGCATGCATATTTTTGCATATTTTACCGTTTGCAGCATTTTTTTTTTGTTGCATAATTTAGTTAAAACAGCCATTTTGCAGCATTTTTTAAGTGTATAGCGCAAATCTTGCAATTTTTTTATCTGTTACTTCAATTTCAACATGTACATTTAATTTTTACTTTAAAATTGTAAGACAAAGAAAAGATAAACTCACTGTTTATTGCTTTTGTTTTTGTATAAGCTTTGATATTGTTACAAGTTAAACTGTGGTTTATAATTCTTATTCGCTTAACAGTTTTATTTGTATAATATCTTTAGCTTTTTTAAAATCTTTGGATGAAGTTTCCTGACGATCTGGCCTAAGCAACCAGTGAAATTCGCATAGGAATAGCTTATCCCTTCAACAATAAATTTCAGTTTCTCAATAGTATGAAATGGGAATTTAGCACATTTAAAAGAAATCTTGTTAAAGCAGGTTGTCATTAAGGATAAATGTTATGCGATATGTATCTAGACCAATCTTTAAGTATACCGATTGACTCAGAATCACGTTTTAAAGTGATCTAACGATGACCATCCGTCCGTCTAGCTGGTTGTCTCTCCATGTAAGCCTTGTGCGCAAAGTACAAGTTCCAAAATTGTTGAATATTGTGTCTTAAAATGATCAATTTTTATTTTTTAGGGCATATTTTTAACATTTGTCAGGGTATATTTTCCAGTTTTTACTGCATATTTAATGCGCATAAAACGAGTTTTTTAGAGCATATTTCTGGTTTCCCTGGTTATTATTTATGTTTTCCAAGCTTGATACATGTCGATACAACATATCGATTATACGTACCCTTCTACGATTACAAGTAAACAAACTACTACAGACAATCATGTCTTAAATACATATATGTATGTACATAGATATGTGTACTTGTAAACACAAGTATGACAGCTTGTCATACATTTTCTTTATGGCTATGAATTTTTTTATAATAACTTTAAATGCGCGTGCGTGTGTCCGATTACACACTGGCTATGTGGTCAAAGACGCGTGCTCAGCGAAAAACCTCAAATAAACAGAAGACAAAAAAAATATAAATTGGAACTTATATTAAAATTGCAAGAAAAACAATAAAATTACAAAAGAAACAAACACAAAACTTAATAGCTGCTCATGTAATGTCATGTTATCTTTTTATGAGTACCAATTGAAATTGTAGACGTCAAGGGGTAACTACTTTTTGTGTTGCGAACACACTCTGGGAACGAATAGTAGGGATCATTTTGGTTTATTAGAACGAATATTCTACGCCCTTTATTAGATATTTGTATGGGAAAGCCGTTTTTTAAACTAATTCGAAACAAGATTTCATATATTTAATAGCGTAGTTTTATAGATATTTTAAGCCCGAATTCCCTAGTGGTCCTAATATCGGTTTAATACTGTTTAATCTTCTCTGCATATACAACTCTATTGTTTAATAAAAGCACGTAGTTCAAACTGTATGATTATATCAAATACAAAGATTTAATTCTCCTCCAAAATCTTTAATATTTGCTCCCCGGCGAATTTGGTTTTAGATTTTCGTCACCAGCTGATTACCAAAGGAGTAACATTATTATCGGGTACAGAACATTAGTATCCAGTCTCTGTTCCCTTAATACCTGATTGATTTCTGGTTAGCTGCGGTCTGTCAACTTTAAGAACCAGACTATCTAAAGGTTTTTCTCGCGAATGTGCCGAAATGGGCAGATTTTTTTTTAAAATATTTCTAAAGATATGGTCACCTCAAAAAAACCCATTTTTAACGAACAATGTTTAAAACATTTTATGGTTGACTAACAAAACATCATAATTATTGCAGTCAATGTCAAAAATGCGTCACCAAGTTCAACGATGCACAGTTGGCTTATTGTGTACGCATCGTTTACATTTTTGGTGCACCTTAGGGCAGATAATTCTACACGGTTGCGTTTTAGAATGAAAGGCTTTTGTATAGTTGCTTTGCAACTGATGTTTTAAAACTCACCCCATAACTTTGTTACCAACAACCACATTATGGTTTAATTAGAAATCCTTCATCAAGAAATATTGAAATCGGTAAAAACAAAATATTTCTCAGTAAACGCACGGAATCGTTTTAGGACTTAATTTTTATTTTGCTTGAGGGCTCCGGCATGACTTTTAATTTTTCTATGGGGAAGGGTGTATTCGAGTATGCGAGTAAGATACAACCTTCGTCTACACAAAATTAAAAGTCATGCGAGTGCATCAAAGCAAAAAAAACCTTAAAGAAAATTTAGTCTGAGCTTTAATATTACTGAGACTGATATTAAAGTCATGCGAGGGCATCAAAGCAAAAAAAAACCCTAAAGAAAATTTAGTCTGAGCTTTAATATTACTGAGACTGATATGCATATGTATGTGTAAATGCATAACCTACTATTTATTGGATGCATAATTGTCAAATTAATTGATTAACGGCCATAAATGAAGGAATGATAGACAGACAACAATTATCATGGTACCCATACAAACACAAATATTAAAATGTAAGGCGATACAATTAGAAGAGAATCACATTGTACTAAAAAATTAAACATAAAAAAATAAACATAAAGAAAAAAATCCTAAGAATTTAAGACTCATGAAACAGACATTGTGTGAATTGAATAAATTATTTTAGCGAAGCTTAAAATTCTTTAGAAAGGGTAAGGTGAGTCTTAAAGTAGCGTATGTAAATGCCGCCTTCTTACTTTTCAATAGTGTCACGATTTTTTACAGTGTATTTTCTTGGATGGATGATTGGTTGCTTGGATATTTGTTAAATACATTTTAAATTTTTGCTTAAATTATTGTTGACTTAAATATTTTGATTGTCCGCACAATTTTTGTTGTTTTTTTTTTTTTTTTTTTTTGTTTTGAAAATAATCATAAATCATTACAAGTGATTTTTATAAAACTTTTTATATACATTAAGATTATTTATGACTGATTTTTAAGTAGCAGCAACTTTAAAAATAACATTTCACACTTGCTGGCGGCAATACTTGTTTCGAGGTGGATCGTTCGGTCGTTCAAGACAACCTGCCTCACTCATTTGCCGACTGACTATGGCTTACAAGTCACACATATTTCTGGCTCCAACTCACATTTATACAGATAGAGTTTGTGTCATTTATTTATTATATGTATTACTAATTGATAATACATACGTTATTTTTTTTTTAAATTTTTATTATTATATCGAGTCATATAAAGTGGTTCATAAAAGTGATTTGTATAAATTTTTGTTTAAATTAGGAAGGGAAGTATGCGGTGGTTGGAACATGGGATTTTATGGAAGTTAGGAATAAAATTTCCATGCCATCTCTACAGGTTTATCTTAAAAGGATTGCGAGATAAATATTAAGTGTTGGTTAGGACATTCTAATTGTGTAGTTCCAACTAGATTATCAGGGGTGTGCTGGAAATCGCAAACGCAAAACCCAAGTATTTGGAAGTTGTTTTTAATAAACTTTAAGCCTAATTCTTATAATTTTTGGTTTAAAATCCTGTTTAATAGCAAAATATTTGTTAAATATTTGTCATAAAATTCTTTTATTACAAAAATCTTATTTAAAAACGACTGCGATTTCCAGCACACCCCTGTATGTTCGATACTCTAATTTGAGAACGAGTAGGTCTAATTTGTTCAGTAGAACATAGACGCCCAGCAAAGGATATATTACCCTTTTATTTTAGATTTAAACATGCCATTTATACAAAAAACATTGACAGCCAGCATAACTCTCTCTGGTGTTGTATACCTTATGAGTGTGTTAATTAAAAACCAAATAATGTATGTAACGGGTATTTTTTTTAGAGACAGAGAACATTTTTTAATAATAAAACAACAAATTCGGTGAAATTACCCAAAATTTTGGCTTTATTACCTCACAAATTTCATGGCATTAAATGTTTTAAAATTATTGATGTCATATAGCCTCCGCAACTGTGCCTTATGAACGCCAAACTGCCGGTCCAATTTCGCACCAATTTTTTGAGCATATCCGGTCTTATCTCGCGTCGCATGTTTGCCCCTAAATAATCAATCGTTGATGGTTCATCAGCACAGACTAACGATTTGGCGTACACCTACGACAAATAGTCCAAAGGAGTCAAATCACACCAACGAGGTGGCCAATTTAAAGGTTAATTTCTTGAAATAATTCGGTCACCAACCGTTTGCGATTTTCTTTGTTGTTTTCAACTATTCGTTTTTTGCTTTTGCCTTCACTACGACTGTTTTCATTTAATGAATCAGAAGTAAAGGCAACGGTTTATTTTCGTCGAATGAAAAATCAGAAAGTGGAAGAAAAAGCAATTTTTTTGATTTTGACTGCAGCTTTTTAAACCCTGGTTTTCATAGTATCGTTTTGTTCTGGGCTAGAAATTTGGTTTTTATTGTTCCCGTGAGATGAGATAAATTTTTTGTTTACTCTCATTTTACCGAACTTTACCCAAAAAGTACGGGATCACACCTAATTATAAAATACCAATAGTTGCTCTTATTCATAAATAAATTTTTCGATACTGTAAAACTTTTTTTCCCCGAACAGAAACTATTATTTTTCTTAAGGCCCTATCTTTTATATCTGGCAGGCAGAAAGATACACCATAAGAAAATGATTAATTTTCGACTCTTTTAAACATTTCAGATACCAGAATGTGCCGCTAAAGTGGGTGAATGTGATGAGAGTAAAGGTCGTCCAGTTTGTGGTACCGATGGTCAAACATATCCCACGCGATGTCATTTATTAAGGGTACAGTGTAGTGGACATCAAGTAAGCATTCGATATCGTGGACCCTGCAAAGGTAAAATAATTCAAACTTCCCCTATAAAAGAACCTACAAATAATTTTCCGCTATCTTCTCTAACAGCCTGCAATGAAGCACGCGAATATGCTCTTAAGCATCGTTCTAAGAAACCTCTCAAATTTATACCACGATGTAAAAAGGATGGTACGTACGCACCAATACAATGTCTCATTGACAGTGGCTGTTGGTGTAGTGATATTACCGGCACTCCTATTGATAATACCCCAGTGCGTACTGTTGGCAAGCCCAAGTGTCGTGAATTTAACAAGGCGTACAGTAGACGTTCGCCGTCTCGCAATTCGAGTAGCAATAAGAAAAAGTCTTGCAGTCAAGACGATCGAGCCACTTTTAATACAAATCTTATTGGGCTATTCCACAGTGAATATTTGCGAATGGGTTTTGCTTTAAATAAGAATCGCAAAGCAGACACCTTTGTGCCGCCACTCGACGAGACAGAGGTTCTTGATTGGAAATTTATCGAATTGGATGTGAATAATAATCAAATGTTGGATAAAAATGAATATCGTGAACTAAAGAAACTTGTCAAGAGGGTAAGTGTTAGTAATGTGCAATATACTAAAACAAATAAATCAAATAAAACGAAGAGAAGCCCATAAACAATTTAAAACTTATTTATTATGCTGATGTTAGGCTGTGAAACCCAGACGTTGCGGACGTGCTTTTGGAAAATTTTGTGATGTTGACAGTGATGCACGTTTATCACGTATGGAATGGAATAGCTGTTTGTCAAAAGATGGCATTAATAGTAAGTTTCGCAACTTATTAATTAAGATATTTTTTTTTTAAATATTTATAAAAAAAAACCCTTTTAAAGAAAACCCGAGATTGCATGTTCTATTAATTAAAAATTGGCTTTTTAACTTCTTTAAACTTTCATAAAAACAAAAATAACTAGGACATTTGATTAATATGGGTCAAAAACATAATAACACAAAACATCGTAAAAATAACAACCATCATGCTTTAAACACGAACACGGCCTATCGTCATACGTCCGCTTCTTCTTCTCCCAATACCCAAAACCACAACTACCAACACTCTATCCAAGACAAGAACCAATCACATCAAAATCATAATCAAAATTCAAATCTAAATCCAAACCATTTTAACATACATCATAACAATAATAAACATCAAAATCGTTTACGTCCAGATTCTTATGAAAATGAAAGTAATCCTGCCGATGATGAGGATGAGGATGATAATAGTAGTCATATAGCTGATTATGATGACCCCTATTATGAGGATGTTGATGATGATCATATGGCGTCAATTAATTCATCTACAAAATTTCCATCTATCAATATCAATAGTACGTACTCTGCATGTGAATTAATGTGATAAAATGCATGGCATGTTCTTTATGGGGTCGTTTTAATAATTGAAATTTGTTTTTAAAAATTTTGGGAATCTTTTTCTAGTTTTAAGCACCAGCGCTAGTGTCAACACCAAGAGCCGGGACAACGAACCCGAATATGCGGGTTGTTTTGCTGACCGCAAAGATGCTCTCAACCAAAATGATGAAAATTTAAAGGTAACAAAGCATGCATATATATTTTGAGTTCATTGATTAATGATTGTTTTTTTTAGAATGGTAAAAAAGTGGGTCATGTTCCCATTTGTACGCCAGATGGACGTTTCCAAAGAGTGCAATGCTATGATTCTATATGCTGGTGTGCCAATGAAGAAACTGGAGAAACTTTAAATGGCACAAGTGTTAAAAATCGTTTACCTCAATGTGATGCTATATATCCAGTGACAAGGGCCATGAAGGGTTGTCCGAATGATGTCAAAATTGTTTTTCTTAAAGATCTCAAAGAGTTTTTAAAAAACAAAATAATTGCCGGCTCGAATGCAGGGTAAGTTGTGATGTGAAAAATTTCAGTTTATCGCGTTCCGAATAAAATAGAGTTTCAAACGGATTCTAATAAAAAAGCTGCATCCAAAGAGAAGAATGTATAACTCAGTATAACTGCATCCTTTGAGATACTTCTACGATTTATTCAAAAATTATTGTACCGATTATATTGTTACGCTTCCATGCTATGTATGAAACATTTGAGATTAATTGTGATATGGAAAAGTATTTAAAATGACTTATTTATTGAGAGGAAGAATAAGAAAAACAGAAGGTTTACAAAATACTTTAATGCTGCGTTTGAAATTAGAATTGAAGAAAGTCCCGGAATGAAATCTTTTATAATATAGACGAAGAAGTTAATAAATCATATCAAAATGTATTTCGTCGGCTTTATATGCAAACCTCCTAAATCCACTTTTAACGTAAATTGAGATTTTGATGCCGTGTGGTAGAGAAAGATACGCTTCGTCGACCGGCATTTAGTTTTTCGTCAATTTGAGTCTTGAAGTGTGAAAACCCAACTATATTTTTGGTTTTCTTTTCAAGCAGCACATAGAAAAAATAAAAAGTTTTTTGTCTCTCCTGTAAAATGTGTTGAAACGGAGTTAGCAGGTTTGCGTATTAAGCCCACAATTTGTTAATGGTAAGATTACCTTTCTCGGGCAGCCATCCAGAAGACAGCTCACTTGGGTCCTAAAGTTGTTCCTTTGTGATACCCAGCACGAATGCCCACCGTAAAAAGCAGAAAGGTACTCAATGGGTGTCACTGCAGATTTCAACCATTTGTTTTCCTAATGAAAAGAAGAAGTTATCCTAGATAGATCAACCACACAGATAAACTTTTGTTTCCTGTGGTATTTTCCTCTTATGTCCTGAATTCCCGGACATTGAACCAGAAAATGAAACACAGTTTCCTCATCCTCCTCTTAATCACAACCTCTGCAGTAGCCCTTGAATTCAATTTTATTCGCATGAGCCCCTACCGGCCACAGCCCAGTTATCACTGAGATCAGTGTTCTGATTTGTTCCCTAATGAACCTTAATAAAATGCTCCTCCCTTGAACATAGCCGGCCCATATAGCCCTGGCTAGGAAGCAAGCGAATTCACGAGTTTCCCAACTTGCTTTACTTTCGAATGCTTTGCAAGACATCCGGCTTTCTAAAGTTAACCTAGATTTCGTATAAGCACCCACTGGGAAGCCTTTCTAGATAGTTTCTCAAAATTTATTCTAATGACAGATGCTTCTGTTGTTTTTAAATAAGTATTTACTTCGTAAGCTATTCGAAAATAGACTTATCACAAAGAGAAAAGTGTTTGGGTTTCATTTGACTTTTGTTAAATCGCTAATTTATAAATATAATGGATCACTATTCGTTGTTGTTTTAACAGCTCCACAATTTATTTTTATTCTGTTTACCTAATTTGAAAAAGAGTAAATACCAAAAAAGATGTGTAACTTGCACGAGATTTGCCTACAAATCCAATTGATTTGCTGGGATTTCGAAATCTGTCCAAATGAGGATTGCGCGGTTTTTGTAGGACCAGGAGGCATAGAGCCTATTTCACATACCCATTCTAGTTTCACTCTTGTTTTCCTCGGTTGTACTTTTTCCGAGATTTTAATAAGCGGTAGGTGACGGCAAATCAAATCAAATCGGTTTTACACATATCCTTATTTTCTTAATATATACAAAGATCTTTCTGGAAACCCATGATGTTAAAGTTGGGATGCCTATTCTGTAATATCCTATGACAATCTCTTTAGCTTACATGGTGGTTTTAGACTTGCCAACTGGCCAGTTTTCGCCGGGACAGACCTGTTTTGGAGTGGAATGTCCCGAAATTATCTTTTTTTTGGTTTAAAAGTAATTTTATTTCGAAATTTTGTTTTTTTTTTAGTAATTTCAATATACTAGCCTCCTCCATTTTCGAAATAACAGTGTATCTCGAAAACAAAAGCTAACCTAAATGAATTTTTTGAATTTTTCTATGGGTTTTTATTGGTGTCCCATTTTAATAGGTGGCAAGCCTAGGTGTTTTGTCCCACAACTAAGATGATATTGGTATCCACGTGCAGGTGGTATTTTGAGCTTATCTGCCTGATCCTTTTGTAGCTACCATTCGTATGCCTCATTTATGATTGCTTAAATTTATGCATACAATAAAATAACAATATTTCAACATTAGGAGACACCTAAAAATCTCATAAATTGTTGTACATAAACCAAATTTTTCTTTTTTTAGAACCAATACTACCCAGTGGAGCTCGGAGGACGAGCGTATTGCTACCTTAAGTTTTGTGATATTGGATAAAAATAAAAATAAGGCTTGGGAAAGAAAGGAGTGGAAATCTTTCAGAGAACTAGTTACAAATAATAGGTAAATATTATTACAGTATAGATATTTCTCAGCATAGTAAAAATATTTTAATATACCAAAACATTATCCTAGAACTTTACGAAGATGTGGCCGTAAAATGCCCCGATATTGTGATGTAAATAATGATAAGAAAGTCACCTTAAATGAATGGCTAAGCTGCCTGCAAGCTCAAAGAGTCGAAGTAAATACACAGCCAGATTTTAAGCCACCCACCCATTTACTTTCGAGTAGGTCTTTATATACAAAAACATAAACTACTATTTACTGAACCATTTTTGTTTAATTTTAGATGATACATCTTTTGCCAAACCACCCAAACTCAATGGAACGAACCCTTTAACTATATATCTAACTTAAACAAAGAATAAAAACCATTTGTTTGTTATTAACGATAATGAATACAATTCTAAGAGAGAATTTATTTTTGAATTTAAATAAATACTTTATTTTTAAATAATTAAATTACTTTGAAATCTGCTTAAAATGTATTTCGATTTTAAATCGTTGATTGTTGGATTTCAAATTTTTTGGTTTTCTACTTCTTATAATTGTTAAAAAGTGCCATGTTGCAAGTTATTCTAATTTTGATTAACACTTTATTTTAAGTAAATTGTAAAGTAAATGGATTTTTTTTTGTAACTGAGATTATTAAGTTGAAAACTTGAATTAATTTTATTCAGTTTATGTTTTTTAAACTTTTTAAACATTTCATTGTAAATATTTATTCAATTAATATTAAGTTTTTTAATTTGTAGTTATAGATATTAGTTTAATTTTAGTTTTATTGAATAAGGTCTTAGATATTTTAGAAATTAGAGTTGTAAATTGCATTTAGCATAAACTTAAACTTGTAAAAAGTGAAAATAAAATTAAAAATTTAAACTTACCCAGTGTTTTTACAAAAATAAATACCTATACATTTTTTAATTTTAACTATTTTACGGTATTTTGTTTGATCACTTGTACACACAACACTTTAAATATGACATCTATAAAAAGAACATTTACACGCTCGCACATACTAAGAGAAATTATACACTTTTGTTTTTCTTTAAGAATTTACACATATCATGGTTTTCTTACAGATTTTGTAGTGTTTTTTCTTTATTTACAAATTTCATCCTATATTCCTTAATTTGATTGCGATTATCTGCTTGATTTTTAATTTTTCTCACACAACACAGTTTTTGATAAACTAACAGCGGTAAAAAATATTAAACTAAATTTCAGGATGCCAGATTTACTTTTCGTTTTTGTTCTTTGTAATGATGCCACATAAAGGAAAATATATTTTCTTTCTCGATGGGGACGTTAAAAAGCAAACATTTGAATTTGTTGAAATTATGTATTGTGTTTTCTTAATGCAACAATTTTTTTTGCAAACTAACACTAAACTTTATGTTTATTGAAGTTTTTGAAATATTTGAAGCATTTGCTTGTTAGAACAGGACATTTTTACCAATATTTTGCTAAACATAAATTTTGAAAAACCTAAATTTTTATGGAAAATTAATAATGTTTGCTGACAATATTTGTTTGTTTTACAAATATAAGCACGAAAAGGTACCTATTAAGAACACAGATAGAATTTGATGCTGCAATATTAGCGGAGTTTACTAGGTTAAATAAGTTGGCACTTAACTCAGCGGAAACGAAATTTATAAGATTTCGGTCGCATGCCAATAGAAATGAAGAAAAAATGGCTGTTCGCGTGGATGGGTCTCTTATATATGAATCAAACGTTGTCGAATATCTAGGTGTGGTGATTCGTACTTGTTAATTAAAAAAAAAACTATATTAATCAATATATAATTTTTTTCACAATATTCTATTGTCAAATTTTTTTATAAATTTTTTCATTCAAATTATTTTCTAAAATAAACTTAACTTTTTTTTTTAATAAAAATTTATTTTTTATATATAGACAAAAATTGTTTTTTTTTTGTTTCGTATTTTATTAAAGAAATAAAATAGCAAACGAAGAATACTATAAATTGGTGACCCCGAAAAACAACAATCGATATGGCTTTATTTCATTCACCATCACATGAAATAGAAGATTCGGTTAATCAAGACCAAACAAATCCAAATTTACGCCAACAGGAATCACAACATCGGACAGAACTTATGCCCGATTCAAGCCGCAATCCTAATTCTTTGCAAGTTGATGCTGCTTCAACAATCAAGTTTCCTCCTTTTTGGCAGAAAAATCCTAAAATATGGTTTTATGAAGTTAAAACAATATTCAGCTTACAGCGAATCAACAGAAATTTTGTATAAATTTAAGAACAAACTCAACACTGATGTCAAATTAATGATTTATCATTCTCTTGTACACTCTAATCGAACATAAGTATGTGGTACGTCTACCTCTCTAAATAGTTTGCAATCAGCACAAAACAAAGCTCCTAAAACGGTCTTAAATTTACAATTTCGTTATTCTACTATGAACTTATATCAACACAAGGCTATTAATATCGTGCCAATCCGAGGTTTGTACAAATAACAAATGCTTTTGTACACATTGAAAGCTTTAAGAGGATTAAATCAGAAACAAGTTAATTCAAAGTAAATATCACAAGAACAGGTAGAAATACGACGAAAGCAAATAAATTGCAGATTGCAAGTTGTCGCATTGATTTAACTAAACAATGTATTAAGTTTGCTGGACCAATTGAATACATTAACTTACCGATAAGAGTATCTATTTTATCATCCTTTAAAAGGGAACTTAAATTTTACTTCTGGGGTAACCTAGAAACACTTCTATTCTAATTTAAAAATTTTATAATTATAAGTTTGTATAGTTTATTGCAATATATATGTATGTAAATATAAATATTGTAAATAATAATTAAGGTATTTAACATACAGGGCTGTGTTGAAAATCGCAAACGCAAAATGCAAGTATTTTAAACATCGTTTTTTAATAAGATTTCTGTAAAAAGTGAATTTTATGGCAAATATTAAACAAATATTTCCATATTAAACAGGATTTTAAACTAAAAATTATGTATATGAATTAGGTTTAAAGTTTATTAAAAACAACTTCCAAATTCTTGCGTTTTGCGTTTGCGATTTCCAGCACACTCCTGACAATGATATACAGCCCAATTATGAAATAAAATTATCCGGGAGTTTTATTTTTCTCCCATTTTTCCTATGTAAATTCAATGGTAAAAATGAGAAAAGGGAAAAAACTCCCGGGGAATTTTTATTCATAATTGGGCTGATTGCCTCTACAAAGCCTATATGGCGCTGAGGCTTTAAATATGAAATGGATAATATCCATATACATACATATATACTTATTATAATACATATTAATTTGTGAAAAAAAAAAATTTCAGTCGAGACCTCAAACTCTGAGGACTATTTTGCTCTTCCAAAACTTCTTTTGAAACGAGAAAATGCTACGTTAATTTTAACAACCATTCAATTCAAAATCTTCGTCGATTCCACGTGATTTCGATTTCCACAACAGGGATGATTAAAACTCCAAGTTTCGAATGTTATTTTAAAAAAATTCAAAATTTATTGGAAATAAGATCTAACTTAACAAAAAAAAAAAAACAAATATAAAACTAAAAATTTACTTATTTAATTTTACCTAAGGTCCCCTCAAAACATGGTGAACCTTTAATTTTCAATAAAAACTTGGCTAAATTAACGAATAATACTAAAACAACCGTAGTCACTTGCATGATGACAAAATGCGATATCGAGGAACCAATTTCCAGCCAGGACCCCTGATTTTTAACCAAAAATAAAAAGTTTAAGCCCATAATATCGCATACAATTAAGAGACATATAAATATTTTTCTTTCATATTGCAAGGCCAAAGGCGATAAAGCAAATATTACGGATATAATTAATAAAACGGGTATAATTAATTTTAAAATAACCAAAAACATAATGACAAAGGGAGAAAAAGTGGCCAAGAAGCAGCGTATTATATTGGGATCGAAAGAGCTAATCGAGGCAATATTACCCGTACCAAAAAAGGAAAAGAATGTGTAAAGTAATATCATAAAAGCCAAGCGAAAGCAGTGAGAAATGTGCAGTGTAGATGGCGCTAAAGGATTACTGAAATTATTGTGTATTTTTGATTGGTCTAAAGATAAAATTAATTCTGAAATTAATAACAATATAAATAGGGATTCATAGGAAGTACAAAATAGTGCATAAAGACAGCTTAAAAGTAGTATAAATTTTTCCAAACGTTGTTTGAGCGTTAAATGACAGGGTTTTATAAGATTAAATATTACATATAAAAGATAAAACCAAGATATCAAATGTGATATAAAATTTACACCCATTTGTTGTCCATGCATATAAATACATATTAAAGCATTAACTAAAACTATAAAACTTAAAATTTTATCTATTTTTGACAAAGAATTTTTAACTAGAAAAGGCCTGAAAAGGGTCATAACTATGCCAGAAAATAGTAAAATATTATTGGAATAGCCTACTGAAGTGGGCAGCAGAGGAAATATACATAGTATTAAAGATAAAAGAAAACTTATATAAAATTTTAGTTTTTGTTTAAAGAAATCTTTGGAAATTTTGTCTAGCAAAGCAAACAATAGAAAACCTACAGAAATAGCTCTTCTATCGAAAAATGTGTAAACTAATAGTTCAGAACACAACAAAAGTAAAAGTAAATTGAATTTAGTTATGCCTAATTTTGAATCAAATATTAAAATATATCCCTTTTTAGTTAAAAATAAAGCAATAGCCGCAAACGGCAGTATAAAATATAAGGTAATAGTCCAGTTCAACATTTGTAAAAAACAAAATGCAAGAGTTATTACGAATAGCACAAATAAAATTATAAATTTAAGCTTATAGAAAAATCCTCTTTTCCTAGAATCTTTATTTTCGGTGCAGACATTGCCCAATAACTTTATCAAATAACCTAACCATGCAAAAAATGTAACTGTCGTTGCTGTTAATAAGGCCATACGATAATAGCTAAAATAATAATCTATACCCTTTAAGGCAGAGTACATAAGTTTGTAACTATTATTAATAGCTAAATCTTCACTTTTGTAGTTAATTTGGCTGTCAATGTATTCCTCAAAATCTATTTCCATTTTAAAAGCTGGCAGGAATTTGTTAAATAATCCTTTTTCGTGGTGTTCCAATAAGGATTTATATTGATTGTATAACTGGTTGGCATTACCTTGAGCCGCATGTAGCAAGTAAGTTTGTGAGGCATTAATAACATCCTTCGGTAAAATTCCAAAATTATTCATTGGTGTTGCAATACCCAAAAGAGCAGACATTATGGGAGCCATTTGTGCCTGTTCTAATTCATATAAGTTTGTTGACTTATCGATTAAATTGTGGTGTTTCCGGTTAACACCCGAACCCCAGATAAAGAATGGTGTTTCGGTTTCATAATTTGCTCCAGCACCATGAGAACCTTAAATTAAAAATTGTATTTAAACTTAATTAAAATTTTTTGTTTTAAGTCTTTTGGCCTGTTCGTCGATATTGAACGAAGATTTTGTTAGCTTAACTAACATGTAAAACAAAACAATTTCTTATAATTTGTTTTTGGTTTAAATGTAATTTAAGCGAACCAAGTTTTCGTTCGAAATCGATGAACTGGCCCTTTGTTTTCATATTTTATAATTGGTTTTTAATTTTACTGAACTTATTAACTGCCTATTCAACGATTTCGAACGTAGTCGTTCGCATAGAATTTTATATGGAAAATATTTTTAAAACTGAGTGTTTTTCATATAAATTTTCTATCCGAACGATAACGTTCGAAATCGTTGAACTGGCAGTAAATTTAATATATAAGCGATTATTGAAAAAACTTATTTTTGAAAAATAAATAAATAAAGAATTAATTTTAAGTCAGATACTGAAAGTTTAGCACAAAATTATAGGCATTTAATTTATAAAAATATAAACGGAAGTTAAAAATTTATTTATAATGTAATAGATTACATAGTTTTTAAATTGGAAAACTTTTTTTGTTTTTAATTGAAAATTGTTTTATGACTTTTTGTTAAATTTATTTAATAAAATAACAATTTTTATATTTTTTGTCAAAAATTTAAGAAAAAAACCCTGAAGAAGGCACACAACGGAGTGCCGAAATATTGGTTCAATAAATTTAATATTTTTTTAAAAAAAAAGAGACCTCAAGCTTAATAAAATAATAATAATAAATAAAGCAATATTTTAAAATTTTAAAACTTTTTTTTTAGTGAATCAATAAGTAATCAGGGGTGTGCTGGAAATCTAAAACGCATGAATTTGGAAGTTGATTTTAATACACTTTTAATCCAATTTTTATTATTTTTGTTTTAAAATTCTGTTAAATAGAGAAATATGTGCATAATATTTGTCATAAAATTCTTTTATCCCGAAAATCTTTTAAAAAAACGACTTAAAATTCTTACGTTTTACGTTTTCGATTTCCAGCACACCCCTGAATAAAAATTATAAACCATTAACTCACCCGCATCGGTCATGCCATGATCTGAAGTCAAAACATACGCTGTTTTACCATCTGAAAAAGTTTGCTCAAACAATTCATACATCTCCTTAATACCTCTATCGGTAAAATGTAAATTTTTCAAAAATAGTTTTGTATTAGGTTTATGAACATGTCCTGCTGTATCTAAACCCAATAAATGCAAAAAATATATGACATGACTTTCATTTTGCAGTTCGTGCTTTTTGCGTTGTAAAAACTTTTCTACTTTATCGAAAACCCATTTATCCAATTCATAGGTTTTCTCTTTGCCCGAAAAATCCAATTCATGGTTATAAGAATCAAAAAATAAACGCTTTTCATCTTCTCTAGACAATCTAGAGAAAATATGCAAGATATCATTTGCTCCCCAGGCATAAGTTTTGCTACTTCTATTAAAAACCGTATCAAATTCTATGGGATTCTCCTTCCACCCTCTGGTAACTGCAGAAGGATCTTCATAAAGTCCAGCTATTAGAGCAATATGTCCGGGCCGCGATTCAGTGGGCACTCGTGTTTTGGATATGCCATATACACCATTTTTAGTATCAATAAGTTGTTTTATATGGGGCACATTTTTCAAATTGTCCTGATAAAATGATTCAGCTCTTAAGCCATCAGTCACTAGCAATACCAAACGTTTCGCTGGTGGCTCTAAGGGTATATTGTTGCATGGCTGGAGATTGGTAATGACCGGTGAACGAAAATATATCACAAATATGGAGCCCAACAGCAGAATATGTATGATAATAGAGTAAATTATCCACATAGTTAACTTATATTACAGGAAATTGAACAAATTATACCTATATAATTTTATTTAAATTATTTGCAATATTTAAGAATGTTTACAAAATCTAATACATATTTTGTTTTCGTTAAATAAAAAAAACATTTTTATTGTTGTTTTTGTTATCTTAAATCAATTGACAACTGATTGTCAAATTACTATAGGAAACTCAGTGCTGGAAAGTATTTGTTATTTATATAAAGCTAGACAGTGATGTTAAACGTACGGTAAATACAGTCTTGTACGGTTATTTGGGCCACAAAATGTAGCATGGTAATAAAAATACGGTGATTTAGAGAAATTTGGATTTTTGGTAATTAACAATAATTTTTTGGGCTTTTTAGCCAATCGTTTTATTTATTTGGCTAAAACGAAAGTTTCTATATTTTTAATTTGACAATTCTTCTTGTCAACCACACAAATTTTAAATATTTGGAAATCATTATTGTAACATATTGCAAAACAATTACAATTTATTATTTGATCGTATCTCTAATTTGCTGCGACGTCGTCATTAAAAATACATTTCGAAATAAGCGTGTTTAGAGTTTGTAATTTGCTCGCATACCTAATATAAAGAACAATATAGCGAACAATCCTGCATCACTAACTTCATATATCATATATGTTTCATTGATATATCAATATCAATCCTTTTTCAATCGCTCAAGTGATAAATAAGTTTTTAATCCTCAAAAGAGTTCTGAAAATACTCTTTTAGTAATGTTGACAGAAAATTATAACCCAAACCGGGATGACGCTAAATAAAAATACCGGTATTTAACCGGTACAATCGTTTCGGTATTAAAAATTAATATAATTTTTTAAATAGAAAAAAATTAAAAGAGCTATTGAAAAATATTTTTGGTTTTGGATACTCTATGGTTGCAACACTGCTATTGTTTTGCTACTAACTATGATCAAATCAAAGAATTTTACAAAAGTTCTACAACAACATTGTATAGGAAATTTTTAGGTTCGGCGTTTGACAGTTTGATATACAAAAGTTCAAGATAAACACATTCGGTCAGTTTTCTGAAGGGCCAAATACACTTATAAAAATACTCACAAGGTATATTTATAGCAGGTAGTCTCGGAAAGCCAGCTGTTTATTTTTTATTTGCTTGTTTTGCGATACGAACTGTCAAATGTTGTATAGCAAATAAGTAAACAAGTTTTTCTCTTTATCTTTTGTCTTTTTTGTCTCTTATCAGCCCCTTTGCTTTTTGACAGTTTGTATCGCATAACAACAATAAAAAGCCCTGTTGTTTGTTTTATTGTACAATTGTTGTAATCTCGCGGCTACCTGCTATAAATATACCTTGAATACTCATTAAGAAATGTGGCAGTATTAGTGAAAATGTGTTTCTATGTGTGATACCGACGATACTGGACGGAAAATCAAAAAATTTAGATATGACATTTAATATTACATCCAGCCTACGTTAACGAGTGAATTTGCCATCATGACAACCATTTGACTAGTGAATATGGCGCTTTGTTGATTTAAGTTGGTATTGTTTTTGTGATGACAATTTGTTAGTTGAAATTTATAAATGAAATGTGCATGTATGTACATATGTATATAAATATATTTTATTTATTTATTTGAAAAACATGTAATATAAAGCCTCCATGGCCAATATAAAAATATTACATACCATTAAAAAATAGCTAAGATTTTAAAACTACATAGCATTCTATATAATACAAAAAACTTATTTTTAAATAAATGCCAGTCTACTAAAAATAAAAACATCCCTACCATTTTAAACATTTGCTCCCCAGCCAATACATAAATAATTTAAAAATTGTATTAAAGAAAAGTAAAGTAACGGTCCAATTCAGTACAGAAAATATGACAAGTCTTAGTGCATACACACGCTCGATATCCCTACATAAGCATAAGTACAAATATGGATGTCTATACATATACTAGCAAGATAGTTCCTGAATGCAAAAAATCATACAGTCAAAAAAAAAACGCAAGAGTTTTAAACGAAAAACATTATTAGAGCGCGAAAAGATACGCAATTCAAAAGGTAGTTGATTCCACCACCTCGCAATCCTAATCCTAAAAGATCTTTCAAACAGGGTAGAAGAAATTCTAGGAATCAAAAGTTGTGGGTTCCTACTCGAACGTGAGAAGATAAGAGAATTAAATAAGGGTAGTGGTCTTCTATCTTTTATAACTTTATAGAAAAACGCTAAACTACGATATTTAACTAGGTCCACAAAAGTTAAGCCAAACAAATCCTTAAAAAACCGAGAAATATGATATCGACGCCGAATACTATAAACAAAACGTACGACTACGTTAATCAATCGATTAATTCTCTTCAAGTGCATCGCACATGTGCCAGAATAAACCTCAAACCCATAAAAAATTTGAGATATTAACAAGGCCCACGACAGTCTAGCTTTGATACGAAAAGGTAAATACAAATTATTTGAATAAATTCTACGTAACATACCATAGAGTCTAGAACTCAACAAATCAATATGATAACTAAAAGAAAGTCTGGAGTCTAATATAATACGTAAACATTTTAATCTATCTACAAAATCAATACGCACATCATCCAAACAAATTTCAATTTCTAGAATAAACCGATTCGTAGGGCCAAACATAATGGCTTTGCTTTTAGAAGGATTAATAGTTAAGGAGTTGAAGTCCACTCAAGAACACGCTTTAGACAAAAGTTAATATTATTCTCAAAAACATCTTGAAAATCAAAAGATCCCTTAAAAAGCAGAAAAACATCATCAGCAAATAAAAAAGAATCACACATTCCAGAGTTAACATAAGAAGGTAAACTGTTTATATACAAAGTAAACAAAAGAGGTTGGTTGGGTTCATTTAATTGTAATACCGATATATACCGTTATAAAATTTGCTATACCGGTATAAGGATACCGAAATAAATAAAATACCGATACCTAAATAAAAACAAGTTGAATACCGATACCGGTAACGAAATTCGTTTCGATATCCAATCTTAGTTAAAAATTATGTTGAAACAAGATTGTAATTTTAGATGTGAAAACACTATTAGCAAAGCTTTATATTTTAAAATCTTGCTTAGAAAGCACATGTGAAAAATATTTTAATAATATAATAAAGTATGTTTTTCACATTTCTGTTTTCAATAATTTAATTTTTCAGCTATTTTCATCATACATTTAAAATATTTCTACAACTTTTATCACAAATTTCACAAAGCAATCAACAATATGTTATGTTAAATGGCAACATTGAACAATCTTTACCAAGCATCAGTGTTGTTAAGTTACAAGAAAAAGAATGACATTTATGTATCTACAGTTATTATTTATTTTAGCGCGGAAATGGTTGTGTTTTGTTGTGCCTTTTAGTGAAAGTTGTAAAAAATATGTTTATAGCTAATATGTTTAAAAGAATCATGTTTCAAATGTTAAAATAACAAAGGCGGCATAATATATAAATCAAATATTGCTTTATAAATAGAAATTAACGAAGAACTTAATGTTTAAATATATGTGATAACACCGGGCGAAATACATACATACATATGTACATAGTTGATGGCATTTTATCTGAGTGAAATTGTCGGCAATTTGGCGAAAAATGCGTATCCGTTGTTTTATAAGATAAAATAACCGTTTCCGTTGTCGTGTCGTACAAGTAAACATATCCGCTGTCAAATAATATCCGTGTGCTTATTGAATACGTTTATGCTAATTATTTATGAAAATTCTTAAATTAAACAGCATACGTACCTAGTATGTACATACATATATTCATAGTATATACATAGTATGTACAAATGCATATACCTATAAAACAATACCAATTGGGAAAAAATTAATTGCATATAACCCGTTACAATTGTATTAATTGTCGGAATTCGGCATTTGTAAATAATAATTTAAATAATTGAATAATTGTGAAAAAATGTTAAAAAAGTTAAGAAAAAAAAGAGTTTTAATAAAGGTTTAGTGTAATTATAAATAAAATAAGAAAAGTGGAATTAAAAAAGTAATTGTATAAATTAAAATAAATTTAGAAAATACATATCGCACTTGATCATAAAGAGGTTAATTACTCAAAATTTAAAAATTTTAAAGGCATATAAAACAAAAGTGCTACATTCGCTTTGCTGAATCTAATATATGTACCTATCCTTCACAATGGCTTGATTTGAAAATAATAATAATAACTATTATGTATTTACGGTGAACTTCCGATACATTCATAGGCTTATTCATCAACAATATTTAAGGTTTACAAAACGTTTATAAAACGAATTTTCTATTCAAATAAGAGTTTGCTAATAACCGTAAAAATGTAAAACCGTGATTTTGGTTTTAAAATGATTAAAACCGGTCGGTTTCGGTTCGGTTTTGAAAATAACAAACTTAATTAAAAAAAAAAGAGTACTTTTTAGGATTTCAGTATATTAGTCGTAACTCGGGTATTTTTCCACTGATTTGCGAGATTTAAATACCGCCGTGTTAAGGAAAAAATTAGCCATTTACTTTAGTTATAAGACCGAGAAGATATATTGTTCCCGAAAATGGATATTTAAAAAAATATTATATAAAGATATATAAAGATTCCTGATTTGTCAGATGTACATATCGAAGCGAACTTAACCAATACCGCCCGTATTTTGTGGGATGCTGTGTATTTATAGCCAAGATGCTTACCTAATTTGGAAACTTAAGCTCTTTTTGTTCTCCAGATATACAGAAATTTATAATGTCTTTATATGGGAAGTGCCACACCCACTTCTCCAATACCGCCCATATTTTTACAGAAATCGTGTATTGATATTCATGTTTGTACCTAACTTGGGAGCTTTGGCTCTTGCCGTTCTCTAGATATACAGAAAAAAGAAATAAAAAACAACAGGGACCGATCTGGCTGAATTTCAATAGCAAACTTTAACGGAGTATTTTTCAACATACTCACGAACAGACGGTACCGAAATTGATCTTCTCTTCTCATAAGGATCCAGAATATGTATACTTTATTGGGTCTAGGATCAAAATTATAGAAATTACAAACGGAATGATAAATTTATACCTACATATACCCTTTTCTACCTTTGGTGATCAAGTACGATATACATATAACAAATTTAAATGAAAAAAAAAATAATAAATTTTCTTTGAAGCAACTAATCAAGAATTTTCGGGTAAGTCTTTATTAAACTAATTTTTTTTTGCAATACAATTTAAGAAAACCAGTAAAACTTTTATACTTTTGATAGTTTTTATTGAATTATATATTTTATTTCTATAAAGTTCGGTGAGTTTCAAGTGTCATGTGTTTAACGAGTGCTTAAACCAAGAAAATTTGTCTAAATTATAAAATAAAACATAATCATTTGTTGGGCGCCATCTGGTGTCGAAACTTGGGCAGTGCTTTTTCACTACAAAATTTTTACTAATTCTTCAAATTTTTCGAATTAATTTTTTAATAAACTCTCTTTAAGTCTTTCTATAGCTGTGGGCGAACTTTTAGATGGTTCACCTGCTAAAGCGTTGTCTTCTTTTAAAGCTTTGGCCTTCTCAATTTCACGCTGCTTTTGAAGTTGGCGAAATTCAGTGGGTGTTAACATCCCTCTTAATATAGTATCGTAACTTATATTAACACCTTTTGTAGACATTTTCATATACAATTTCCAACATTCACGTTCTTTGAGACTACGCACATAGTCGGGAAATTCATAATGCTCCCCTATAGTTTTATCTGTAGCAGTTGGGGACAACAAAGTGTTGTTTTCATTGTTTTTTGTAATGTCCATAGTATTTTCCTTCTCCTCAGAAGACTCAATATTTAAAGCTGGCATATCGTTGTTAAGTTTTTGTTGGGCATGGTAAATAGAGCCCGGAGGTGCTGTGGGAGGTCTATTCGATTTGATTCGTTGAGCCAAAGGAGCTATAGAACCCCTTCTGAGCATATGAGAATACTCTTTAGAGGCAAATTGAAAAGTAGGTGGATAGTTCTCTTGAAAGGATACTAATTGTTTAGGTGAAAAAAAATTGTTTAGATACTATTTCAAAGTAATTACAGACAACGCTTACCTGATTTTCCAGTTTTCCTTAAAGAAGGTGCCCTTCTAATGGGACTACCCGAATGCAAATTGTGAGGTGTTAAAGAACAATCTTCCTTTTCCGAGTCTGAACCTTCCGAACTAATAAGTGAGACTAATGTTATTACATCCGGAGCCACAGACTTAGAACGTGTAAGAACTTTTCGATTTATTGTCGTCTTTGAATCAAAATTTAAATCTTTTGTAGTCAAAAGATCACTTGATCCTTTATCACAGCTTATATTGCGTGTATTTAGTTTTCGCCTTCGTGATTTTCGTTTATTGGCTAAAAAGGTGGTAGCATTTTTTGACGATTCATCAAAACTACGCACTGGTGCCGACATGGCACGCACCAAAGGTGGACGTTTTCGTACAGTTAGTGATGGAGACGCGTTAAAATTATTAGGATTTTGTATGCCACTAGTTGGTGCAGTCGAATTGTTGCAGTTCGTGTTTAAAGCCAAGTTCGTTGCTAATCGGCTAGAGTGATAGAGAGCTCTTCGCTGTTGAACAGGTACCGCTGAAATTGTGGGAGTTGTAGGTTTCAGGGAACTTGATAAGTTTTCAAATTTTTTAATTTCTTTCGATTTCGGTTGGGAAGACTGGAATAATAAAAAATATTTACTATAAATGCAATTTTAAGATTCGTAGGAGATTGTCATTCCTAGGAGCTTTTGTTTTGTATGTAGATAAAATTACACTGTACAACAAGAGATAAAAAAAGTTTTATATACCCCTTTACCTTCGGTTCTAACAATGGATTCTGGAAGGGGAGACGAAAAAATATACGTTGTGGCACGTAGCACCAGAATCAAATAACCATACACCATTCAGCAAGAACCAGAATTTATTGCAGGCTTCATTATTTTCACCTTGTGGCTCAGGGTTGACGTTTCGTGATACGCCTTTAAAATTGTTCAAGCATCCTTTGCGTTAGCACTGCCACTCTTCCACAGCCAAGCCAATCAAAATAGATGCCTCAGTATCACGCTCCTTCCACTAATCATCAGGATCTGCGGGAATATCTTTTTCAACAACGCCCCAAACTTTTTCCTTTCTCAACATTCTTTACATATTTGTAGAAAAGTTACGGCAAATAATTTTGTGAAACATATGAACCCTCTTCCTCCTCTTCAATTAAATTACTAAATTTCGAATGAAAATCAAAAACATCGAACATCTCTCAGTAATTACGAAATAAAAAGTAAAAAAAAATATAAAACTCAATGTTTCTTAAATAAAGTATATAAAAAAACAATTATCAATTCGTTGTTACTCTATTTTTCCTCAGAAAATTTGATTTTGAATGAATGCAATAAAAATCTAAAATCATTCGTAAAATATTGACCAACAAAAATCCTTTTTGTTTGGATAAAAAATTATAGATTTAAATTTTTTTTTTGCAGTACGAAAACTTTTGTATTTTTCAAACTTACTATAATTTTTCCAGAATTACTTTCCGTCTCATCACTGTCTTCCTCATCTACTTCCTGGTCACTAAAAACCCAATCGTTTTCTTCCTTTCTAGAATCCAATGCATGCGATAACACGATACTTAAATTTACTTTATTGACTTCAGGTTTAACTTGCTTCCGATTTGAATGGGAACTTTCAGTTGTACCAGATGTGATAGTAGCATCCGTCTTTGATTTGTTTCTGTAACAATTATTTAAGGAATTAGGAAATTTTAATATTAATTAAAATAAACTATTAATTGCTTATTTGAACATAGTTTTAAGCCCCCCAGGGGTCGATACTGAAAGAATCATAATTATTTTTTCAATATTGTGAAAACTCAAATAGTGCTTTATAATACTGAAAAAAAATTCGATTTGCTCAATATCGACTAAAAGAACTAAAAATAAAATTGCTTTAGAATCGAAAAAGTATTCGATCGCGAGTGCCAGAATTAGGCCCTTGTATGAAAATGAAAATTTTTGACATAAAAAACGCTTGCCGCTCTTATTTAGGTAGCTCACAAGGTATATTTACACAAGGAAAACTCGTTGGCCCATATGTTTGTCAGCTGTTTACCTAAGTTGGAACACCAATGTCAAATTTCGTGTATATGAGCCAAAATTTGTACATGTGTGCGTTAAATTTCTATGAAGACAATTTTGACAGTTCGGTTCCACTCGGTTATTTTTATAGAGCAGCATGTCTACACTCAGTAAGGCAAAGATTACATTTTTATACCCACACGACAATAGTTGAGAGGTTATTATGCATTTGTGCTGATGTGTGTAACACCTTAAAATATGGGTCCTGGACCCACCTCAGAATCACTTTCTGAGTCGATCTAACGTTGTCCGTCCGGCTGGCTGACTGTCTATGTAACATTGTGCGCAAAGTACAGGTCGCAATTTTGGAGCCTATTAAAAATGGGCCGAATCGTAGGACCACGAGCGGAGATAGAGGCAATTTCAGCCTCTCAGAAACTATCACACCGATTTTAATGAAATTTAAAACATAAATAGATCCATATTTATGGCTACATAAGATATGCAGTTTTTCGAAAATAGGATCATAAGGGGAGTTAGGGAGCAATTTCTACCTTTTACAAACTATTAACCCGATTTAAATTGAATTTAAAACATAGGTAGATCCATATTTATACGGCTACATAAGGGTGTTTCCAAAGTAACGGTCGTTACCGATTTTCGGAAATTTTTTTAATAAAATTCCAACCTACCCCAATTATGCCATCAGGATTGCTCCATTTTGGACTTTCGAAAGTTTACACAACGGCAGCAACCGAAACAATTCATAAAAAATTTAATTTCAATACTTTTTTTGATTATTAAAAAAGTAACGGTCGTTACTTTATAAATGTGCTGTTTTCAAATGTCGGAAGCAAACATCATGTATTGTAAAATTTTGCGCAGGATATGTCAAGCAAAATATCTGATTAAATTCTTTGAAATGTTTTGTTTGAGGAATAGATTTATTTTCAAACCAAAGAAATTAGTTACCAAAAAAAAAATTATTTTTTTAAAAGTAACGGTCGTTACATTTCAAAAAGTTAACAGTTTTTGTGTTTGAATTCACTTATTATGGGTAACTCAAAGTAGCATATTTTTGTTAGTATAAAGAAAATTAAAGTTAATCTTTCGGAAAATGACATTTACATTTATTTTGTATTATTTAAGCGGAAAAAAATTCAACATAATAATTTCATTTTTTTTTTTAGCTATGAGGGGTCATTTTCGGTGGAAACACCCATAAGTATGTATTTTATTTTTTTTAAAAATTATGAAAAATACATATTTAAATTTTAATAAAGGGTATAGCAAATTCGGTACCGCTAAAAAGTCCTGCTTTACTTTTTGAATGGTTTACATGTCACTTTATGTCATGTCACATTTTGTATTGTCTTCATTTTTGGATATTTTTTGTTGCCAATTTTCTAGCAAATAACCTAATAAATAATAACTTGTCATTATTGTTATTGTTGTCGGCATAAGTACTTTTTATTTTATTTTGGTACCCTACACTTTTTTTTCACAAATTTTAATTATTTTACCAGGTGTGTGATGAAAATCGATCGATTTCAAAGCAATCGTTTTTAAAAGGTGGGATGAATTTTAAGCGATTTTAAAAAGTATTTTTGAATTTGTTGCGGATTTTTTGTTTAAGATACGTATGCATAGCTCTATTTACAATCTGGTGCATTTGAAATTGTAAATTTATGCAAATCTGAATGTTTTATTTTAATTGTGAATCATTTGTGTTTAGTTTACAATGCTATTTCATCAGCTCATTATTGGTTTGGAGCATATGCCAAAAAGTCGTAATGGAGAAAAACGACAAAGAATGTTTACATGAAGATTTCTCAAAATGTATACATACGTTAGAATTTTTTTTATACTTGCTCTGCTGCTTCCGGCATATGTTTTGAAGAAAAATTTAATTTTTTTTCAACTTTCATGAATTAAGTTAGAAGTTAATAGTATTTTATTGAAAGTGAAAAATGTTATTTTGCTTAAACTACATGTTTTTCTTACGGCAATGAAGCAAAGCAAGATAAAAATTTATTTGTACGTTTTTATATGAAGAATTTGGTGCAATCGCCAAATTGTTGCAAAACAAATCTTAAAAACTTTAAAATAGTTTATATGGAGCAAACCACAAAAAAATTTCGCGAAACAGGTTTTGGAAAGAGGGTATTAAAAAATATATTTCTCCTACCTAACTCATTTTTTTTTGAAATGGTCGGTAGGTCAAACAAACAAAAATTCACAGCTGATTGAGAATTGGTTCACAGAGTGTAGGCTGTCGATTTGCAATTAAGTGTTGCATACGTCGAGGAAATATAAACTCTGGGTTTTAAGTGTTGCATATGAACAAAATAAAATGTTTTGCTTTTTATTTTATTGGTGTAGAGTAAACATAAACTTTACCATTTTGCAAATGCTACGATGTAAGCTTATGAATGGGGCTAATCATTTTGCTGTATGTATCAATGTTGTATTATGATCAGTGTTGCCGGAATCCAAATTCAATTAAATAGACAAATCATCAAAATTATCCAAAAGAACGTCTGGCCCTGCCCGATATGTGGTTCCAAAAGGAGGAACTACACAGCCAACAAAATAATGGCTCTTTTGCGTGAGAAATTCAATGGCCGTGTTATTTGACGTCGTGGCGATGTTAGTGATTTGACACCATGTTAGACTTCTTTCTTTAAGGATATTTAAAAGAAAAAGTATACGTCAATAAGCCAAGAACAATTCAAAGGCTAAAGTATGAGGTAATTCGGCACATCAATTGAAAATAATGAAACATAGAATAGAGGTATGCCACCGAAGCCATGGTAAGCATTTGGCCAATATTTTGTTTCTTGCATAATTGTAGAAAAAAATGTTTAAACCAATTTTGAATATTTACAGAGAAATCGGTAATGCTGGTTATGGTATAAATACAAATGGGACGAACGATGGAACTTCGCACAGCGCGATGAACTTGTTGGCAAGAATTCGTTGCGTAAATTCGTCTTATACCTATAACAAAATTATTGCGAGAAGAACAGCTTTTAATGTATTTTAAAGTTAACTTGAACTTATAGAACACAAGTTAGAGTGCTTTATTCGGCTGTGCCAAATCTTTGATAACCTCCACCAACAGTTCGAATGTTTTTGGAGTGATATACATATATGTATATATGATGTCTATTTATTATTAACTAGCATTTAACCCGCTACTTCATGGACATATTTGTATGCCAAAGTTTTTTGAACAAATACCAGTTGTAGAACCAAAAAGCTAAAGAAAAATATCAAATTTCCCGTATTTCCTTTTTTGGGTACTATTTTTTCCCCCATTAAAGTATTCAAAATTTCAGTATTTTAGTGGCAGCCCATAATTTAGTACGAATATGTCAATGAATGGGAAAAAAATGTTTTTTAAAAAAAGTACCAAAAATAGTTACTATTTTCACTTCTTAAATGTTCGAATTTCGAAAAAGGACCAAATTCGTATTCGTATTTTTTTGATAAGTTTCGAATGAGGTATTAACTTTGTTTCTATGTTTTGGGGTGCCAAAAAAGTACTAAAATTCAGGTTTTACCCGTATACTCCCTAATAGGGCAGAATTTCAAAAAAGAACCAGACACCTGTACGTTTATTTTACTAAAGAACAGCGATAAGTATTATATTTTTTGTATCTCTCCTAGTTTTGGAGATATAAGGGTACCGAATTTTCCTGTCTTTACTCTTTTTTACCCCCTAAGCATTCGAACTTCCAAAAATCCCGTCTTAGTGGCTCGATTTGGGGAGTTAACAATCTCTGGTCCAAATTTCAAGTTTTTAGCTTCAGGCGTTTAGGCTGTGCGATGATGAATCAGTCAACAACATTACAATTTTATGTATATAGATAGATGTGTCTTTGTCATCAGCATTAAAATTGGTTGCGGCTTAAACCTACATAAAATTATTGACCGACAATCAGAAAGATGTATGCTTTTTTTTTAGCAATTTTAACTATCTTGAGTAAAATATCATGATTCGTAACAGTTTAAGCCGAACTTTAATGATTTTCAGGAGGAGAATTTATATTGGAGCCATGGTTAGTTATGAACCAATCATCCCAAAATTCTGCAAAGTGAATACTGGTATTAAAAAAACATAAATTTCAATACATCGGTGAAATTAGTTTTAGAGAATGCAGAGAATTGCAGAAGTCTGCTAAAAAATGGGATCTAAGGTAAATTATGGACCGTATATCACAAAATTGCATGAATTTTTTTCTGGTCATATGAAGCTAAGATGGAAGAAATTTTGCCGCAATATCTTAAGGCGTAATAAACTGTTTTCCGGTAGAAGGGTTTATATGGAGCCCCGGGTAAATTAAAGACCGATACTCACGAAATTTCACAGTGTCATTTCTAGTCCTATAAAACTGTGACGTACCCAATTTTGTAATGATAGCATTATTGATTACGGTTTTTGGACTTCTAAGCAGTTTTCCGGGAGAACGGTGTATATGGGCCCTTGGGTAAATTATGGATGGGTCTTCACGAAATTTTACAGCGTGATTTTCAGTCGAAGACAACGAATTTTTGCAAAATCTTATATTGTTCCGTGATTTGTTCCACCATTTAGGTTAGTTTTTGTAACAAAATTACCAAATTTTTTAAGGTTTTCATATACATAGCAAAATTTCTGATAACTCCTTCTATTTATGTCCCTTCGTTTTATGGGGACAAAGCACTGTGCGTCGCGTCGGTCGAAATACGTCGTGTATTACGACTGCTGCGATAGTTGTATTCATATTTCAAACGTCATTCACCCTTATCGGGGTTGGCGAATTTAAAATATGCCTGCGACTTTTTGGTGATAGATTAAAGGAAATAAGTTCATGTTCTCTTTAACCTATTACCAAACAGTCACAGGCGTATTTTAAAATCGAAAGCCACAATAAGGGTGATTATTAGGGTAGGTCACTGATGTATGAGAAAAAATAAAAGTTCTCGAATCATATTCTAATAGCAATATTTTTTTGTATTACGTTAAAACAAATAAAAATTGCAAAAAAAAAGTTCAAAAAAGTGACATCTTGAGCCCGCGCATGAGCTCCTAAGAATTAAGAATATTTGAAAAAAGTCCATTTTTTAAATTTTAATATTTTATTTACTATCAATTATTTTAATTAAAACTTAAAAATATTTTGAAATAAACTTAAAAAAATAAAAATTTGGTTCTTTTACAACATAAAACAATAAAATCCTTTTTGGTCACAAAATCTTGTTTACTGTCAAATCAGGGCATCTCTCGTCTTGATTCAAGTTTCGTCTATATTAAACCATCGCTTGACTTTTTTAGCGCAAAGAGTCATGAATGCTTCTGACACTGTTTTCACGAACCTAAACGTCGTTAAAATACAGTAATATGCTTTTCTGCAATACAATGCTATTGTTGCTATATTCCAAATTTAACAAAATTGAAGGTCAATGCGCGGGCTCTAACACTAAAAATAAATTAATAATATTTTACAGGGATCTAATTCAGACAAAAATACAACATATTTACGCTATTAGAAGTCGATAAAAGAAAAAATATTTTTTTGACCCAGCCTAGTATATATATTTGGCTTTATTTCTTATTATGCTCCTAGTTTATTTTTTTTAAACTAATTTAATCTATGAAAACTTTAGCAAAAATCACGAAAATTGCATTTTTTTAAATAAATTTTTTTTTCAAGTTGTGGCAAAAATTTTTTAATTGTTTTTCTTGTAGTTATTAGAAAACAGTCTAAATATTCGAAATCAGAAAAAAACCCATAGACGATATTTTCTTTTTTTTTAATAGTCCATCAAAGTTAAGAAATTTTTTAGAGCTTAAGTAAATAATAATCATTTTTCAAACCACTAAAAAATATGTATAGGAACATATGTAATTCACCTAAAATTTTTTATAGATGGTTAAGAATATAGTTAGTTGTTACAGAAAAAAATTTTAATCTCGTAATCCAGAAAAGGAATTTTTAACAATTATTTTCTTGAAACCATAAAAAACCAAGTGCATTTGTGATTTCAGCGCCCTCTTATGCCGTAAAATGCACACAAACACAAAAAATTTTTTATACATATTTTGATTTTTGTTGTTTTTTATTGAACGGTATAAGTTTGAATTAATATTTCATAGTATTTGTAGTTAATTGTCTTTTAAACTCCTGAAAACTATGAAAATTTGAGCAAAAATCATGAAAATAGCCATTTAAAAAAAATGTTTTTTTTTCAAGTTGCGGTAAAATTTTTTCAATTGTTTTTCTTGTAGTTATTAGAAAACAGTCTAAATATTCGAAATCAGAAAAAAACCCATAGACGATATTTTTCTTTTTTTTTTATAGTCCATCAAAGTTAAGAAATTTTTAGAGCTTAAGTAAATAATAAGCGTTTTTCAAATCAATAAAAAAACACTTTTGGGCAAATAATTCAATAAAATTTTTTTACAGTTAGCTCTAAATATAGTTAACTACTACAGAAAAAAATTTCAATCACGTGCTTTAAAAAACAACAGTTTTACAACAGTTTTCCTGAAGCATGTAAAACTTAAGTAGTTGTTTAGCCATTTTTACTATAAATTCTCAAACTTTGGCGCCCTCTAGCGCCGCCAAAAAGAGTTAAATCTTAAAAATACTTCAAAATTCATTTGAATTATTTTGTTATCTGTCGATCTGTACATTTTTAAGTACAATATAAAGCTATGTTCACATTATGTGTATTTGTCATGTGGAATGTCACTTTTCTATCCACATGTGATTTCATGTGTATGTCAAAATTTGAGTTTTACATAAGGTTTGTAATTTACATGTTCACATGTTCGTATGTAACGTACATTTGACATAACCTATCAAAAATAAAAAAAAAAATATTTTTAATAATTAATTTGTGTATATTTTATCTGTTTTATTATTTATTTACTATTTTAATATATATGTATTACAATTTCAATTAATTTTTGCCGCCACAAACAATTTTGTTAATAAAAAACAGCTGATGTCAGATGCTTTGTCACTTGAAAATAGAACACGTTCTAAATCAAAATTGTCATGTGTACTGTACACAGAGAAATAACACATGATAGTGTTTGAAGGGGTTCAGACGATATGTACATATTTAACATGTGAAAAAGTGACAATCCACATGACAAATACACATAATGTGAACACAGCTTAAGACTTGTTTTTTTTTTATTTATGTCTATGGGCCACAGCACTGTGCGACGTACTGATTGTATGAATGTATTTACAGATAAACAAATGTCTTCAATATCTGACGACGAGAATTCGTTGCGAAAAATTCGCCTTTCGTCAAAATTATGTTTATACCATTCGTCCTTTATATGCTTTTGAACAATATTTTCAAATCTTAAATTTTACCAACAGTACATTCAAGTCGACTTTGATTAATTGTTATAAAGTTTGCGTGGTTGGGCATATGTATGTATAAATAAAATAAAAAAAGAATAGGTATAACTAATTCATATACATACATATGTATGTATGTATGTATATTCAGATATATTTTTGTTGTCTTTTTTTCTTCTTCATAACTTCTTAGGTATGAAGCGGATTCGACTCTTAATGTTTATATTTTAGAGTTTGTCAAAATTACAAAAATAAAAAAATATTTAATATAAAAGTAAACTAGTATGTCAATTAAATTGGTTTTTATTACATCTTTATTTGCAAAAATAACTTCCTAAATATCTACATAGTTTTATTTTTTTTTGTGATAAATAGTCAATATTATTGACAACTGGTTCAATAACCGTTTTTCAGTTACTTTTTTTTTGAAATCCCTGACATAAAAACATGTTAAATATTTATGTTTAATAAACAAAAATGTATTTTTGATGTAAATAAAATTGCAAATGTAATTTTTAGGTTATGTATTAAATCTTATAGCTTGTGTTGCACTCTCGTTTCAAATAATAACACGATAACTATTTCAATATAAATTATTACAAGCTTTATTTAATTCAATATTATGTATATTTTAATAACACTTTTTGTACGTTAGTTAATAAAAGACTAAAGGCTTAGATAGACGGGAGTAACATAAACTAAACCTTAACGTAAAAAAGTAAGACCAATCTATTTCTTACATATTGAGACGTAACATCTTACTGCTAACTATAAAACAAGGGAACAAATTTAAACTTTTTTGTGCAGTCTGGAATTTGATTGCAAATTTTTACTAATTTATTTCAAATCTAATATCCATTTTTCTCTATCAGCTCTACTTTTCGAGATATACCGTTATGTCCAAAATTAAGGCACTTTCACAACATATATTGGAATAACTTGAAAACGGTTGACCATATTCAGTTTACAAAGTGGCAAAGACAATCCATATCTGATGATTACTGGTTTGACTAAAGCAAACAAAAACATTTCTAGTTAATGTTGGTACTTTTGGGGTGCAATTCAAATTTTAAGGTTAGTTGGTACTTCCATGACTAATTTACTTTCATTTATATATTTCGTAATTTATAATTTATAATGTTATAATTGAATTTTTTGTTTTGATTGATTTTTTTGTTTTTTATTTATTTTTGAATTAAAATGAAACAATAAAAATTAACAATGTAATTACATTTAATATGTTTGTTCATATTAAATTTTTTAATTTGGTAATAGTTTTAGCAAAATACGTTCGATATATCGATATTTATCGATATATTTTTTCAATTTGCCCATCCAGAGCTCAAGAAAATTTATTAAGGCCCGTTTTTACAACTTACCGATAGCTAAGAGTAGACTTTAGCCGGCCTTATAAAAAGTGATCCATTATTAAAATTTAATTTTAACCTTAAGTGAGCGATAAAGTAAATTAAGGTCGATCCTACCTGGTAGGTTAAAGTAAAGTTTGGATATACGGCCGATAAAATCCTACCTTTAGCTATCGTTAAGTTGTGAAAATGGGCCTAATTGATTTAAAGATTTTTTTTGTACTCAATTTGGAAATTTGTTGAAGAACTTTTTTTTATAATATCGAGCCCTGATAGCAAAAATTATGTAACCAACAACATATCAGATTTTTGTTTTTTGATGAAAATCCATAATTTTTAATCATTTGCATAATCTCTAAAAATCTCATATGTATCTCTGGGAAGTACCATTACGAAATAAGAGCAAAAGCAATTTGAAACGACACCGTAAACTTGAAGCATAAATATTTAAAAAAAAAATTCTCCTGTAAAATTTTATTTTTGTTGGTTACATCGTTTTTGCTATTAGGGCTCGATATGGAAATTTACAGCCTGGCCCACGATTCGTATATTTATATTGAAAAAAAACAACTACAACAAACAAATTTTAGTTTTTTATTTCCAATAAAAATTGGCGAAAGAAATGTTCTTGTCAGCATCGTGGGCCTGGCAGTTAAAAAAATATATCACTCAAAAATGTTAAAATATGCATTTTCAACAAAATATGCAAAAACAAATCTATGCCATTTTAACATGAATTTGCATGGAAATCGCATCACTTTTAATTATATACTCAATCACCCCTATCGTGAATAAAAATTCCTTGGGAGTTTTTTTCCCATTTTTACAATTGAATTAACATAGGAAAAATGGAAAAAGGAAAAAAAACTCCCAAGGAATTTTTATTCACGATAGGGCTGAATATGCGTATATAAATAAAGTGCAAAATCTATACAGATAAATTAATTTCGTTTGTTTTTTCCATTGATGAATGTTTCAAACAGTCAGCCTTGTAGGCATCTATTAACATTTAACACGTCTCCAAGTATTCAAAAGGGTATAAAATTTTTCTTTTCTAAAAAAAAGTGTTGCATAAGTGTGACATGTGACTTGGCAACATTTTTAAATGCTCTCCTAATTTTTAAGAAGTGTTTCATATTTTACGTTTACAAAAGAACACACATTTCAGCATTAAACAATAAAGTACAATTAGCGCAAGGTAAATTCAATTACAGGTGCTGGCAAGACTACAACAAACCAAAGCCAACATAAACAACAGGTGTTAGTGTTTACGGCTCGAAACTTTCCATCACCTTGTATTGAATTCGCCTTAATCTAGTGCTGCACTCATGCCCCTTTAATTTAAATGAGTGTTGAACGTGTAGCATTTTTTTTAATTTTTAAGGGAACATCATTTGAAAAGAACGCTTTATACTTTGAAAATAACACATGTAATTCAGAAAAGAATTTTACTCAGAAAAGAAAACGCCATTAGAAAATGCTGCAAAAATGCACTTTTAACTAAATTATGCAAAATACAAAAGGTAAAATATGCAAAAAATATGCTCTAACAAATCGATGTCAAAATTCATAAAAAGCTCTAAGACGGCTTCTTTGCCTTCTTTGGCTGCACAAGGAAAAACATGCAATTGCATATTTACGATTTCCCTAATGATGTTATTGACCAAAATACATCGTAACCAATAAATAAGTCGATTTTGACTTTTTTTGTTATTTATCCTATAGATTTACCTTGTACCGGGAGCATTTTTGTATGGGCTCTCTTGTACGCTTGGCTTTTTAGGAATACGGTGAAAGGTATATAAACTTCGGCACAGCCGAATATAGCACTATTACTTGTTTTTTTTTTATTTACAATTCATACAAATAGTATTTTCTAAGTTTATATTAATATTTTTTAATTTTGGTAAAAGATCTGAAAGGCTTCAGTTTATTAAGGGTTTTCAATTAACCTGGTTCGAAAAAAAATTATCCATTCAATACTTACGGTTTTACGGTATCCACAATATCACCACGAACTTTAAAAGATTTAACGTCTTTACACTTTGCAACCACACCATTTAGCTGGGCCAATTCCTTATCCAAAGTCTTTAAAATCGACGAAGTTGATGACCAAGCCTGGGCTCTACGAGAGTTTCGTAAAAATTCAATCCCGTCACCACCTTCTCCAGCCGGATGACTTTGTTCGGAAGACGTTAAGTTTATTTTAATCGATTCGCGGGCTTTCAAAGGTACGTGCTCATTTTTTCCATTGAAATTTTGGGCTGACGCCGCAATGGAAGAATGTTTCTTTAGAACTTGTTTGGAAAATGAAAAGCGTTGTAAATCATTAGATCTTTCTACCGAAACGCCGCGAGATAAAAACGCACGTCCAGTATGAGCCGATAAAATGTTTCTGCTTAAATGAGAAGGTTCTATAAAAGATTTTTGTTTACGTACCGCTTGATTGAGATTGTTCGGGTGGTAATGAGAACGCAATAAATTATTTGTACTCGTTGCTGCAACGTCTTTAATAAGATGTTGAGCAAGATGCTGTTGTGTCGACCACTTTGCAGACAACGTCTGTTGTCTTCGGCGTGTTGTCAAAGATAAAGGCATTTTTTCAAGTACGATTCTAATTGAATTGTTCAAAACTACAGGATTATGCGAGTTAAGAGTAAACAATTTTTTACTTTTCGTAAGGATTTGTGTCAGGCAATAAATAAAAAATAATTGCAAATCAATTGCAAAACCACAAAAATTTATTTAGTTTTAGACAAAAAACAAAAGAAAAACACTTCATCTACACACCTACTAGGTATAAGTTAAAACGCTTATGAGTTTGTATTTATTGTTCAAGTATTTATTACTTGCTTTTTTCGGTTAATAATATTTTAAGAAATAAGTAGATTTTATGATGTTCTCTTTCTTTCTATGCGAATTTTTAAGGAATGATTTTTGTCACGTTCTTTAACTTCACGTGCCTCGCGCTAACTGTTTTTGTGAATGAATTTTATTCTATGCAATACTTAATCGCGAGTATTTTTTTTTCGTTTTTCCCAAACAATTTCAAAACTGCTCGCAAAGTTTTTCTTTTTGCCTCTCACACGTTTCGGTGGCAAACTCTCATTTACTGTCACAACTTATAAAAATTCGTGTCGAAAACAATATTAGCAATTTACAAAAACAAAAAATAAATAAATAAAAAATAGCAACAATAACAAAACGTTGCCAACGAAAAAACTAAAAAAAAAAAAAAAAAAATATTAGAAATAGTTCATAACCCCATCATTCGGGGTTCATTGGCTGATTTCCTTCATCAATTGTAACTACGAATACCAACATAATAATATACAAACTCTACTCTCAAGTGAGAGTGGGTGAATAACAAAAATTCCCTTTTACTTTCAGCTTTACATATGGCTGCACTTGTATTTCCGCTTTTTCCCTTGACACCCACACATTGGCGAACAAGCAACCATTCACTTGTACACTTTCAACATCTTACTCATACTCTCTATCGATGTAAACTGTTCTCTTATTAAACACTACGCTAATAAATAACGGTCCCAGCCACTCGGTTTTCCATTACATTAGCCTGATAATCATTTGTTTAATCTTCTTTGAGTCCCAGAAAAGAGCCAATTAAATTGGTTGTAATAATGGGTCAATAGTTTCTTTCCTGGTTTTTGGCCATAATTTATCATAACCCCCTGAATTTTTAGGCGGGTTCTAATTCCTATAAGCCTTTTTCAAAAATTTCAGAATTTAAAGTGGAAAATGAAAACAAAAAAATTTACCATTTTTTATTGGGGTAGACCAGGGTTGATAAAGTTGGTACAAATGTACTTTTGTTGGTACAATTCAAAACTAAAAAGTACGCTGGTACCCCCGTTACTCATTTGGTACCATTTACGTAATTATTGTACTTAATTACGTAAAAAATTTTACTTTTTTGACCCTAATTGTACTAAAAATATTTTTTACTAGTTTTATTATTAAAATAACATAAAAAGTACGAACATATGTACATTAAAATTCACTTGTACTATACTGTTATACATACGTATGTATTTCAAATACATCTTTGGCAATTAACAAAAAACCTTAAGTTAATACGTAATAAGGAATTAACACGATGCTTTTTTATCTGGCTTTTTTAAAGTTGATAGTGGAACAGGGTATTTTGTATACCTCTAACTGCCACTGGAGCATAGGGCGCCAAAGTGGAAAAAGGTATAAATACGTTTCACCCAGTGATAACCCCAAAAGATATTGTCTAAGGGCCCTTATGCGATCTCTACACGTTGTAACTGGTCGTACAATTGAGTTGAATAGACCAGTTGATCGTTCGCAGCATATGTACAATTTGCTAACCAACTTTTCAGTAAGCTTTATTAAGAAATTATTTTTATAAAGTCAACATGAGTACCGATTTTTGAGCACAAGTGGCGATAAATGAAGTGGAGTAAGAAGAGGAGCAAGAAAAGAAATTAAATAATAGTTCCGGCAGTTTTTGTATTCTTTACTAAAATCTTCCTTTCGACCTAACCTAACCTACTAAAATTGTGCATTGGAATTTCGTATTAGTTTTTTAAAATATTGTTTGCTTTGCACGCTGCTGCTTTCAAAACATTATAATGAAAATTAAAAACGAAGGAAAAATCGCCATCAGACGTACCAATTTGAAAGCTCAAATCAAACTGATTTTTTATTCAACCGATGACCAACCAAACCTCTAACGTAACAAATGGTTGCACAACTTGATGGAATTGTATATGTATATGTATATTGTCTGAATTAAATTTGATGCAATATTCGCAAAAAGGCGGTTTCTTCGCTTTGTTTTTATCATATTTTGCTACGAAAAATTCCTTTCCATATTCGCCGACGAATGTTGTGTAGACAATATGTCTTTGGCAATTCTTCCCATATTTGGAAATTTTTAAATTGTACTAAATATGTCATTGGAGTACTTCAGTACTTTTGCAATGCAAATTGTACTGAAAAAAGTACAATTGTACTGACTTTATCATCCCTGCTGTCCAATGAATGTAAGCGGAGTTTAGTGTTTGGTGCATCATGCGAAAATGCAAAATGTCGGAGCTTTTTTATGAAATCTAAAGGTAGAAGTACATAACACGCGTTCATTCTTCGATGTTTGTCGTGCGTTTAAAAACTTTATATAAATATTGTATGTTTTTGAAGCTCTTCAATAAATTTTTCTTTTACGATTCGCAAATTTGTTAATTTTTTTTTATTGTCAGCTGATTACTTATCAAAAATACACAACGCGCTAAAAAGTTCAAAGTAAACCAACTTTCTGGCGCTAACGCGTCAAAATATTTTTCATGTAGCTTGTTCTATTAAAATACACTAGTTTAACTTTTTTGACAGAAGTCTACAGAGCGCGCTTGCACTAACGCGTGTTATGTACTTTACCTAAACTCTACTTTGTTGTTGGATTTAACAAAACAGCTATGACGTTTTGGATTTGCTCTTTTGCAAGCCCATTTGCACGAAACACTGAACTCCGCTATTGTGAATAGATTTTTGCACTTGTTCATTGAACGATTGCTTATGCCACATTTTAAATTAAGTATCAGCGGCAGCATATAAGCGTGCATTTTCTGATGATACTGACAAGTTTTTAAAAGTTCTACATTGTTAAAGAGACGAATTCCTCTCAATTCAAGAATTTTGGAACGAACTCATAATATTTTCAAATATTCGTCAACAAGATGGTTGTAACGTCAAGAAGTAATCAACAGAATTTTGGAACAGTGGGATACCAATCGATTATTATTTTACTCCAAATAATTTTGAAGGAGATTTTACAAGCGCTACATTAAATTTTATTTTCTACTCCTTTCCTGTTTCTGTTTCTGTTATAAACACAATTAATTTGGAAATACAATCCGAAGATGTTCGTATGCACATATTTTTAGATCTTTCAAAATCCTTTAAAATTCGAGAACACTTTGAGGAGTATTCGTACATTTTCCAAAAAAAAAAAAGACGATTAATTCTAAAATGTGTATGAAAACGCTCTCTGGCGGTAATCAAAAAAAAAAAATTAATGGATTTCTCGACCCTAAAAGCCGCATGATACGGGTTTGGTTACATCAAATACAATTTGCTTGTTTCTATTCTTGAATATTTTGGACAACTAATTATTTTGAAAAATTAATTTTTGATCTTTGGTTTCTTTGGCAAAGTTTCTTGAAATAGAATAAGAATCGCGATGTGCTTTTGACGCGAAAAATTTTTTTATTGTGTATGATTTCCTTTTCTATTTGTTGTATGAACTTTTTGTTTTTAAAAATAAAATACAATACTGACTTCGTACAATTGGGGCCGAAAAAGTACGATTTTAAAAGTTCGTTGGTACGATATTGGCTTTCTCATTTATCATCCTTGGGGTAGACAATTACCTGACAACCATTTCCAAACAAGGCCGGAATCCTATAGAAAGAAACTTAAACCCACGTTAATCTTTTTTAATGTCAGTACCAGAAAAACTTAGAAAAAATATTTCTAATACATACATAACTTTTCCCGAAAATTGCTCGTACTTCCATAAATTACTTTTAAACTTTATATTTAAAAAAAAATCGGTTTTAGGGTGTCGATATGACCGACTTTAATTTCATTTTCGTTTTTGTATATTTAATAGTTGCACATAAAAAATCAGAGAAATAGAGAGTGTCTATACACTGAGACAAATATATGCATTTAAAAATTAGAAAACATAATAAAAATATGTTAGGAAAAAATTAAAAATCGGCAAATAGAGCTTTTCAAATCCGCAAAATAAATAAATTTTACAGATTAAATTAGGAGAAATGGTCAAGTTTTATAAAAAGTTATTATTTAAATATTACGTGTTATACGAATCCGTGTTTTACGAACAAAAGTACTGGCACCAGAGATGTTAACCGTACGGTAATTACCCTTTTTTAGGGTAATTTTGGGCCGCAAAAGATAGCAAGGTAATTTTATTTCAAATACGGAAATTTAAAGAAATTTGGATTTTGGTATAAATATGCGTACTTACATATGTAGGGTTTAAAGTTTTACCCCCGTATTCACAAACGATTATTAATTTTAACAAACGATTATTAAGGATAATTTTCATAGTAAATTTGTTCTTTAAACCTTTATTAAATTTGAAACATTTTTGTGAATACAGGCATTAATTTTTGAGAGGTGATTTTCAATTTAAAAATACATAGACAAATATTATAACAAAAAAATTTACAACATTATGTTTCTATAAATGTTTTCGTAATACCGATTACTGCAAAATAAGAAAAATTAAATCACTCTTGTACATTATTAATTTTATATTTAAATTTTTGTTTGTTTAAAAATCAACAGTTCTTAAACATATGAAATGTCCGCAATGTTATAAATTTAACTATAATTTTCGGATTATTTTAAGTACGGGTCAAATTCAAAATTATTTTACCACCTAATTCATAAAAAATACAATAATTTTAGTTAAAAATGTATTTTAAGGCAAAAATTTACATTCAGATTTTTCTTAAAAATATTTAAAATTTAAAATAATGGCTTATAAATAATGCTCTTATGTGCTACTTACAAATAAAACAATCAATCGCCTGTCATTTGGAGACAGCCCATAAAAGTTTTGATTAAAAATCTTTGGGTACGGTAATTTCTTTTCAAAAACGGTAATTTTTAGAGGGTCGTAAGGTAATGAAAAATAAAAGTTAACATCACTGACTGGCACAAAGAGTTTGGTTTTAGAAATAAGACCACCGGGTTATACGAAACACATAACCCGTACGAATGCTGTTGAATTCGGATAAGCGCACGCTGCTGAATTGAACAAATCGGTTAATTGCAATGAAATATTTTACTGTATTAGCGAAAAATCGTTTAACTGAAACATATTTTGCTTTTTATTCGATAATTTATAGTAAACAAAAACCGTATAAGAGAAAGAAATTTCGCTGAAAAACTTAAGGTCCAACCAGAATATGCATAAGCAAGCTTAAGCCACTGTCAAAAAATCCCGAAAAGCCTCTCAAATGCATTTAAAAGAACAAAAACCAAATAAAAAACAAATGACAGTTTTATAAAATTTAACAAAAAGTTTCTTTAAATTCAATATGGTTTGGCACATAAGATTAACATGCAACATGTTTTGCATTTTTTTCATCAGCATATTCACAAAAGAACTTGAGCATTTTTCCCACAGTTGTATATTTTGGACAAACGAACACAAAAATGTAGAACATGTTACATTAATGCAACATATTTCTCAGAAAAGAAATTGCCATAAGATTTTTTTTTTCGCCAATTAAAGATTTTCCTTCCAAATCTTCTGGCAACGCTGGCTCCGTGCTTTGATATTGTTTGGATGACAGGTATTTTTAAATTCCCAATGTTGCCATATTCATCCAATTTTTCTCGTTAAAAAGTGGTAACATGCAGTCTACAACTGACATAAAATGCTTAACCCTGAGGCCACACGATCAAGTTGTTCTTGATAGTCTTTTACATATACTGCTTGTCAAAATTTACAAAAATTGAGAGCTGTGACGTAGGTGGCACTCAATTTACTTTCAAGATGCCATAAAAAAAACAATTTATAAAGACAAACATGTACTCAGCTGTTAAATTGAAAGTAAATTGTCAAACAAATGGAAAGGTGAAATTGAAAGCCATCTCGTGGTCAATTTAAAAAGTGTGAGTGTGTTAGTAAAAAAATGAGAGAGTTGAGTAAATTGAATGGAATTGAAAGGCAAAACTTGATCGTGTGGCCGCTATGTAACGTGCAGTCTACAACTGACATAAAATGCTTAACTTTAACACTAATATGATGTTAGTGTTAAGTATAGACTCATCATGTTAGAAGTTTTCTCATGTTATAAAACGGTTGTTAATACAAATGTTTTAACAACGCTTTTATAACTTCAAGTTATAACAGCAAGTCATGTCAGTTGTAGACGGGCAGTAATGATCAAAAAAAAGTGTTATCCTTTTAGCGTTTTTTCTCTATGTGCATAAAACTCACAATTAGAATTTGGTGTTTTTTATTTTTTGTATTGTTTATTTGCGTGACATGTAGTTTAGTTTTAGGAAAAATACTATTTTCTCCTTTTCCTTTTTTTATTTCTGTTTCACTTCACTACAACTTTCTGTACAAAATAATAAAAAAAACTAACATTTTGCAGCTACATAAAGAGGAGTAACAACACCCTTACATTAATTTTTTTTTTATTTTTATTGCCAAAATAATGTTTGTTAACTTTTCCAAACTAATCATGCTAAATTTTTTTCTTTTTACAAAAAACATTTTTTTTACATACATACATATCGAGCCTTTGCTGCAATAGAGTCCATATCTTAAATTTGAATTTCTAGCAACTTAAAATTTAACTCTTCTCTAGAGTTGAGTATATAAGATATTTAGATGTAATTTTTACACAATATTAAGAAACGATATTAACTCTACATTATTAGCTAGTAGGCCGCCCTATGTTACACTGGGATTTAAAGAACTAACAACATTAATGCAAAAATCAGGTTTTTTGAGTTATGACTCTATTGCAGCAAAGGCTCTATATGTACCTACAAACATACATATATAGTTGTTTTGTTATTTTTTTTTTCTTATTTACTTATGTTTGAAAATGTTTAACCTGCTTTATAAGGATACTTGCTTTTGCAATTTGGTTGGTAATGGAGAAAATCTTTATTCACAAATAAATTGTTTGAGTTTTTTATTGTTAGTTATTATTTCGTTAATTGCTAATAAAAAAACTTATTTCAAGGTTCCACAGTTTTACTTTTTATGCTAAACAAAGATTTTGCCGAAAAAAAAGCAAATGATCAAATTTAATAGGTTTTATTGAATTGTATGATAACATCATAAATGATAACCAATACTAAACGAAATTTTTTTTTTTTTTATAAATGTTGACTTCGGGGTCATACCATCAAGTTTGTTTTGCTTAATATTTTTCCCGGTGGCCAACGTCCTAATGATTCATCGTGACAAGCGCGGAAAATGTTAAATCATCGATGACGGCGGATGCTGGTTTTTCTTTAGCGTCATTTATGAATTTTTAAAGTAAATGTCCAAACTTTCATAGATGGCAAAAGTTGATTTTGTCTAGCAAACGTCCGCGTACTAGTCTGGGTCTACACCACAGAATACACAGAACTGTGAAAAGTGACGTGTGAAAAAGGCCCAAAGCAGTTGCGAGGGCAGCTTTCGAAGAAAGAGAAAGAATATTTTTTTTGGTAGTAAAGTGGCAATGTGTAAAAACAGGACGCTACTATCAACATGAATTGCGTAATCAGAATAGCATGTTATCTTCCCCTCTAATTAAAGAATTTCTGAAGAAAACTTTCATAGAGTTAATCCAGACTTATTGAGTCCTTAAAGGCAATAGCATCGAGAATCATTAGAAAATTTGTATGTGTTGTTATGCTTTATTCGTTGTTGGAGAGGTATATAACAAAATTCTGCAGCGCTCAGCTTGTTATTGACTCATAACATGGGGTCTTCACCTGACAATTTTTTGCTATACAAAACGGCAAAGTCAATATAAAAAAAACGAAAATTTTTGTCAGCGTTTTTTTATATGAAGTTTGACGTTTAAATTGGCAGGTGAAGACCCCATGTAATAGATAATGTCTCTATGTTTTGTCCCAGGCGAATTTAACTAAAGGTGGTGTCGCAACTACAACAATCCAAAAACAACAGAAACAACATAGGGGGCTTTGCATTACATTGTTAGTGTTTACGGCTCGAAATGTCAAACAAATCAAAACAAATAGGCTCGAACTGTCAAAATCAGAAGGTGTTTCGACACCACCTGCAGTTAATTCGCCTTGGCTTTGTCTATTCTTAGTACGGTGATAGTACAATGACGTTTTCATGCATAACTCCCTTTGTTTGTGTCATTGTCAATGAAATATTCTTTTACGATAATTTTATGCAAGTTGCGACTGAATACTGATAATTTGACGCTCAAATACACCACCAGGCTAGGCTGTCTTAAGTTTCAATACACATTCATCCTACATATTAGAATTTGATAACAATTTCCTTTCAAACTCCTATTCTAAATGTCTGTTTCACAGCTTTTAATTGTTGTGAATTTTTACAAGCAGTGTGTGTAAAAAAAACTTGAAAGCAAAACTTTAACCTGTGAATGCAGCGTAAAGTAAAAAAATGTATTTTAGTTATTTAATCAAAGCAAAAATTTTGTAAAAATGCATTTGGAATTGTTATTGAATTAAAAATGGGATATCCTTACATAAATAAAATTGTGGGATTCACATGAAATATATATGACTGTTGTGGGCTACCGCTTATAATTTAGATTTCTACTGTATAGTTATGACGAATCAATTAATACAGCTTTAACATTTTTATTTTGTTTGAAACACAACAATATTTATTTTAAACAATTGTTAAATATTATTTAGGACATAATGACGATATGACTTCATAGCACAACTTGTGAATTCCCCAAAAAAAATTTAAAAAAATTTTTCATGATTTTCTTTAATATTTTTTTAAGTACATTTTTATGAATTGAAAAAAAATAGTTCAATGATTTCCAAACGTTTTTGATTGTTTTCGTGTATGGTGACAATAAAATTGTCTGCCGTTTTTTTTTGCCAGAATAAAAAAAAATTAATTTCAACAATCAAATGGTAAATAAAAGAATAAAAAAAATATCTAAATTGAATTCAATTCAAGGTTAGTCAATGATTAGGCACAAAATATTGATGTCTTATTCCTTCAATTGTTATTAGGGTGATCGATTATTCGACATTTTTCAATAACCGGTTTTCGAATATTCCGAATAGTTGCTATTTTAAAATAACCGGTTTTCGGTTAAGCATTTAAAAAATAACCGGTTAACCGGTTTTAATTCGAATACATTAAAATACAAAAATCAAATTAGTTTTTGTAATAAAAAGTTAATTAGAATAAAAACAAAACAATTCACGCAGGTAAGGAACCAACAAAATACATAGATATGACTTAAGGTATGTTCAGACCACAAATATTTCACGATAAAGTCAAAAAATAGGGTGACCAGTAAATTGAATAAACTTAAGCATTTTTTTAAACAATTGCTAGTTATTTGCTAAACTTTATGTCTAAGATGATAATTGCATTTATGTATAATGTAGTTAAGAAACCGTTAAATAATGTTTGCTCTAGCCAAACGTTTTGCAAAAGCAAACAATTCTTTAAGAAAACTAGTGATTACGTTAGGAGTCAAATATTTTATAGGTGTGAACATAGCTTTAGAATTTTTGAAAAACTTTGGTTTTAAAAGTATAGGAATTTAATAAATTTATTATTTGACATATTTTCCCAAATTTATTGTAAATGAGTTTTAATTTGTTGCTGGTTAAGCATGTCTATATGAAGCAGTAAACTTCAGCCATATTTTGGAAAAGTGGCAAACAAAACCTCTTATCCAGGATTATATATTTCAATTTCTTTTTGTTTCAGCATTATTGAAACAATAGTAATATGAACATGCTTTTTGTATGAAACATCTGTCAATTCGTCGATCACACAATTTAAACCCTTCCAGGACATTTTTGATTCCTTCAATTTAGTTTTAAGTTCTTGGTGTTTTAATAAATAAAACTGATGAATTTTCCCATAACGTTGATTCCGCCGGTATGTTCTTGTTTTAAGCATGAAAATATGCTAGAACTACTTAAGAGTTTTTCATTCATTATTGGCAGCATATTTTAGTTCATTGGCAGCATATTTAAGTAAAGTATTATTTGCAGTCTCTTAAAAACTACTTGGAAAAGGGTCAAGTTTTACTTGGCGTATATTTATGTCAAGCTTGTAGACTAATTAAAAGTGATTAATGAGTCGTGGCGTTAACGAACTATTGCAACTTATAGGGCCGTTTTACCACAATTTTCTTTTAAGTCAGTTCGAAATATCACCAGAGATGACATCTTTATAGAGATATACATATATAGTATTTATAACACTGTCAAATTGCTAATTACTTTTAAAGCTGAACTTTTTTTATAGTACTTTAAATTGTTTTTGGTTTTTGTTACAAGAACACATGCTTACATTGCTCATAATGTTTTTTGACTTTTGTTTCATTTTGTTTTGACATTTTTTTATAAAAAGTAAAAGTTTAAATTAGAAAAATACCTCAATTACGGGTACAACAAAAGTAAGGAAAACGTATATAAATTACATATTAATAAAGTAACCGGTTAATTTTACTAAAATAATCGGTTTATTCGATATTCGAAAAATGGACATTTTAAAATATTCGACTTGGGCAAAACTAAAATAACCGGTTAAAACCGGTCGAATACTATTCGATCGATCACCCTAATTGTTATATTAATGAGCTGAGAATGATTTAAAATATTCTGAATTACTTAAATACACTAAAGCCTCGATTTGCATCGTTGATAGAGGCTGGGAAAATGCGACGCTTTAAAAACAAATTATCATGACAGAGTTGTATTTTTTCTCAGTTATTTTTTTATTTATTTCACCAAGTATTATTCCAAAGAAATAATAATTTCACATACAAACTTAACATCCATATAAACATTTAAGTAAAAATAACAATTCTTATTTAAGATTAAGTTGAGCTATCTTTATCTGATAAGTCTTAACCAACGGTGCTTAAATCCATTTGATAAAGTGGTCTTCCCGATTTGTTAACAAAACTGTCCAAGGCAGGGCTGTGGAGTCGTCCGAAAAAAGTGCTAACTCCGACTCCGACTCCAAATGCTTTATTTTAAGTGCGACTCCGACTCCTACTCCGACTCCTACTATAATCTTGATGCTAAATATATATGAGACTCAGTGATGTTAACTTTTATTTTTTCACTACCGTACGGCCTTCTAAAAATTAGAGTTTTTGAGAAGCAATTACCGTACGCAAACATTAATGTGCTGTTTCCAAATGACAGGCGATTGATTATGTAGCAAAATTTATCAGGGGTGTGCTGGAAATCGCAAATGCTAAACGCAAGAATTTGGAAGTTGTTTTTAATTAACTTTAAACCTAATTCTCATAATTTTTGGTTTAAAATCCTGTTTAATAGGAAAATATTTGTTAAACATTTGTCATAAAAATCTTTTATTACAAAAATCTTATTTAAAAACGACTTTTAAAATTCTTGCGTTTTACGTTTGCGATTTCCAGCACACCCCTGTATATGAAAAGCACTCAGTTCATCGCCTGTCATTTGGAAACAGCACATAAGAGCAGTATTCATAAACCATTTATTTAAATTTTAAATGTGTTTTAAGAAGATAATTTTTATTTTGGAAATTTTTTTTAAATTTTTTATGCCGAAAAACTTTGGAGTCGGAGTCGCGAATTTTTGTGGGTACTACGACTCCGACTCCGGCACAAAAACATCAATTCCGACTCCACAGCCCTGGTCCAAGGAATAAGCGTTGTCGATTCCTGTGTAATTATCAAAAGAGGGACAAAAAATTGTTTTCGTGGACTATTTTTGGATCATAAAAATGTTGTGTAAATTTTTCGAATTTCGCCAGAACATTATTTTTAATACAATAAAGTTTTTCAAGCGAACCGTTTCATTTAAAAAGATTTCCATGTTAAATAATTATTTTTTTAATAATGAACAGTCAGATCCTTTTCCTATTATATGGTAACGTCAACAAGCCAAAACTGCAAGATTTTGGCTACGAAAAATCTGGCGTACATTTTTTTGAAAATGATATCGGACGATATTAGAAAATTTTGTTAGGCCTGCTGTGGACAACATTGTCGATTACAGTAAATACTGCAGGTGCGTCAATAGCTTTGTTAAGGGACATATTCTGCGAAAGCATAATTCGGGTACAACCGATTTTAACTGGACTCCACCTTTACCGTATCCAACATCTGCGAACAGTTTTGTTTGGAGATATTTGAAAGAAAGAGTGTATCTTAACAAGCAAAAAAACATCCTCCAACTAATGACCAACATTTGAAACGTTATCATGGCCATTGCAGCCGCAATTTTGCGAAAAGTTGTGTAAAATATGGTAAAGAAAAAGAACGTAAGTATGTGCGAATCAGAAAATGGCCACCACTTGTTTAAGATTAATTGTGAACAAGTTTAATTCTTTGTAGGAAATTTCCAGAGCAACACATTTGATAGTTAGAATTTTTTTTGGTAAAAGTTACCGTTAGACAGATTTAAAAGAAACCCCGTTTTGCTTACCTCAGTGATGCCAACTTTTTGAGAGCAAATAGCACTTTAAAATTTAAAAAAAGCACTAAAAAGCACTATTTCGAACAAAAAACAAGCGTAAAAAAGCACTAAGACATTTTTACAATTTAATAACACACAAAACAAGTTCCATTTGGCTGTGTCGAATATTATATACCTCCAAAATTTAAAAAAAGGCGACAGCGTTGATGAGTGACCATTTTTTATTATTATCTTCAATAAAAATAATAACATCCGAGCATTTGGATCATCATCAGCTGAGTTTTAATTTTCCACAAAACAGTCTGAAAGTAATACAGTGCGAGCTCGATTTTCGTAACTCGAAAAAAATCTAGCCTGTTACAATTTCCCAAAATTTGCAATGACCGACCATTGTTTATAAAACTTAATCACAGCCCATATTTTAATAAAAAAAAAACCTTCTATTTTACGGTTGAAATAAGATAATTGGCGTATCATGCAATATTCTTAAAAAATAATGATATTATACACGTTTGAACACTAAAGCGCATGAAAAATGGCAGGTTACACAAAGCTCGTTAAAAAAGCATTTTATGTCAACTGTTTCTAATTTATTTAACACTTTGCTTATACCAAGTAATAGCTTTTTTGTTTTTAAAGTTTGCATGTTTTTTAACTTTTCAATACGTTTTTTCTACATGACTCAATATCGTTGTTTATTTCTCTTCACAATCGCAAATATTTTCCAAGCAATTTTCTATTTTTGAAACAGTAAATACATCGTTTTTATTACGATTACTAAATATGTTGTCAACGCTAAAAAGTGCAACGTTTTGTAAAATTTCCAAATTGCTAGGAAACCTAGCACTAACTTCGTTAATAACGTTTTTGGTAAAACGAATGCTAGTTTCTTTTATCAAAAAAATCTTTACAGGCCTTCTCAAAATTTTACCCGAAATAGGAAATCTAAATCATCCTCTATATTATCAAAGTTTTAAAAAATGATAGAACAAAAATAAAAATTGTAAAAAGCACTAAAGGCACTAATGAAAAATTTAAAAAGCACCAAGTTAGTGCTTTTTCTTAGTTTGGCACTATGGATATAATTTTGGCGTTTTGGGATATCAAAAAGCACCATGAATAGTGCCAAAAGCACTAAGTTGTCATCGCTGGCTTACCTGCGTCCCGCGTTATTTTTTAGCAGCGCATAGCACCATATATGACGGAGTTTTCATTCAATATATTCCTTTATATCGTTTGATCTTTATAAAAATTTCTTCTGTAAAACAGGAAATGACCAATTTAAATTAAAGTTCTTCTAAATTAGGCCGAAAGGGACCATTTCTTTAACATATTTATAAAGACCATGATAAACAAAAAGTAATTTCAATTTTTGGGAATACAAAATTTAAATTTTCAAAAGATTTTGTTATTCGAGTTTAATTCTCAGTTTTTATTATTGATAAAAACACTTGAAATTTTTTGTTGATGGGATAAGCTATTCCTATGCGCATTTCACTGGTTGCTTAGGCCAGATCATCAGGAAACTTCATCCATAAAGATTTTAGAAAAACTAAAGATATTAAACCAAATAAAACTGTTAAACGTATAAGAATTATAGCAACAGTTCTACTTGTATTAATATCAAAGTTTAAACAAAACAACATCAACAATAAACAGTGGATTCATCTCATCTTACATTCCCCACTACAATCAGTTGAAATTCTAAACTATCACATAAGTGGATCGTATTTTGAGGAAAATACAACCCTGTCATGGTAAGTTGTATTTTTTTTTTCAAAATTAGACAATTAGACATTAAACCAGAGATGCATTTTCGTCCCCAATATTTTTTTTATTTAATTATTTTGTAAAAGTTTTAAAATGGGATATCCATGAGTATAAAAGTTACCCAAATTTTTATAGAGATTTTTCAAATAAAAAAGGATAATGTCCAAGTGACGCTAAGGCTATTCATTATATGGTTGAATGTATAAGTAAAGTTTTAATAAATATTAAAAAAAAATACTGGAGAATTTTGTTGATAAATCGACCAGGTAACTTTTCTTTGTTTTATCAATTTATCTTAGGGCTGCCACACGTACTGTTTTTAGCAGTACATGTACTGATTTTTTGCAATTGTACTGTTTTATGCACAACTCCTAAAACAGTACGCAAATGTACTGTTTTTTACACTTTGTACAGTTTTTTTTGTTCAGTCTACAAAAAACCAGATATTAAGAAAAACCCTGCTAAAGTCATATTTTTATTATATTTAACAGTACATGTGTTCCAAACACAAAAGTTCGAAAATAAAAGGAGTTTTTACGCTGTGGTCATTGTTTTCTCATAAATCTAAATTATAATGGGTGGCTCGCAGCAGTAGTATATTTTCATGTTGTTATTTTTAAGACATATGATTTTATGGCTAACTCTTCCACACCTGAGAACGACAAAAACTAATTTTTTTAAGGGAATCTTCAGAATATTCATGCGGGTGACACTGTGAAGTCTGATTATTGATTTTCGGTCTGCCATGGTCCAACTTAGATTTATACGAAAAGATAATTTTGCCCCGCCCACTGTTACGCCCACTTTTTCGAATTACAAAAAACCAGAAAACGGCTCCATCGATTTGAGAAATTTTTTTTTCTAATGTTTGTATTAATCCATTTTAAGATTTCATCGAAAGAAAAATTTACCACGCCTACTTTTACGCCCACTTTTTCTATTAAGCGCATAATTTGAGAACGGCTTGAACGATTTAGACGATTTTTTCTTTAAAATGATCGCCATGGTCCAACTTATTCTTTTTTGATTGAGCCCATATCTACACCATATGTAAGTTATTTTGTAAAAAAAACTTTATGATAGGTATTCCATGGATTTTTATTTTAAAGGCCGTTAATGTTGTTAAATGCTCAATTTAAATCGTGTGGTTATACAACACTAATGTTTGCTTAGGGCCAGCAACGTGGACCGGGCCAGTTAGTACTAAATAAATACTTACTCCAACACAATTATCTTTAATTTTTAAAACATTTTAATTTTCGGGCATGTTCTGGAAATCATAATTACGTGAAATTGAAAACGTACGAATTTGACAAATTCTCCATGTTAAAAATTTATAAAAATACCTAATACCTTTGCGGACAACTTTTCTTTACCTAAACTACTTTTGAAATAAGGAAAAGATAAAATAATTTTTACAAAATTTTTATTGAAAATATTCATCGTTTTCATTTTTTTTATATAATTAAAACTTGTTTTTTACTATTTTCAGATTTTTAAATGATTTTCGTAGGAATAAAATTTTTTTTTTTAATTTACAAGATTTGTTTGTCGTGCTTAATTCCCAATTTTTATTTTGTAAAATAAAAATAAACCAAACTATGTTTTTTTGGATTTTATAAATTAATGGCCAATTTCACCAAGTTCAGGTATAATTAATTATTCTAAATGTTAAAAAAACCTATTGTTATAGTAATAGTTATATATAGCCGAACTTGGTGAAATTGGCCGTGAATAATTTAAAAATTGGGTGTGTATGAAACGGTAGCAAAGTACTTATGGAAGTAAATTTTTGATACTATTGAGGGGGGCTATAATTTTAATTTACTATAAAACTTTGCTACCGTTTTACACACACCCATTGTTTGAAATTGGCAAATTTATTTTGGAAGCAAACATTTTCTCAAATTCTATATGATTTGTGCAACTATGTGTGTGGTGAAAATTGCTTTAAATTCGAATATGTTTAAAGAAAATTGTACTTACACAATCAATGAGTTAATTGTTTAAGGCTAAGTTAGGCTTTTCTCCTTTCTTTTATGGCTTACAGCAATGTTATGGGTTTCCTGGTCAAATGCTTCGTTTGTGGTGTTTGCGTTTTAATCGCAAATTGAGTAACTTCGTATATTTATGAAATGCCATAAAATGGAAATCATTCCTTTGACGTTACACAATTTAAGTGTATTTCTTTCTATAATTGTTGTTGCCTATTCAATCAAAAGTTTAAAATATTTACCCCCAATTTCACCAAGTTCAGTTTAAACTAACAATTACTTTAAATTCCAGTTAACAATATCTTGTGACAGCTATAACTGATAGTTAATTATAACTGAGCTTGACGAAATTTTAATAATTTAAATAAATAGTTTCGTAAAAAATGTACTGTTTTTTTTTGATTGTACTGTTTTTTTTGCATTCAATGTACTGTTTTTCCGAATTTAAAATCTGGCTACCCTACTTAAGGGGGCATACAAAGCTTAAAATTTATGAAGTTGTAAAATATTGGCAGCACAGCTCGTTTTATTTCCATATCATATATGGATATAGATTGATATTTTTTTCCTTTAACGATAAATATCGGAAAAAAAATTTTCAAATAATTATTTTCTTTAAATTGTTCGAATTTTAAATTAAAATTTTTTCAAAACAAAAAAGTCCTATTTAAAGTAACTAAAATTCGTAAATTATAGATGAGCTTCAATCGTTTTTAGCCCCGCCCAAAAAAAAGCAATGTTACAAGTTTGTAGGATTCATCTGTGTATAGCTTTGTTTGTATGTCCGCTCCATCGTTGATTCAAAAGGTTGGACCGATTTTGATTTTATTTTGTTTGTTTGAAAGATGGCGATTGAAAGTGATCTTTTCTTTTTTAGATGAAAATCAGTTCAACCCATTAGAAGTTATCTTCTCTTTTCTAGTTGTATCCTCTTGAATGTGTGTGTGTCTGCGGCACCGTTGCTCCCAAACGCCCATATCGATTTTAATTTAGTTTTTGTTGTTTGAATAGTGGCTTTATCTAAAATCTTCTTGTAAAGGGTCCGCCAAATAACTTATTTTTTTGAAAATGCTATAAAAAATACTACTGAAAATGTTCTCAATTTTTTTTTTTATTTGAAAGTACAATTCTTCCGGTTAATAATGGAAAATTATTTTATTCAAATCGCTGCCTCGGCTGGCCATGCAGTAGTCTACACGATCGGTCCAATTTTTAAGCACATTCTTCGATTTTGCCAAAAAAAAATCATCTTTTCAGATGAAGCTCATTTTGATCTTGGCGGGTATGTAAACTAGCAAAATTGTCGTATTTGGGGCACAGAAAACCCGCACGCATACATTAAAAAGCCGATGCACCCCAAAACGAGTCACTGTTTGGTGCGGATTTTGGTCCAGAGGCATAATTGGGCCATTTTTCTTCGAAAATGGAAAAGGAGTGCCCGTTACAGTCAATGGCGATCGTTATCGGGCCATGTTGAACGAATTTTTGTTCACAAAAATTGAAGAGGAGGATATTGGCAACATTTGGTTTCAATAGAACGGCGCTACGTGCCACACAGCCCTGTTTTTGAAGATCGCATTATTAGCCGCAGAGCTGATGTCGTTTATCCACCTCGGAGCTGCGATTTGACACCGTTGGACTATTATTTGTGGGGTGCCGTCAAAGATAAAAGTTATGCCGACAAGCCAGAGACAATTGACGCTTTAAAGGACAATATTCGTGAAGCCATTGGTAAAATGCACACAATCGATAATGTGCTTAAAAACTAGACCGATCGTGTTGGCTACTGCATGGCCAGCCGAGGCAGCCATTTGAATGAAATTATTTTCCATTATTAACCGGAAGGGTTGTACTTTCAAATAAAAAAAGAAATTTGAGAACACATTCAGTAGTTTTTTTTATAGCATTTTCAAAAAAAAAAGTTATTTGGCGAACCCTTTATTTATATTTAATGTCTTTTAAGATAATTATTTAAATTAGAAAATATTTACATGAAATGCATTTCGCATATCGCCATTCAATTTAAATTTCGCCCAAATTATCGCCAAACGTGAATTTCCATCGACAAAAGGATTAAGAAATCGCCACATTTGGCAGTCCTGCCAATAACAGCAAAAAAGTGGATAACAATTTTCAATTTTTGTTCTTTATAACTTTTGTTCTTTATAACTTTCAAAATACTGAATTTTATATGGAAATTTTACGGATTTAACTCTTGTAAAATAAAAAAATTTTTTTTACGAAAAAAGTCTCGTTATTTTTTTAATATGTAAAAGAATAATATTTCCTGTTTTGTTTTCTTGAGGTTTAATTATAATGTTAGTATAAAGTGCAAATAACCTTTGTATTACAATGCAACTTAAAATAAATTTAAATGATTTTCTCAATTAATAAAAGGCATTTTCCATTGGGTTATATTTTTTTATATTTGGTAACCTTTTCAAAAAATTTGTTTGTAAAAATTGTATGGGTTGTGGCAGCACTGGTAGCGAAATTTATTTAATAATTCTGGCAACTCGCTCCCAATTTGATCATATCAACAAAATTTAGAAGTATTGCACAAAGTGGGTTTGCAATTTTTGTAAAATATTGCAAAATTAAATTCATAAAATAATAAAGTTTTATTGTTAATTATAAAGTTTTTTATTCGTAAAAGTTAAACGTGTGTTGTTTTAAAAAAGAAATTTGGAAATATTTTATTACAACAGCTTACTTATTCTAAGCTTTTTTCTAACTAATTTCAAAATTGGTAAGCCAACAATAATTAAGAGTAAATTAAACTAGTTTTTTAAAAAGAATTTTATTGTAAAAAATATTTTATTTAAATAATGTATAAATTTTGTATTTGATAATTTTTCAGTACCAAGGCGAAATAACTACAGATGGTGTCGAAACGGCATATAAGTTTGACATTTCGAGCTTATTTGTCCTGATTTGTTAGTGTTTTGCTAAAAATGTTTGACATTTCGAGCTTTAAACACTAACAATGCAATGCAAAAAACCCTATGTTGTTTTAGATTATCGTAGTTCCGACACCACCTCTGGTTGAATTCGCATTGTTCAATTCATTGTACGAATGTGTTTATAAATTCCGGGAAATCACATAATTTTTTTTGTTAGGGATGGGAACTTGAATACGTTTAAAGTAAATTTAATAGAAAGTGTTTACGTTATATTAATTAACACTGCGGCCACACGATCAAGTTGTTCTTGATAGTCTTTTACATATACTGCTTGTCAAAATTTACAAAAATTGAAAGTTGTGACGTATGCTGCACTCAATTTGTAAACAATTTACTTTCATGATGTCATCAAAAAAACAATTTATAAAGACAAACATGTAATCAGCTGTTAAATTGAAAGCAAAATTTCCAAACATATGGAAAGGTGAAATTGAAAGCAATCTCGTGGTCAATTTAAAATGTGTGAGTGGGTTAGTAAAAAAGTGAGAGTGTATTGCAAATTGAAGGGAATTGAAAGGCAAAACTTGGTCGTGTGGCCACCAAGTTAATGAATGATTTGACCCTACGATTTCACATGCAAGTGATTACTTGCAAGTAGGCTATACGTATTAACTTGGTGGCCACACGATCAAGCTTTGCCTTTCAATTCCTTTCAATTTGCAATACACTCTCACTTTTTTACTAACACACTCACACTTTTTAAATTGACCACGAGATTGCTTTCAATTTCACCTTTCCATTTGTTTGTTTTACACATTGCCACTTTACTACCAAAAAACATTTTCTTTCTTCGAAAGCTGCCCTCGGAAATGATTTGGGCATTTTTCATACGTCACTTTTTTCATCTCTGTATGCTTTGTGGCTGCAAGTACGAAAAATGTTAGTAAAAAAGTGTGAGTGTATTAAGTTTTTCGAACTTGTACTTGCATGTGTAAAGGCCAGGTCAATGCCTATCCAATAGGTCTGCTTACCTCTACAACAATAAAACAACATTCATTTTGTATGTGTAAAATTCCTCGCCGTTGTCAAAATCTTACTACCCCATAGAGGAAACAAAAGGTGTTTTGTGGGCATGTATGTATGTATGGCAAAAAACAAAAAACGTAAACAAAAATATACATGTATACGGCAAATGTAAACAACTTTTGACATCGTTGAGGAATAAACAAAACAATCATCTGGCTTCTTGCGCAGACCTATTGAATAGACCTTGGGCCAGGGAAGTATTATCAACGAAAAATCGAGGAAACAGCCGATTGGCTGAATGTACAAAAATTGTGTGAATGCTAGTGATAAAGTGTGAGTGTATTGAGTTTATTGAACTTGCATTTGCATGTGAAAAAGGGGGTATTATTCGATTAGTAAAGTTAAAAATATTCATTTAAATTTTGGTATCGCTAAGTTCTGAAAAGGGCCTAAAATTAATAAATTCTTGAAAATACAAAGTAGCTTATTTAAATTAACCTTCAAATTATCTATAATGCAGGTCAAGTAAAAAATTAAAGCCGTATGTGTTATTTCGTTCATTTGATAAATATTTTATAAATAACCTTTAGGTATGCAATATTTTTTAATTTTATGTTAAATTAATTTGTGCACTTATTAATTAATTATTAAAAACAATGGTACCGTCATGGCCTGAAAAGTACTTTTTGTTTTCATAGTTGCTACAAAATTAAAAAAGCCATTTTCCATCCTTGCTTTAGCCATTTAAAATTGTTTAATGCGGGAAATATCTTTAAGCAACGAAAAAGAAAGATGACGTTTGTTAATATTTTTATTTATGTACAATTTGATATTTGCACAAAAATTTAAAAAGTCAGGTCCCTAATGTACATACCTAAATAAAACAAATTTTTTTCTCCCTAATGTATGAACATAATAATATTAAACAAAATTTCTTTAATAGGTTTTATTTTTAAATAATTAAATTTAAATAATTAAAAAGGTTACTGCAAAATGTATTAATAAAGTGACCTCAGTACAACAACAATGTAACAATAGAAAAAACAACGCATCGAAACGGCAAATGTCAAAATTCCTTAAAAATGTAGATAAACCAAAAAGAGGCACTAAACAAGTTATATTTACACAAGGTAGACTCATTTGGGAGTGTAGACATGCTGCTCTATAAAAATAACCGAGTGGAACCGAACTGTCAAAATTGTCTTCATAGAAATTTAACGCACACATGCCCTGCAAATAATAGGACCAGTCCAAACACGCGTGTAAAGAGTAGTCCACAAGGGACTAGGACTAGTCCAAAAGTAACCCAAACGTATGAAAAAAACATGGTCTACTTAACATTACGATGTCCTAGGTCAGGACCATATAACCCATCTTTGGACTACAAAGGAGTAGTTTTAAAACTACTCCATTGTGTACACAAGAGGATTAGTTTTAACTTCGTTTAAAAACGAAAACATGTCGTTAAAAAACGAAGACATGTCGTCTCACTACAAACACTTTTTAACAATGACATGGTCCATGCTTGCATTACATCAGACCAGTCCATGGAGTAGTCCATTTCATGAAATTGGATCAGGTGGTCCAATAATATTTGCAGGGTGTACAAATTTTGGCTCATATACACGACATTTGACATTGGTGTTCCAACTTAGGTAAACTGCTGATAAACATATGGGCCAACGAGTTTGTGTAAATATACCTTGGCACTAAACTATAATTTGTGACTAAACGTACATTACGAAGAAAATCACTGCAAACAGCTGCGCTTGTGAAGTCACTTAGTATATTCTGGTATCCTATATTTGCATACAAACAAGTGGCATCACAATACTTATTACGTTACATGTAGTTACGTCAAAAAAAAAACACGATTTGTGACGTGTTCGGTGTTGTCGTGGCATTTGACGTTTGGAATTGTCAAACGAGAAAGTGGACAATCGACTAACTTGCATTTCATAAATTTTTCCAAACTTAGCAAACGGTAGACAGTTTGTGCGTGTTTTATTTAACTTTTAAAAAATTTAAACAATTAAACGAAAAAATGCGTCAATTTGCTAATGTTTTGTTGGTGTGCTTGCTTGCGGCCTCTGCTTATGCCAGTAGTTGCACGAGTCCCAAAGCCACTGTAACATCTTTCAGCACTCAAGATGCCACAATTCTCACACAATTGGCTCACATTGGTGAATTTACTTTGAAATGTGGCAATGGAGCCAAACCCTATTTGTTTGCTGAATTTCCTTGCGGCAAAGTAGTACCAGTTGCTCAAGTTGGTGATGAGAAATATCAAGTAAGTAAATTTGAATTTTCAATTAGAAAATTAATAATAAACGGCCTTTTTTTCTAACGTTTAAGGTCAGCTGGACTGAGGAAATTAAGAAAGGTTCCAGTGGCAATGTCGTTGTACGTCTTTTCGATGAAGATAGCTACTCTAATTTGCGTAAAGTTCAACGTGATGGTGGCAAAGTATCCAGCGTTAAATCTTTGGTTGACATTTCCATTAGCACTAAAAGTGCCTACAAGGGTCCCTGGGTTAAGGCTGAATTAGTTGCTGCCTTTTTGGTTGGTATAATTGCCTATTTTGCCGTCACCACCAAAAGTAAAGTCCAAGCTTAATTAATTTTGCATTCTTTAAAAAGTTCATTGCTTGGAGATTTCAATTGAATGAAATTCATTCACCTTAAACAAAATGTTCATTAAACTTAATATAATATTTAGGCAGACTACCTCTATGGAAAAACAAATTGTGGAACATAAAATGTCGTTGCTAACAGCGCAAGGGGAAGTTATATATTTTTTTTTTATTTAATCTTGAGTAAGATTTGTTTATTAAATTTTTGTAACTCCAGCATGTTCTATAAATTAAAATGGAGTGAAATTGGAATTAAGAGATTTTTAGTTTAGTTTTCCTGGCTTTAATAAGAGTTGTTCTTGTAAAGATAACTAATATTCACAGTAGGAATATTTTATTCGATTTTAAATCAATTCCATTTCGATTTCTAGAACAGTTCCGATTTAGATAATTTATTGATTCTAAATTGCAAACGAAAAAGAGTAATAAAAACAAAAACATTTTATAATAAGGAAAGTAGTATATTTATTTATATTTTACACGAATTAACAGTTTGCAAAGCTCGTTTAAAAGGAAATTGGGGGAAAGTGCTCTGGGGGCTCGCTCGAATACTTTTTTGCTTTGAAAGCAATTTAATTTCTATTACTTTTAGTCGATACTAAACGAATCGAAATTATTTTATAAGTGTTCTGAAGTATTTGAGTTTTCTTTTTGGGCTTCCAAAAATTTCAATTATCACGCAGATGTTGTTCTGCAAATCACGTTATTTTACGGTTTTCAGCGTATTTTAAATTTTTCGAAAACAGCTGATTTTTTACTTTTGTGCTTTGTTTGCTTTTATTGTTACATTCTTAATTTAAATAAAAAGTAAAGGCCAATTTCACCAATTTTATTTAACTATCAACTAATTATTTTTATTTGACATGAAAAACGAAATTTAAATTGATACATATTTAAATAAATTGGTGAAATCGGCCATAAGTAAATAAAAATACTGGATTTACTTGGGTAATAAAACTTAGACTCGGGAAGATCTATGGTTCCTGAAATTGGGTAATTAAAAAAATTTATATTCTGATAAAAAAATGTTTTGTATCTGAACCGATTTTTCGAGTTTATCAGATTTACATAGATTCCGGGGGGGCTACTCTCTATTGCGATGCGAAAGAAAATGGTAGCAAATCTAGCGATTGGTACTCTTTAATGCGTTTTCGCATTTGTCTTTCGCATCTATTTACTTTTTTCTATTCGCAAATCATCACTATTTATAGAGAGTATTCCCCCTGATTTTATGGTTTATAATGGTTTAATGGTTTATAGGCAGTGTTGGGCAAAATACATGGTTTGCGGTACATTAAATACAAAATACTTGCTGGTCATGTAATTAAAATACAAAATACTTTCAGATAATATATTTAAAATACAAAATACTTCCATTTATTGTACGTATTTCAAATACAAAATACTCCCACGTCATGTACATAATATAATATTATGTATTTGAAATACGAAATACATACACCATTTTTTTCAAACCAAGAAATACATTAGATAAAACTAATCATGAAAACAATTGTTTCCTTTCATAAATATCAGATTTTTGAATGTAGCGTCGGACAAACAGTTTCTTGTTTGAGAATAAATGAAAACTGCTGAAAAAAATAATATTTCTAAAGGTCCTGATGAGCATAAACTTGTATTAAATTCTACGAATACTCTTTTTATATTTGGATAGCTGTCAAGAGTGATAATGTCTTTGCTCTTGTCACTGAGTAAACTGACAAATTCCAATTCCAAATGTCATAAATTCACCATCATTCCTATCTACGAAAACAACAAAATCGTCGTCTTCTTTACTGGTGCTTCTACTTCTGATATTTCCATATTCTGATAGTTACGTTTTTTAGCGATTATAGTTTTTGGTAGATCAAAATTAAACAACCATCAATAAACTGACAAAATATACAAAATTTCACCTTAATCGGTTGAAGATAACTGCTTCAAAATTGAGTTGCAAGATTCCACCCGAACAAACATACATACATACATTCATACGTACATTTAAGTTTAATAAAAGCTTCCCTGTCGGACTTTGAGTTAACTTAAAACTAACTTATTGTCAACCAGAAATGAGTCACAGGTGACTAAAAAGCTGGCTCATTTCCCTTGTTAAACTCTATTCAGTTTTTACACGTAGTGTCATCAGAGCGAGTCAGTACTCACTCACTCTGCATAAGTTTCAGCTAACCACAAGCTAACCACAAGCTAGCTCATTATGAGTTAGCTTGTAGTGCATAAAGTAAGAGTGCACTATGAGTTAAGTATAAATTGACTAACTTATAGTTGGGTTTAACTAGGCAGCTTGTAGTTCATCAGAACAAGTCAACACTCACTCCACCCTTCATATTTATATTATTATTAACTAATTATGTATGTATATATTTTTATTAATATTTATAATAAATTTTATGTATTTAACATAATAGAATCTGGGAATTTATTTCTCATGGTGAGTACATTTATTATACATATAAATTTTCATATTATTCGAATGTGTATTCTAAGTCAAATTACAATTCAATTTAAATTTTTTTCATTTTATGAAATAACTTGACAAATTTTTCTCTGTTTAATGAAAACAAAAAATATTTCAACAAAATAAATTTTCACCTGTATGTTTTTTAATTTTTGTTTATTTCTGTATCAGATTTGAGTTATTTCGAAAGTTAGTTAAAAATGAGTTAGTTAAAAGTCAGCCTTATTTTGAGTTAGCTCATAAAAGTCCGACAGGGTTTTAAAATACTCCAATTTTTATGTATGTAGTATTTATATTTTAAAATTTCAAACTACTTCTATTTGTTGTATGTATTTAAAAAACAAAATACTTGCAAGTCATGTATTTAAAATACTGGCCAGCCCTGGGTATAAGTCATATTACTGAAATCACTTTGAAAAAATTGATTTTAAATACAAATACCCTGTTAATTAAAAAAAAAATTATATTGGTTATGCTGGTCCTTTATTTTGTGTTACGTGGACAAAACTATTGTGTTACACACAACCTGTGTTCTTTAATCTATTATAAAAAAACGACAACGCCTTAAGCCCTAGTTATCTAACCGTAACAGTAATATAACCGTACAAAAAAAAGTAAGAAAAATCAATTTTCTACAGATTGAGATGTTATGATTGTTACATTTAGTGAAAAGTGTACTTTTTATAACGTTACGCCAGCAAATAATTAAATTGTTTCTCTTTTTTATAATTTGGTGTAAAGCGTAACCAGCTCTACATATACAGTCCAATTATGAATACATATTCCCCGGGAGTTTTCACCCTGCTCACATTTTTCCTATGTAAATTCTATTGCAAAAATGGGAGCAGGGCGAAAACTCCCGGGGAATTTTTATTCGTAATTGGGCTGATAGTAACAAAAAGAATAACATTTCAACAACATCACCCAAAATATAAGCTTATTTTCTTGCTGGCATTTTTCGCTGGAGATGATCATATGTACATATGCATGTACATAAAGTTAAGGACATAACCAAAATTATTAAAAATGGTCCCGAAAATGGCTGATTAAAATTGAGTTTCAGCATAGAAATTACAAAAAAATCTATCATCCGTACTTAGTGAAAGAAAATGTTGCATAAAATAGTGCGTATCTTTAAAAATGCGTTTTAGTAGTTTCAGATTCGTCCCAGTTCGTCAGCAAAGCTTAAAATATAGAAGCCCTAAACAGAAAGGATTCTTTCTAACTCTGTCTTTTAAGGTTATTGAAAATACCTAATTTTTTTAAATATTTAAGTATTTTCTAATCCCATATTTTCTGGTTCATTATAGGGCAGTCCGACTGCATATTTATTTATTTATATAAGTTTCAATTAAGGCGACGTTAGAATAAAGAACTTATTAAAGAAACCTCTTTTCCATATTTTATTATAACAACAATTTTATTAAACTTATTTCACAATACTGTCTGAATTTCTTAACTACAAATTTCTAATGTTTGTTCAAACTATTTCTATAATTAAAATAAATATTTACATTGAATTAAATAGCATTACATATTTTTCATAACTCGCATTCTTTTAATTACCGCCATTTGTCGGATTCTCTTCATCAGATGATAAATCTATCATGCTCTCCACGCGTGACGGTGACATGACATAAACAAAATGTTCCGATAGCGGTGTTTCACTAACATTATTGATTACGACAGTAGGTGGGGCATCACTGTCGTTGGTACAATATTTTGTATTTAAACTATTGTTGTTGTCGTTATTAGCATTATCCAATTCCAATTCAATGTCGCTGACTATGCGCATGCAACGCATTTTAGCCAAAGATTGAAATTTAGTGGGCATAGAACGTACCGATCGAGCCAGGCTAAGAAAAAATAACGTGTTGGCATCTAGATCTCGATTGGCATGTAAAATGGCCGATATATCAACCTCAGCTGATTTGAGTTTCTTAATGGGTGGTGGTACACTGCTTCCACTACCACCTAAACCACCATTTATGTTGCTAGTGGCTGTTATAGTAGTAGAGCCTCCTAGAGTTGGTAAAAAACTATTCGTTAGGGAAGAGAAGCCATTTGTTTGGTAAGATGAAAGCGCAGAAGTGGCTGATGAAGAGGTTGAAGAGGAAAAACTTAGATTAATAGCAGAAGATTGTGGTGACGGCTGAACGCGTCTAATTTTCGTAATAAGAGGGGGATTTAGGCGATTTGCCATGGCTTGTGAAGTCTGTGTGGCGTGGCCACTAACATTCGGATAAATTTGTAAACCCGAGGGAGTAATTTGCGCTGCAGATGAGTTGGAATATACTGAAGAGCTGTTACTGAACTCCTTTTTAAATGTATCGGCTGAAGCGAACAGTTGTGGCTCGATTATGAGACAACCCACCGAACTGGCTGTATTACTTGAGGGCATTGGTATGGGTCCTTTGGCTGAGAGTTGAGGCAATGCGAAAACCTGCGAGGGCATAGATGTGGATGTAAGAGAGGCTAAGGAGACAGGTGTAGAGTAACTGTGAGAAGTACAACTACTTATGGAGGGGTTGGCTGTTGTGACCGAAGTTGTTGAGGTTGTCGAAGAAGAAGATATACTGGCCAAAATCGGCTTAGCAGTTAGCGATGGCGGCAATTGAACGGTTGGTAATGAGGGCACCGGCAACATTATAGTACCTGGTAATGAAGTGGAACCCGTAGAACCGCTAGGCATTGTTGTTAAACCTATAGCAGAAGTTTTTATAGTTCCTCCACAATTATTTACATAATTTGGCAGCATATTCGCTATAGAGACTGCACTAAGCGAAACATTTTTCAGAGCATTATTAGTTGTAGTAGAATTATGTTTCAGTTCCTCCTCGTCTATGACACTGGCAGTAGCTTTGCTCAATACCTGATATCCTAAATCACATTCAATGTCTTCTTCGTCTTTTGTTGTGGCTATATTTGTTGTAGATCTGAAATATGTATAAGAAATTTCAGTAAATGCATTAACAAAGTCAGGATAGTTTTGTTTAAAGTACCTTCCTGGGCCTTGATAGGGTTTTAGAAAATCCATATGCTCGGCATGAGCCCAAAATTGATATTTCTTTGATGTTTTTGTGCCAACACGAAATGAACGTAAGTATTTTGTATAACTGTCCCGTAAATTTTTCCATTTTCTTTTGGAGGCATCTGAAAGTTGAATCAATGAAATCATTTTTTATTAAGGGTAAAAGCAAAAAGGGAAAAAATAAAATTAATTAAATTTCAGTTTTTTTTTAAAAAATATTAAAATAACAATTATACTTTGAACTTTTTTTTCGCAAAGACTTATTTTAAAATTAAACAAATTAGTTTTATGGGAAAACATGTTTTTTGCGAAAAAAAAATTTTTTTATAGACATTAACGTTCGAACATAAACAATTAGTTTTATATTTATCCTGAATTGAAAAAATTATCAATTTACAGTCAGTTCGGAAATCTAGTGTAAAATCCCACATGTGTATGGATATATGAAAACTTTGGATGGACCTCCAACTCGAAAATTATGAGTTTCCGAGACTTTTTCCATATACATAATTGTTTCTTCTTATTTTTTTATTATTTATTTATTTAGAAAAATTAATACATATAATTAAATTATAATAATTAATAAAGAGGAAGGAGTACTAGCAACTGAGGCTGTCGACAATTATGTTGGTATATACAATATGTATGTACATGTTAAATAAGGTTTTGTAAACCATTTGTAGATTAAATTAATATTTTTATCACACGTGTGTCTAAGGAGATCAGTTGGTGTATTTGTTCCGAAAATGCTAGTTCTGGATGAATTGTATGTAGGGAATTGGTCAAGAATATGGGCTATGTTGGGGTGTGTGTTACAGATGGAACATACTGGAGCTTGAGTTCTTTCGAAAATATGTTGATGGGAAAATTTGAAATGACTGATTCTAAGGCGAACAAATAAAATGGTTTCATTTCTAGAGCAGCTTTTGAGGTATAATGCTTTGTCTCCCGATGGTTTGATGCGTTTGTAATCGTGCTGGTAATCGGACCATTTTTGTGCCATTTCGTGCCAACATGGGAAGATACCCACATAACTTTGATGCTTTTAAGTTTTGGTTGCAGATAATTCTTATTTGGTTGATTATCGGTGATTCTTACCAGGAGTTTTTGAAGGCATGAATTGCTGAGAGACTGCCGGAGCAGATTAAGAACTTGGAACTATTTTTTGTCGCGTATTGTGCTGCAACTAGGATGGCCCATGCTTCAGCTGTGATATTGGAGCAATAATCGTCGATGAAACTGGTGTTTATGAGGCTGCCCTCGTGAGTAACAACAGCAAAGGTAGTGTAGTAAGTTGAACTGGATCCATCAGTGTAGAGAAAGTTTCAGCTATTTGCAGAAAAACTCTCGGTGTTAGCTTTAAACATGGCTTTGTATATGTGAGCAGAGGTAGGGGCCTTGAGTAAGTATGGCAATGATATAAAAAATCTATGTTCATTTGTCAGGCAAGGTGGTTCTTCATAATGGGTCATACGTGAAGGACGAAGCTGTAAGTTTAGTTTTATTGAGAAATCTATGCACCGTCTGATGGAAGATTGAAGTCTAGGTACACTAGTTCTATTTATAGTTTTTTTAATCTCTTAAAATACAATTTTATTCCGGCAATTGAAAAGTTTGGGAATAAGTTTACACGTTAGATCACCAGTTCGATCGATGGTAGAAGGCATACCAGCTTCTGCCAAAAGAGTTTTTGTGGGGCTGGTTGGAAAAGCTCCGATGCTCCGATGCTTCGACCTATTAATTTGCATTTCGTCATGCGCACCATCCATATATAAGAAGTGCGTAATCTATTTTTGAGAGCATAATGTTTATCATTATAGAAATACGAATTTTTAAGTTTTGTGATGTTAAATATTTTATAATATTTAATCTTAAGTTTAGGGTTTTAAGCAGTTGTTGAAAATGTTCCTTAGAAGTAAAGCCTTTGTCGAAAACTACCAAGGATTCGTAAGTTATTAACGCGTTTAATTTTTTCCTTACTGTTATTGATGTTAGAGAACGTGCAGTTGTGTTTTTTGCAGATGTGCTGGATAAGGATATTGCAGTTTCCTATAGAGAGTTTAACTCCGGACTTTAAACACCATTCATCTATTTTTTTAAAGTATTTTCGAAGATCTTCTTAACTTTGTTGTTGTCGTTAAGTTTTGTAAAACTAACTGTATCATCAGCATAAATTGTGTGTGTTCTTTGTGTTTATCAACAGATAAGATTTTACTAAATTCATTAAATGCTATAATAAATAATATCACAGACAACGGCGATCCTTGAAGGATGCCGTTGCTTAGTGGTGAAGTTTTAGAAAGACTGCCATTGAGTCTAACTTTAAATTTACGGTTGCATAGAAAGTTTTTGATTGTTAAAGACATGTTTTTTCCGATTTTTAATTCATATAGTTCCTTCAAAATAACACAGTACAACATTTTTCAGTTAATTGATTGCCAACTCAATTCTGTGAACTGTATGTGAACTAAGACCCAAAAAGAAGAATTTCTGCATCATTCGTTTTGTCTTCTTACCTGCGATTTGAAGTGAGTATCGATTTGAAGTTAGTACTATCGTATAGGGGAATTTATCACGTTTTAGGCCCTGTTGTTTGACATAGCTCGACAACCACTAGCCCAATTTAGTTGAAATAAATTTTAAAAAATTAAGAATTACAATTCCCTTAATCTGTTCATTATTGTTTTCCTATACAAGTAACACTTTCGAAGTTAAAAATGAATGTATGAAGGGAAAAAATTATTTTTTGCCTAAAAATTTAAATTTTTTTTTTTAAAAATACATAAAAAATCCAAAATGGAAAAAAGTTTCAAGTCTAGTTATTTTTTCGCAAAGTCACATAACCTATGAGCAAAATGAGACAGAGATCATAAAAATCGATGCACGCGTTTCGCTTTTATTCGCAATTGAGTAAAGGTATGAATTTCAAAAATCAGTTATAGCCATCACCCTTAAAATAAAAATAAAAATATAAATTAAAAAATTATCATGCAAAAAAAAACTTTATTTATAAAAACTTAATGAATACAAAATAATATGCAATTAATACGCAATTATAATATGCATAAAAACAAAATTTAGAACATTTTTTCAATTATTGGCAATATCCATCCTTGTAGAAGTTGACGCTTGTGGTTCTGATGATCTTGTTTTCTTCGTAGGTTGTTCATATTCATGGCAGTACGTGAACGTATTTGCTTCGTCAACGGAATAAAATTTCTGAAAATCAGCTTGGCGTTGTCGGTATGATGTTGCGCTGACATTTTGCTGTGTGAGTTTTCTTCTCTTCAAAAATGATGTCAGCCATTCGGAGTCGTGTTGTGATAGTCCCAGCTTGGCCACAATGTAATCCATTTCGATTTGTGGTAGCGGTTGTGGTGCACTATTTTCAATATCGGGTATCCAATCAGCATCATCCAAATCGGTCGGATTGGTGAAAACGGTTTCGGCTAGCAGGGACACAGTATCCGCACTCGGAGGTTTAGGTGCATCGGTATCAGCAGGGCGTTGCACTGGAAGTGTGGCAGTAAATGCAGCAGTGTATACTTTTGTTTTCAATTGTTGTCTGTTTAATCCAGGACGAACATTTATGCATGCATAGCACCTGGATTTATCATGTCCAGTTGTGTCTTCCACCCAAATTACTGGCTTCATAAAAGATAACTCTACTTTTTCCGTGAATCCATTTTAGAAGGGTAGTATAACAACTGTTGCACACTGTGTTCGGCGTAAAATTTGCACCACTTAAATCTGCTTCATCGAAATAATTACAATACGCGGTTTTGAATTGCTCAGTAAACAAATTTTTTCGATCTTTTTTCTGTATTTTTCGGACGATATGACCACAAACGTAACAATATTCATCCAAATATGGGCACTTGTTGTTTTCCATATTGATATATTTTATGTTTTGTTGTTATTCACTTTTAAAAAACTGGAGAAAAATCACTTTTACTGTTCGCAACATGGTTTTTGCTTGACAGACCATTTGCTATGAAATGTTGGAGGTTAAGAAGGACATAAATGCAACTTGATTAGGTGTTAGAAAATTATTTGATTGAGTGAACCATATTAATCTTCTAGCGATCATTTTTTCCCGTTGGTAAACTAGATTTGTTTCCGAAAATTTAGTGCATTTTAAAAAAAGCAAAGAATTTTAGAATTTTTAAAATTGAAAACAGTTTCCAATTTTTTTTTTAATAACAAAATTTTTTTTCTTACCAGTCATTTCATCTAGGGGTTCAACTGATGGCACTGCATTTGGCATTAAACGAGCTCGTTTTGATTTTTGATGCAGTTCAATAAAATCGGATTTTTTAAAATGAAACATGCAAATTTTAGACTCTTTCTTAAAATTTATACCACAGGCTTCACTCCATAATTTCATTCGACTTTTAGGACATTTTATGAATTTAACGTAATACTGTTCAAATGAACAATTGCATAGACAACATTTTATTTTCATGATTTAGAAAAGAAATAGGTACCTATCACAAAAAATATTCTTTTTACTTTTTTAACCATGTACTAATTGTTTTTTCTATGTTTTCTGGTTTAACAAGTATTTGACATTACAGGTATTGTTTTTATGTTTTGCAATGATGTCTACTAGGTATTTTACATTTTATTAAAATGCAAAGAAAGCGTCAGAATTAATCTGAATGCAATGCATTTTAAAATAAAAAAATAAACATAGAAAAATGGTTTTATTGTTTATTATTGATAAATATTTGCCCACTACTTTCCAAAAACTATGAGGTCAACTCGGAAAGTTCTTACAGGATTTTTTTGAAATCAATCCTAATCCCAAAAAAATATCACTTTAATTAATGTTTTTTGAATGGGCTCAAAATTTCTATTTAAAAAACGCCGAATTAAATTCAAATTTGTTTAAATTTAATACAGCAATGCATAATAATAAAATGTTAAAATCATTTTGTAAACAAACAAATAATAAAAATCGCATTTTAAGAACATCGAATGAGGAGCAGGCAGAATGATTAACAAATAGAGACAGTTTTGTTTTTGCTTTGTTTTTATCTGCATCTTTGGAGCGTAATAAAATTTTGAACATTGAGCAAAAGAGTAAAATTCTCATTTCTATACATAAAGTAATGCAAACTTAGCAACTTTCTCCAAAAGCTCTTAATTAGTATCACATTATACATTTGGCGTGGATTTGCTTTGATTTTAAAAATTGAAAATATCGATTTTAAGTACTGAAAAAATGTGAATGTATGTAATTAAATACAAAACTTCTCTTCGGGAATTATTGCAAGCGCTTCCACTTTTCAGGTCCCTAAGAAGGTCTACAAACGCATTCTTAATTCACTTTTGCTCATTTCACTTTGCCTTTTTTGAAAAGGGTTTTTATCATATTGAATTTATAAAATATTTATTTATAAATTCAAATTTCCATTCTAAGATAATGCCTGTCAAAATTATCATTTAGGTAGTTTGTATGTGGAAATGTGCAGGAAATAAATACATTGAAAGATTAAAAAAAGTACTCAATACTAAAGCCCAGAACAGACGGTAAAACAAAACTGCAATGAAACCCTTTTGGAAAATATTGGTTTGAAACCAGTTTCAATCGTTTTTCACACTCCCTGCAACCTTAATATACCAGAATCTGATGAAATTATGTATCACAATCATTTCGGTGTCCTATGAAAAACAGATAAAACGCAAACACGAGTTTCTTGCACGCCGGTTTCAAAGAAACTGATTACCAATGCGTTTCAAACTGGTCTCAAAATTATCACGTCATGTGTGTTCTCTCAAGAGATTTGATGGCATCAACTCAAACGTAAGTCGGAAATAACTAAAAGTTGCAGTTTCGTTGTTCTGGGCCTAACATTTATTAACAAAGTATAATAGGTGAGACCAAGCTACACTTACACAATTTAGACTCATTATCGGACAGACAAAAACCCCAATTGTCAAACTTTGTATGTATGATACAAAATATGTATGTGCATGTTGCCGTTAAACTACGCCAGATGACGATTTTTTGCTCTTGCATTGTTTGTCTGGGCTTATGTCAAAGTTTGGTTTATGTTTACAAAAATTCCACGTTTTGTGCTGTGATTATTGTATTTTAATAAAGCTTTTGATAATTTTAAATTAAAATAAAGAAGATATTAATCACAATTAAATAAAAATTGGCTAAAAATTTATTTATTTCATCACGTTCAGGGGCACGCTTTGAATTTTGTTTAAGTATTTTTTGACGTAAACGGTGATATAATTTAAATTTTTGTTGTAATGTTGTATTTGTTGCCGTAACGATGCCACCTGCTTATTTCACCATGTCTGTAACGTTTTCTCAGACATTGGGTCACAAAACCATTAATTTATCCTGGAAGCTCAGCGAAGCAACCTCTGCGCAGAAAGTGCTATTTAAATTGTGCAAGACATTTTGCTATTTTGTAAATAATTACATTCTTTAAATTTAAAACTTATTTCAAATAACAATTGAAAATATTTGTACACATTTTACAATCCGAATTAGGGATGCCACGGGACGACTTTTTGCCGATACGATACCGATCCTCAAAAAGAAATATCGGCGATACCGATACGAATATTAATGTTAGGTTTATATACCACGAGCGCAAAACTCGTCTGTTCAACTAATATTTAAATCAAAAACAAATTTGGAAATTTTTGTTCATGCACGAACTTAGAAGTCAATAGCAGTTTATTACGCCAAATTTCTAAATTTGTTCTAAAAAATTCGCTTGTTGTGCTGCATATGTATAATATATACCATGTGCTGCTGTGTATTGAGTTGTTGACATTTTATATTGCTTTTGCTTTAACTATTTTTTTTCATACGGCAAAGAAGCGAAGCAAGAGTGGAATTTGTGTTGAATGTTTTTGTATGCATTCGCCAAACAGTGGCGTGTAGAGCAAAACAATACTTAATAAACTTTCAAATAGTTGATATGGAGCAAAATGAATGCTTAATATATCAGAAACCTTAACAATTTCGTGAAACGATTTGGGATTCTAAATATACATACTATGTACCCCATACCCAAGTCCGTATTTTTTTAAATGGTCGGTAGGTGAAACCAATAATGAGACGACGATATGTATCTAAACTTAGGACTTGGCGCGAGAAGAATTCAATATGTTGGTCAGACTTTTTGAGAGAAATCTCATTGTGTGAACCCAGACAGATCTAAAGGGCTATCCAAAAACTAGAGTTTGAGTCGAGCATAATTTTGAAAGTACAAAATATGTAGGTATGTTCAGTATTTTTATGTGTAATTTCATGTTTACTATATATTGAACTAGCGTAAAAACACTGTTATTTATATACATTTTTTCTTTGCCATTTTTTCTGGAATATAAATTTAATATTGGAGCAATTTTTAACAAAAACACAAATTTATTGCAAAAACATAGCATTGACAACATTCCCGCAATGTATCTACAAAATAACTCTCTGAATATTTTTTTTTTAATCTCACACTATTTTGTTTTGGTTATTTTCCTCTTTCGCATTATTTTCTTTTGGTTTTTTTTTTTTTTGTTTAACGATTTTTTTCTTTTTATTCAATATTGTTTTTTCTGCAAGATTTTCTACTATGGCCAGATAAAAAGTGTGAAGAAAAAAATTGAATTTAACTTTGTAATTTTGATTAAAAAGTTTTGTTTTCTTTAAAGTAAGTGGAGTTGCATTTTCCTTTTACGCACTATACATACATACATACATACGTATGTACACATGCACACTCAGACACACAGGCATACATACACACTTTTTTTTGCAACATACCCACAGATAATCCAATTTCTTCGGCAATCTGAGTCCAAACTTTTAATTTAATTTCAACATTTTTATAGTCCGGATGATGGGTGTTGTAGACGGTGTCATGTTTTTTAACAATTTCGATAAAATCGGTGGTATTATCGGATGTTGTTGATGACTCGCTAATACCGCCGCGTTGTAATTTGATTGATTTTATTGTGGTATTGTGGGTGGTGTTCATGGTACTGCCGCTTAAGGAGCTGCCACTTACTTCTTCTGAACCCATGAAAAAAGACAAATTTCAGAACATCGATCGAATTCTAAAAGAAATCGACAAAATTCCGGAAAAGATGAGAAGACAATACTGCTGCTGCTAGTTAATGATGATAGTTCGGTTAGATGGTTTGTATTTAGTCCGCACATACAAAATAGCTTTTTGTTGTCTTAATATTTTTTTTTTGCTTCTTTTGTGTTGTTGTAGTTTTTCTATGTATCCCCGTGTATGCGGTTTTTAGTACTCTGATGATGATGATGCGACGACCGCTCCGACAAAAGTTGGACACTTGAATGAAACGATTATAGATATGCGAACTAACCAACAACCACCGCTTTTGCAAATGTACATTCAGTCAGTCAACAACGATGACAACGACGGCAGCGGCAACAACAACATTATGAACACCAACAGCAAGCACAAGCTGCTGCGGCAGCAACAGCCAGAGTCACAGCTACATCAACTACGACAATGTTAGCAACGACTACGAACCCAGGAGAAAAAAATTACAAAAACAAAATATCGAGAAAAGAAAAACAGCAACAACAAATAATCGCGCGCACAAACCAACAAGCACACACAGTTATGAAGAGGAAGAAGCGCACCATCGACGTTAAAACAGCCGCAACAACAACAGCAACAATTACTGATGATGGCTGGCTGACTTGACTGTCTGGGTGCCAGCCTGATTGCCTGCCTGTTTAGCAAGAGAGCGAAACCAGCGTCATAGTAGGGTGGGGGAGGGAGGGTAAGGGGGAAGTTGGCATCAGCATAAACTGCGGTAGCAGCATCTGCGTTGTCAAATCGCTAAAACCGTCCACACAATAGTTTGCTTTGTTTTTGTTGCTGTTTTTTTTTTTTTTTTTGATAGCAAAATTCTTTTACCGGTCGTTTGTTCCTTCGGTGCAGTCCAATGTTTAGATGAATGTTGTGCTTTAACAAAAACAACAAGCAACAGTGTAACAAAACAATAATAAAACTTCGAAAACAAGTTGATAACGAGGTTGGATTGAAAATTACTTAAACACTATGATAAAATCAATATGTCTTAATTAACACTATGGATTTCTTGCCGTGCAGCCGAAGTTTGTAGGCGAGAAAAGAAAATGTAAAGTGTGTCACTCATACAGCGCACAGTGGGGTAAACCATATGCGAAACGAGGATTAATTCAGGGAAGCCTGTTATTTATGACAACAATTTTTTTTTTGGATTCTGTGTATATTGATTAATTAAAATCTATGTATTGTTGGGCGCAAAATGTTCATATTAAAATAATCTAATGTCGTATGCAATTAAACATTAACATTTTTAAATCATTGCACACTGGTCTCCAAGACCCATTTTTTTGGCCAAAACTCAGAACTTTTTTTCTTATATTTGTTGTTGGAATATTGGAGCAAACACTTCAGATAAACAAAAAAAAAATTTGTTTTTGCAAACTTCAATTAACCGTTATTCTATGAAGTGAGAAAGTTCAATGCTTTAACTGCAGTGGTAAACTGGAACACGTGGTGTACTTTTTTGTTTAATTTGAGTCACAGGTTACACGAAAATAAAAAAACTTTTGAAATCAATTAGTTATGGATATTAATGACGATGGTAAGTATTTAAATTTTTAATAGTGAACTATTTAATAAAGATTATGGTAATAAGAAATTACACAAAAAAACTTTCATAACCTCAAAATCAGTGATTTTAGCTTTTTATAAAAAAAACGAAAATTTCAAGTGATTTCAACGAAAAAAAACACACAAAAGTACAGTGATATTTGGTGCTTACAAATCATCAATAACTTTTTGCTAGTTATTGCTTGTTTTTAAGAAATCAATTTTTGTTTCAGGAAACTTTTGCTTCAAAAATTGTGATTTATTCAGAGTTTGGCAGAGTGGAAGTAAAAATTTAAATTATTAAAAACTTAATAAAATTTATGTTTTTTTTGTTATTAATTATGTCTTTTATTTGAATTCATGTATATAAGTAAATATTTTAGTTTTGGCCAAAAAATGTGGCTCGCCAGACCAATGTGCATTGGCTTAAAAAAATAACTTGAAAGAGCAAAATTGAACAAAATCATAAAATTTGCAATGGAGCTTGAACTTTTGTCCCTTGTAACTGTAATTTCCTGACCAATCTTCTCTAGCAATCCATGGTTATTTTATAACCTTTCGCTAAAAAGCAGTGTTGCCAATTTAGCCATTTAGTGGCTAGATTTAGCCATTTTTCACCCTGTTTTGCCATTAGCCATTTTTCAACTTGTTTAGCCATACAATTTTTCTTGTCGTTTTTCTTTTAAAAGAATAACTGCCTGTTTTTAGAAAACGTAGACAAGTAATTTTTATTTTATTATAAAAATTTATAAAAGCAAAATAAACATTTTTAACAATTAAAACGCCTTTAATTTCAATCACTACTTTTACAAATGTTGAAAATCGCTGTAAACGATGATGATGAAACATATTTCAAAATTAAGGAACAGTATTTAAATATTAAATTTAAAAGATGGATCAACACTAATATCAGTGTTTCTTTCTGGTTGCAAGTATTTCAATAAAGAGATGCAGGCGGCAACAATTTTTTTTTAGAAATTTGAGAATTAACTATAAATTTGCTCTCACTTCCATGGTCTAATGATGAATTAGAGAGGCTAATTGAGAAATAGGTTACATTTAGCAACCGTTAATTCGATTTTATCAATAAAATATTTATACCAACACCACAACAGTGGAGAGGGTACTATGCGTTTGTGCTGATGTTTGAAACAGCTTAAAATTTTGGTCCTAAGCCCACCTTTTCGTATACCGATTGACTCAGAATCACTTTCTGAGTCGAATTAACGATGTTTGTCCGGCTGGCTGGCTGTCCATGTTAACCTTGTGCGTAAAGTACAGATCGCAAATTTGCAGATAATTTAATAAAATTTGGTATACAGGGGGCAAATTATGGCAGTCGGGATCGAATACTTCTTAGATTCGAAAGCAAAGTTATTTCAGTCGATACTGAACGAATCGTTATTATTTTTTCAGTGTTGTGAAAACTAAAATAAATGCTTTACAACACTAAAAAATAATTTCGTTTCGTTCAGTATGCACAGAAAGAATGAGAAATAAAATTGCTTTCGAATCGAAAAAGCATTCGATCACGACTGCCATAATTTGCCCCCAGGTTCTAATAAGGTGTAGGGTATCATATAGTCGGGGTTGACCGACTATATTTTCTTACTTGTTTTTTATTGTAGATCTGGAATCAAAAGGTTGGGTAAATGTTGTCGTGATTATGATTTACCTTCAAATTATTTAAAACTAATACGCACGAGTGATTCCTATGAGATGAATAATAACGACATAAAATTTATCGATGTTTTAATTTTTAAAATATCTGTCAGAGTAATAAATAACGTTTATTCTTATTTAAGAAATTGATCTTAACTTACAATTTCATCGTAAACAACTTTAAATGAATTATTTATGTTTTGTTATTGAATTTTAATGTGTTTTTATTTAAAAAAGCTTTTACCCATTTTTTAGCCATTTTTTTCTCGTAAACTTAACCATTTTTGGTCTCCAAGTTTTGGCAACACTGCTAAAAAGAAAGAAGAAATACATAATCCGTTTAAAATTTTTAAAGATATTTGCATTTAAGTCACATCATCTTTTTTAAAAACACAAAAAACGGTTATTCTGGCTTCTGACTAGAAATTTTGTGACGTAGTGTAATCATTTAAACGAAACAAAACAGAAAACACAAGTTAATGTGTTTCACAAAATCTCAAATATTTTCAAATGGGGCAAAAACGGGCAAGATTTTTTTTTTGATTATGCAAGTTGAAATACCAAATTTTAAGAATATTACCTATGTGATGGAAAACGATCGATTTCAAAACGAACGTTTTTAAAAGGTGTGATAAATTTCGAGGGATTTTAAAACCCATTTCTGAATTAAAGGATTAAGTTTTCGTTCAGAATACACTTCAGTTAACGTATAAAATATAAAATTTAAAAGAATAATGACTGAAAATAAAAGAAATATGTATTTAAAATCCATTTTAAAGGATACTGAAAACGATATTTTCGGTTTCAAATCGTTTCGTTTTTAAAATCGATTTCCATCACATACCTGTATATAAAAAGTTTTGCCCAAGTATTCCCACAAACATTTTGAAAATCAACATTTCCTTAAAAAAACTAATATTTTTGACCAATTTAAAAAAAAAAAATTAAAAATACTTCCTCAATATTTTTTTTACAAAAATTTATTAATAAATTAGCTAAATACCTGAAGTTGATGGATCCATTTAAAAAAATAGTGTTTTTAAGAAAAAATTGTCTCAAATCGCAATTAAAATATCTTGATTTTCACTTTTTAACAAATATTTCCAAATTATAAAATATTATTCAACTTTGGCAGCATATAACAAAAGAAGTAAACAACATAGATCCACAATTTATTCAGGTATTCGTGTTGAATTTTATCTACTTTTATATTGTACCAAACACTTATACGAAAAACTAACTTTATTTTTTAATTAATCCTCGTTTTTGGTACTGTTCACCCCTATGTGCAGCGTCGCCAACTTATCAACAAAGTTTGTCTGTCCGGCAAGAAATGTCCTTAGTGTAAATTGGGACTAACAATAATTTTAGATTTCTTTACCTTTTTTTGAGTTGGGAGTGTTTTTTGCGTTCAAAGCATTTTGTAGTTTAAACGACAACAGCGGCTGTATTAAAAATCCTTTTAAAAAAATAGGAAAACAAATGAGGGGTTTAGCATGTACATTTGTATTCAATTTTTGAATCTGTTTTTCTGGGTTCAACCTATGAAAGTTTTCTTTCAGAAAGGTGAGTTTATGGGTGAGAGAGGAGAGAAAAAAGCATTTTCTGTTCCCCTCTCACCGATAAGATCATACTTTCTGAATGAAAACTTTCATGGTGTGAACCCAGTCTTTAAAAAGACAAAAAAAGGTTTTAATTCGGAACTATCGCCAAAGTGAAATTAGGCGTTTATTTTAAAATGAAAAATAGTCAATTAAAACTAAATGTTTGAAATGTGTTTTAATTAAGGCAAAATTTTCATAAATTTTTTCCTTAAAATGCATTTCAAATCCATTTTTATTTTTTATAAATGCGGCAGTTAGAGTTTATACTGATTTGGGGTAACGAGTTTATAGATGATTTTGAATTTTTTGTGGCTAAAGGCCTTTTTAATTTTGAGTGACGATATGTACATAATGTATTAGGTATATATGTACATATACATATGTACTTTTAAATCAAGTCCTACATGGAATGCATAAAAAACTTTTTGCTTGGAGATTTTGTTCTCTTTTAAAAAAAGTTAGGTTGTTCGATTATTCGGCATTTTTCAGAAACCGGTTTTCGAATATTTCGACTTTATAAATCTTATCTAATCGTTTATAAATCGACACAGGAAAACCAATTAAGAACGCTTTCTTCCTTTGTTTGTCAACCGAACCTCAGTGGGGAGAAAAATTATTAAAAAAGGGAAAATTCGGGAAGTTAAGTTTTTTTCTTTTGTTGTTTCTTAACTCAGCAACATTTCCTTCGAGGAACAATTTTTTAAAATATAGTATAGTACAAAGAATATAGCCAAAGAGTGTAGGAATAATTTATTTTGGAGAATGCTTACATCAGACTTTTACCATAATGATTTAGATGAAGAAGATTATTTTTTTGAGACGAATTAAAACAACCTTCTACCAGACCTTAAAAAGACAAAAGTATTCCCACGAAATTACTTTGATAATAAACTGGCAAGTGCACGGCTAAAACAACACTAATCTAGCAACATGCTTTATTTTTGTTTGCGAAAACAATAAAGCAAGTTTTCAGGGGTGTGCCGGAAATTGAAAACGTAAATCGCAAGAATTTGGAAGTTGCCTTTAATACACTTTTAATCTAATTTTTATAAGAATTACAATACAATTATGTTTAATAGAGAAAAATTTGTATAATTTTTGCTATAAAATTCTTTTACTACAGAAAACTTGTTAAAAAACGTCTTTTTAAATTCTTGCGTTTTCGATTTCCAGCACCCCCTGTGTTTTTGTTTTCATTTTGTTTTTTCTTAACCTACTTACAACTACTATTAATGTTGGGAGAACTCCAAACAATTGTAGTAGGGAATGTAAGGTAAGATAAACTCACTGTTTATTGTTGTTGTTTTTGTTTAAGCTTTGATATTCTAACAAGTAGAGCTGAAGCTTATAATTCTTATTCGCTTAACAGTTTTATTTGTTTAATTTCTTTAGATTTTCTAAAATCTTTGGATGAAGTTTCCTGACGATCTGGCCTAAGCAACCAGTGAAATGCGCATAGGAATAGCTTATCCCTTCAACAATAAATTTCAGTGTTTTTTTATCAAGAATAAAAATTAGTAATTAAGCACGATAAACAAAATCTTTTAGTTTTAAAATTGTTAAAAAATCAAAAAGAGATTCAAGTGGTATAATTGAAGACCACTAATTTTTAGAAAAAACTAGAAAAAGGACAGAGAAAATGGATATGCTTTATAACGCTCTAAGTTTTATCTCTCCAACGTCAACAATAAGTGAAAGAATCTTTCTAAATCAAGTTTCATCAAACCGAAAAGAAATCGTTTGAAACATAAACATTTAAGTTGTATACTCTTTTTGAAAGATTTCAAATCGTATTCCAGTGTTTTTTGACTTTTCAGTCCGATTAAAATACCAGAATACGCGCTCATTTTCTGAACATAAATTATATTTTTTTCAGTAGAAAATTGTAACCAACCCGTGACTATTCTTGGAGTGTAATTGTTGATTCGTTTTTTTTTAGTATTCTAGAAACATTTTCGACTCTTTTTATATTAGTACATATGTATTATTGCATTTTAAATCATAAGCGTGAATAATTTTCGTATCGATTTTTAAGCGTGTACGTAATAAATCAGTTTTTAATCACCTAAATTTCTCAAAAAAACTCGTACCGATGATTTTTGGAAAAAGGATCTTTCAAATGCTAGCAGGGATATTCTACAAGTTTTTTTTTTGGTTGCCTTGTTTCGTAACAGAAAAATAAAAATGTATTGCAAACAAACTTAAGGGTCGATTACGGATGGCAACACAACTGAAATAAAATTGCCAGCACCGAAATCAGGCAACGCCGATCATGTTAAAATATAATTTTATTTTTACTTTATATATAACATGTGCGGCGTTGCCTGATTTCGTTGCTAGCAATTCAACTTAAGTTCAGTTGCTCTTCGTAATCGACCCATTACATACATTAAATGGCAACTGTGAAAACAACAAATCGTAGCGAAAGTTTGTTACTTCTTTTGAAATCTTGAAATGTTTTCCTTTTACTATTTTGACGTCTCGTTTCTGAAATTATAAATTTGTATCATATGTATTGAAATTTTTTTCGGGTTTAGCGATTTTTTTTTTAATTTTCCAATGTTTGGAAATCTGTGATTTTTTTGTCGTATTTTTCACTAAATCAAAATTGATTTATGAGTGGTTTGTAGAACACGAGCGCAAAACTCGTCTGTTCAACTTACGTTTAAACAAAAACTAGTTTCGAAATTATGTTTTTGTTTTAAATGTAAGTTAAACGGACGAGTTTTGCGCTCGTGTTCTATAAACCCACACATTTTTTTATTTTGATATGTTAAACATTTTTAAAAGTCTTTAGGTTAGGAGTCAATCGTAACACCACCTCACCAGAGACGTATTTCGATTTGAAAGAAATAATTTACGAGTTCGAAAAGTACATTTTTACGTGTATTACGATTTTCGTACTGTGTAAATATATCTTGAACTATTGTATATTTATTGGCGAAAGAGTAAAGCATATGATAATAAAAAATTTCAGTAGGTAGACATGGCTACCATTTGTCTTTTTCTTGCAAGAAATAAACATTTGTAAATTTTGAGTTGAACCGGTGGGATGTCTTATGTAGCCAAGTCATATCCATTATGAATCCCGTCAGATTCTCAAGCCAACAGCCCGAGATACCCTCCGAGTCGCCTATGTACCTGTTACCCAGCCATATTATGCCGTTGTTCTGTAGCCTAGGGCAGTGACACCGAATGTACTCATCTGTCTCTCTCTTTTTCCTCTCTCTAATTTATTCAGCGTATTTTTTTGTGGAATTAGAGAATTTTTTATAGCGTTTTAAGCATTTATATTTTGTTTTAAAAATAAATAGGTACATACATACATTTTTTTCTATTTCTAGTAACTTTAATCAAAATACTCATGTTACTTTAATGGACATATTTTTAATATGTTAGAAATATGTATATACAATTTTAGGTCGATAAAAAACGAATAATGTATTAAAAATATTGCTGGCAGATGGCTCTCAGCAAAAATTGAATTGTGCAAAACTAACCTCAGCGCCATCTTTTTTTTTTAATGATTCTAGTAACTGACTTAAGGACGAACGGTTGGACATTGGTTATGAACAAACTACTAGCACTCTGTTCAACTATGACAGTTGTCTATCAAGCGAACTAGTCACCCAGTCCCCAAACAACAAGACCAACGACAATGATTTTTTTATATTTTTATTTTGTGCGTTTTTTTTAAATTTCACATTCAAACTGTTAGAAAACAGACGAGAGAGCAAGGCGGCAATAAAGAGCACAACAAAACAACCGACAGTTATGTAGTCTAACTTACAACATCATCCTCTTTGGAATAATAGTAACAATTCAAACCAAGCAACAGCACGATTTTAGCAACAGAGGCACACACATACAGGGACGCACATAATAACAGACTGACGTTGTAGTCGTACTTTTGCTTTAGAACATTTGTTGTTGTCTGATATTTTTGTTGTGTAGGTATCCACAATAACAACAAAAACCATAGCAGTATTACTGCTCTCCCTCTGCTTTTTATGGCAGGCTCCCTGCCTGCCTGTCACCACCTCTCCAATATTACATGTCAGTTGAAAAAAATTTAAGGAGACCAGGAGAAGTATGTGAGCCAGCTGTGGTGAAGGAGGTTGATGAGGCCGCTTCTATTTTCTGTTGTTGCTTTTAAGAGTGCGAGTTTTTGTTTTTGCTTTCGTGTGTGTGTGTGTGTGTACATGAGAGCAGATGTGTATGTGAGTTTCTGCAGCAACTTTCATCGTTGTGCTACCTGCACTTAAGCGCACAATATGTTTGTATGTGCTTACTCCAAAGACGCCTACTCGTTGACGTAGTTTGGCGAACGTATTACTCCCGCTTGAATAGATATTTTTAGAATGCGTTCAAGAATCGTTTACAAAGGATATCATCATACAACTACATAAATACATACATACCTATGTATGTATGTAAACAATTTAATTATTTTATATTATTTACAATTTCAATATAATCTTTTTTTTTTAATTTTTTTGCAATTAAAAATAAAATAAGGGCCTTTTTTCAATATATGTAGTTCTCTTATAAATTCTTTATGTTTCGATTAAAAAATATAGACCGAAAAATGGTCTAGTCTAGTCTCCGTACTTGCTTTTATTACAATCGGTATCCTCCTTCATCGCAAATACATAGTTAAGTCTAGAGCCTTTAAAAATCTCGCCTCCTGTCTAGTCTAGTCTAGTCTTGTCTTGTCTGGTCTGGTCTTGCCTTGTCTGGTCTAGTCTTGTCTAGTCTGCTCTGCTCTTTACCATCGCCTTAAAAAAAATTTTAAAAGTCTTTAGGTTAAGCCTGGTGCTGTGTTCAACATTTCACGTGAAATGCTGTCAAAACGCATATGAAAAAAACTTGTGCGGAATATCTATGAAATAATGTTGATAGAGTTGTACTCTGTTCATTTTGTGAAAAAGTTAGGAAATGTTTCTGGCAACATTTTTTTACAACTGCGAAATAATGTAAGCTGCACTTATTTCACGTGGAATTTTAAGCAAAAGCAAAAAAGTACCAACTGATTATTAAATAAGAAATAAAAAATTAAAATAACACAACCGGTAAAAGTTTTTTATCCACATTTATATTCTTTTTTATTAAATTTTTTAATAAAAAATTAATTTTTAGTTATATACATGTGCGGTTTGTTTACATACGCAAAACAATGTCGCATACTTTGCAGGACTAAAAACGTCAAATTGTACAAACTCGCATGAAAGGTAACATTGATACATGTCAAAATTTTCGTGTGAAATAATTAATGTTGCTCAACATTTTTCACAAATTTGAACAGAGTACCAGGCTTTAGGTAGAAAAGCTGGTGTGGAGTCAATCGTTACACCCCCTCACCAGAGACCAGAGGGGTCACCGCGTATTTCGATTCAAAAGAAAAAATTTACGAGTTCGAAAAATGTACTGTGTATTACGATTTTCGTACTATTTGTTTCAAAAAAACGGAAGTTGTTAATACCTTATCAAAATAAAATAAAATTCCCTTTCGTAACGGAAACTCCATTGCGAACAATTAAAATCACATAGTTTACAAAATAGACTTTTCTATAATCTGGTTTTTAGTCTTGCCAAAAGTCTAGTTTGTAGCCTCGCTCTATGTATACGCTAAGTTTCGCCTATTCTCTAGACTGCAATCTAGTCTATAATCTTGACTATGGAATATTCTATAGTTTCGCCTAAAGCCTAATATGTCAATTCTTATATTTTCACCAAAAGTGTGTTTAGTATACACACAACGCGTAGGATGCTCCTAGATGGGTCAAATGTATTACCAACCCCACTTTATTTAACATCTCCATCATTTATTCCTTACACACCTACCCGCTCTCACCATTCCTTGATGGCGCTCCCATACAAAATTTTCAATACAGGCTAGAAAAAGTTTTAAGAAAATGTCCCATAATTGCTTAGGGGTCGCCCCTAGGGGTATCAAATGAGTGACCAACCTAAATATATTTTCTCAAGAAATTCATAGTCCTTATCTCCACCCCTTAGGGGGGGCTCCCATACAAATGTGTCGTTTTATGAAATTCTTAAGTTTAATTAACATTTTTCATTTTTTGTGAAGAAAAATCAAAAGTTGTAGACATATTTTAATCAATTATGGCTTGCGCCGCCTCTGATAAAATCCCAGACTGCCGACTGTTCTGCAGGAATTATAGAAATACTTCCTTAGCAAAACTATAATGATTTTTTGCGAGCTTTAAGTTGGAAAATAATTATTTTTCAGGAGAGCAAAAAAAACGTTTTTAACAGGCAGGATTATTTATTTGTTCATTTTTTTTTTATAAATTATTAAAAATAATGATTATAGAAACTTGTATGCAAAATATCAAAGAATTTGTCTTTTAAATTACATATGGACAATTTCGAAGTCAATTAAAACGTTTTTCCACTACGCAAACGGCTTTTAAAATGTTATTCCACGTTGCGAATCGTCGCTTTCGACCATTCGATCATTAAGTCTTATCAAACTATGTTTATCAAATGTCAAAAAATTTGCATTGTTATTGGTTCAATACGGGGAAAAATATTTTTAAAAGCTCCTTCACGAGTTGCAATTTTGAATGAAAAGTATATTTTGGTACCGTTATCACCGCAGCCAGTATTAACAAGATGGGGAACCTGGCTAGATACTGTATGATACTGTACGAAAAACTTTGAGCAATTCAAGGTACATTAACACAAGGTAGACTCATTTGCGAGTTTAGACATGCTGCTGTATAAAAAGAACCGAGTTGTCAAAATTGTCTTCATATAAATCAGTAATAATTAAACGCCACATGTACACATTTTGGCTCATATTCACGAAATTTGACGTTTGGGTTCTAACTGGGGTAAACAGCTGACAAACATATGGGCTAACGAGTCTACCTTGTGTAAATATACCTTGGAGCAATTTAAGAATGCTATTAAGGAACTTGTTGCTACCGATGCTTATGCAATTAAAAAAGTAAAAGATCAATTAGCATTTGTAGTTCTCAACTACGGATTTATTGGTAAAACAATGACTGAACTGGATCGATTTAGTTCACTTAATAGTCAGCTCAAATTAATTGATATTGCAGAAAGTAAAATTAACAATGTGGAAGGAATAGGAATAGCCCAACAAATTTAAAAAAAAATCCAAAACGTTTTGCAAAAAAAGTTTAAGTTTTCAAAAACTAAAACAAATTTCAACCATTTTGGATCTGGAATCAAATGTGGGATCTGATTTAGAAAATATGTATAGTTATATTCTCTAAATGAATTGGCATCCTTCAAGTACGCTCCTATAACTTCTACTGACATTGAGAGATTATTTTCCATGAAGAAAAGTTTTTTGCGTCCGAGGAGGTGACGATATTTTGGTTGTTTTAAATAAATTAAAAAAAGCACTTTTTATTGAAAATGTTTTTAGTGCATATTTTTTATTTTTTTAATGCATATTCTGGAGTTTTTAGTGCATATTTAATGCGCATATTTTCGATATTTTAGTGGATAAAAATCTCATTCCTATTAACAACTTTTGTCATCATCTCTTACAGAATCTAATCCGAAAATCTTTAATGCAGTTGCTCATTGATTTTTTTGTTTTTATAAATTAAATCTCGGTCTTAAAACAAATAAAAAATTCTGTACATGTTTACTCTTCTTCTTTCGAAATTTCAGAGCATTAAACATCATTACCTTACTTATCGGTTATGAATTGACATCTCTTTGACGTTTGGCAAATCTGTCTTAAGTCAAAAACTTTAGTTTTTCGATATGTTAAATTGAGTTATATTTTTTTGTTGTATTTCATTGACTTTTTTTCTTAGTCTAAATTTACACGTTTCATCTTTTGATGCTCAACTTCCCTTCAATTTCCCTTTTAAAGATGCCAATATAATCACACGCAGCAATCGGTTTCAACTTTTTTCGGTTCAAAACAACAACAATTTTATTAACAGCGAATCAAAGAGAAAAAAATTACAATCAGCCAACGTTGTGCATATACATATGGGCATTTCCAGCGAAAAGTCTACTTTTTGTCACGTAACGCCAGAAGTATTTTAAATTGTTTCTCAAAAAATTTTATATGTATCGTTTACTTTTTTATATTTTGGTGTAAAGCGCAACAAGTTCTACATTAAGTAACAAAAGGGATAACGATTGAACAACATGGTCCGAAAATACAACCTTATTTTCAATCTGGCGTTACATTAAAAAAAGTAGACTTTTAGCTGAAAATTCCCATATTTACCTTAAAACGAGCAAAGATTTTTAAATTTGATAGCTTGAAAAATAAATCTATATAAGTCCTAAGTTTACTAAAAAAGGTTTTGTACAAAACTTCTCGCTCAATTCGCAGTATTTTTCAGTTTTGTAATGCAATCAAAACCCACTTCCGTTTTTTTAACGTCACGCCAGGGCAGATTTTTGCTTATATCTGCAAATCCTTAGCGTCGATTACTGTAATTTTTTTTCTGAATGTAGAGCTACTTCATTACTTTGTATATATAAAAACCCTTTTTTCAAATTTGACTTCGTCATTTAATTTTTTTGCATTTTGTGCTACAAATATCACGACACGTCAAAATGGAAATGCCCATATGTATCAACGAATAAAAACATAAAGCGTACTGACCGAGTACAGGCATCTCCGTACTAACCCCCTTTCATCTTTCTTCTCTCACCTAAAAACATAAGAGTTGAGCATCAAAAGATGAAACGTGTGAAAGCAGACTTAGAGCAGATGATAACAATTGGAGTTGTGGTAGACTTAAGTAATATAAACTAAATAAGAGAATTAAAAAAATTTAATTAAAGCTAATCAAAAACTCAAAATAAGCTGTTTTATACCCAAGGACTTTTTGCCTAACGGCTAAAAGTTGCCATAGTTAAATTAAAAAAATCCCGGGAATTACCGCACAAATTTCCCGGGATTTATTTCTCGAAAAATGTGCGGGATCCCGCGATTTTTGGCCCGGGAATTCCCGTATGAAAAACACTAATTAGAGGGTATAATTTATAACTTCCGCCTGTAGTCGTGTCTATAGTTTTCTATAAAATGTTTCACGTGTCTATTTTTTAATTTTCATTTTAGATACGGGCAAAATGTCAACATTTAATAACCATTTGCAAAAAATTCATCAAAAAATTTCTATTAAAGACGAAGATCGCCAACCTTATACAGAAATGTATAATACTATTACTAAATGGCTAATGGATGAAATGCGCAAAGTAGACCCGGTTTTTAATGATATGTATAAGGGACTTGAGTTATTTGGTAAGTCTCTTTTTAATGAAATTTTTAATTTTAAGAAGAAATTTATGTTTTGGAAAATTTAAAAAAAAAACATCAACTGCCTGGCCCACAATGTTGACAAGAACATTTCTTTCGTATATTTATGTGAAAAACAAAAACATATTTATATTTTTTATTATTGTTTGCAAAACATGTAAATATCATGGTGAAATTACTACAAGGTGGCAGCACTAGGTGTTGTTGTACAACAAAAAAAGGAAAATATGTTTGTGTAAAAAACTCCGTACTGCTGCAAAAAAAATGATGTGCAACAACGTTGCCATTGTTTGTCTTTTCTTACAAAATTTGATCGGATAATTTTCGCTTGGTCGAATGGTAGGCTAAACCTTATGCTGGGTACACACTGCAACGCATTTACGCAATCTAGCAAATTAAATTCATTTTCATTCATTCCAGATTGCATCAACTTCAAAACGCTTTGATATTTTGAGGTTGCATTGAAATAGATTGCATGTAGATTGCACTGTCTGTACCCAGCATTAGGGTAATGATGTTACACGTTTAATAAATACATATACGATTAAAGCTATTTTAAGATATTAAAGTGGTTATTTTTTTATTTTTAATGACAATAGTATCAAAGAAATCAATATACGTATAAACATTGTCAAATTCATAGCTCATTTGCATAATTTGCATGAAAATATAGAAGTCTAAGGCGACTGTTATTTCTGGAAGGGCGAATAGGAACAGAAAGCTAAACATTACGGAGAAGGAATTCTGTAACAATTTCGTTATTTAACAAATAGTCCATTAAGGAAATATTTATTTTATCATATAAAATAACATACATATTTGTTTTTTAGTTGCATACCCTTAATCAGCCGTGGAGTATGAAGAGGTGTGGATATTTTTTTTTAATATTCATCTAAGGTCGCATAAAGTATATATATATTCTGGTGCATAAGTAATTCTAATTCGATTTACCCGTTTGTGTTTCAAATTGTTTCTAGTTCTTCAAAGATTTTTTTATTTGGAAAAGAGTTATGCAACCGAATGTGAAAGAACCTCCCTAAAAACTGACATTAATTTGTAGCGGAACGCACTGATTTTCATTAAATTTTAACAAACCCCTTTTTGTGTCACCAAATATGGTGAAGATTGGCCCATAATTTACCTACAGCCCCATGTTAACTCAAAATTTAAAAGCTTTCAGTAGAAGCAAAATTTTTAATTGGATATTAAAGCTAATAGCTATAACTGGAAGTTAATTATAACTGAACTTGCTGAAATTGGCCGTTAAATGTATCAAAAATACAAAACTGGTCGGTTCCAAAGGACTTCGGTTAACAAGTTTGGTCGAATAGAAAATGTTCAGTGGCAACACAGATCTGCAACAAATAAAACAAAAAATATTATAAAAAATTTACTAAAAGATTCATACTTAAAATTTTAATGTTTTTTGAATTAAAAACAATTGTTTTTCCACTTTTTCTTCATTACAAGCCCTTTGGAGGTTTAATAAATTAGCGCACAGTGCTTTGTCCCCATATAACGAAGGGACATAAATAGAAGGAGTTGTCAGAAATGTTTGAAATTCAGTGCACTAGCATTAAATAGCATAGTTAAGAAAAATATGAATTTTTGGAGAAATCGGTCCAAGGACACGCCTACCTTCCATGTGTCCTGAAATGGAAAAATGTAATTTTAGCTGCAATAACGCCCACAAAACTAGAAAACAGTTGCGGCGTCAAATTTATAGGCTCAGGACTCTGATTTTTGGTAAACAAAAAAAAAAAAACAAATTTTATTTGTGATTTGCGTCTAAATAATGGAAAATAGTCAGGTAAGATCTAATTTAATTTATTAATTCATGGATTAGAATCCAAAAATATTGTAATGTTAGGTTAATATTTATTTTGTATATTTGTTGTAAATTAGCTGATTTAAATTCAAAAACTGTTCACAACAGTCATATATTTTAATGTTATTATTTTAAGACTTATGACTTTATGACACCTTGTGAATCCCCCAATTTTTTTTTCAAGTTGTGGTAAATTTTTTTCTATTTTTTTTTCTTGTAGTTAGAAAACAGTCTAAATATTCCAAAAAAAATAAAAAAACCCATAGACGATATTTTTTTTTTTAATATTCCATCATATTTAATAATTTTAGAGCTTAATAGAGCCTAGTACTCTGTTCAAATTTGTGAAAAATGTTGAGCAACATTAATGATTTCACACGAAAATTTTGACATGTATCAATGTTGCCTATCATGCGAGTTTGTACGATTTGACGTTTTTATTCCTGGAAAGTATGCGACATTGTTCTGCGTATGTAAACAAATTCCACATGTATTTAACTAAAAATCATTTTTTTTAATAAACAATTTAATAAAAAAGAGGGGAAATAAAAAACTGTTACCGGTTGTGTTTTTTTAATTTTTTATTTCTTATTTAAAAATCAGTTCATACTTTTTTGCTTTTCCTACAAAATTCGACGTGAAATAAATGCAGCTTGCATTATTTCGCAGTTGTAAAAAAATGTTGCCCGAAACATTTCGGAACTTTTTCACAAAATGAACAGAGTTCAACTCTATCAACATTATTTCATATGCGTTTTGACAGCATTTCACGTGAAATGTTGAACAGAGTACCAGGCTTAAAAGTGAATAATAACTATTTTCTAACCAATAAAAAAATACTTATGAGAAAATAATTCAATAACATTTGTTTACAATTAGTTCTAAATATAGTTAACTACTGCAGAAAAAAATTTCAATCTTTTTTTTGTTTTTTTATTTACGTCTATGGGCCACAGCACTGTGCGACGTGGTCACATACATACACAATTATGTTTGTTTTTATTTATTATTAAAAAAAAAAAACTATTACGGCCATGTCAGATAAAACTTCTTCGCTTTGGGTGACGTTTCTAACTTTGACAGAAAAGCGTAACGCAAAAGGTGTATGTCACGATCACTTTGACAACACACACGAATTGTTTGTTAAAAATAAATAAATAAAAAAAATTATACTAGCAGACTGTCAAAGCGCACAAAAAGATGAGAGTTGTCTAACTTTTCGCTTCGCTCTGCGTTAAAAGTTCTTTATGTGACATGTTTCGTATAAGTATGAATATTTCATCTTGGATGTCAAAGCGAATCTCTAACGCTACGCGAAGCAAAAGTTTTATCTGACATGGCCTTTAGCATAACTAAAGACGCACATATAAAATCCAAAAACGATTTATTTTTTGCAAATATTTTAATTTTTATGCACAATTTTCATTTAAAAAACGAACAAAAACGATTTTTTTTAAATTTTTTTTCAAGAATGTAAACATAAACAAAAAAATGACATCTTGGGGTTCTCACCATAGTTAAGCAAAAAATTATTAGATGCCAAGGCGAATTAACTACAGGTGGTGTCGAAACGCCTTCTGATTTTGACAGTTCGAGCCTATTTGTTTTGATTTGTTAGTGTTTTGCTAAGAATGGTTGACATTTCGAGCCGTAAATACTAACAATGCAATACAAAACCCCCTATGTTGTTTCTGTTGTTTTTGAATTGTTGTAGTTGCGACACCACCTGTAGTTGAATTCGCCTTGCTAGATGCCGTTCTTCTGCCAGCTTGAAGTAATTTAACCATGGTAAATGTGTATGTATGTATATGTACGATAGAAATGTTCTTGTCGATATTGTGGGCCAGGCAGTACAATTTTGTGTTAATGCTTTTTTGATCATTCAGTTTTAATACACATTAAGCCAGTATATGAAAATCTCAACTGTGGTACATGTATATTTTTTTTAACAAATTACGTTAAACTTTTTGAAAATTATAGGCAGTTATCCAAATCGGGTTCGTATTATAGAACCAAGTGAATACGACGTATCAATTTTATTGAAATTTCCATTTGAGTTACAACTTAAAACACATTCGGAACGACCGGGATTTATAAAAATATATACAAAGAGATGGAAAAAGTTAAAGAATATTCCATTTGAAGTGTTTTACAAGGATATGTTCATGAAGAGAGATGGCTTACCTGGAGGTCTTAATCGCGCTCGGTTTCAAGGTTGGATTAAGGAAATAATAACGGAAGTATTATTAAAAAGTTCGCCAGATGGCTATTCAATCACATTTAATAGTTGCAGTGTAGCTCAAAATCTTAAAGTCGTAGAGAACCGTCGGGGTCGTTCTAAAGAAATATCTATTGATTTTGTTCCAGCTATCGTATTGCATGAAGATTATATGTGGCGATTAATAAAAGAAGAAGGATGTAGTTCTGAGCTTGAGTACTTAAAAACGTTTGTCGCCATACCGAAACGTTTGCCAGCATGTGGACCCAAGACATCAAGACCATATACATTCCAACTGGTGAATCCAGTCGCTGAACGTGATATTATCTGGGATAAACAAAATCTTAAAGTCGTTTATCGCCTCTTAAAATCATTCAGAAATCGTTATCCGTTGAGACGTTTAAAAAGTTATTTCCTAACAGCCATTTTTTTACATGAAGTTGACAGTGCTCCAGAGTATTTTTGGCGAAAATCTATTGATGTAATTTTTCTGTATGTAAGTTGAGATTTAATGAAATTACAAATTTTTTAAAAATGGATTAATGCGCACAAACAGATTTTACATTTTTTGTTGCATCTTTTTTTTTTTTATAGATGTTAAAAAAATTACTTGATTATTTTGAAAAGCTTGATTTGCCCTATTATTGGGTAACAGGTTTTAATTTGTTAAGCATTTTAAAACCGGAGGAAAGAACCGCGTATACAAAAATTTTACGTAGTTCTTATAAAGAACTTAAACAAATTTCGGAAAAAAATTTGGTTTCTTATTCTGAAGTCGAAAAGTTTTTTAAGGTATGTGAAAATCAATTTAAATACCCTACATCATCATAAACACAGCTACTGGTGTTTGTCATTTGCTTTACCAATCGGGTCCGTCTGTCCGTCTGTTTTTCCATATAAAGCTCACAACTCAGCGCAAGTTTGAAATTAATTTAGTAAAATCTTTGCGTTAAAGCATTCTTTTCGGTTCAAAGTAGACCATTTATTGAACTTAAATACAACATATGAAATTTTAAAATGAACTCCCGGAAAAGGATTTAGCACGTTTTTACTAACATTTAAAATTGCCAGATTTTTTTTTTTAGAAAAATATAAACAGACCACGAAATTTTGGTTTGAAGTTACGTTCACAATTGACATAAGCTCCCGTATGGGTCTTATTTCTAATAATAATTGGTAAAACGCGAAACTAAATTCAGTGGTTTACGGATCTTGTAAAATACCTCTCGTTTTGTAGTATCATACCAAAAGTCGAAACAAATAACTCTAAAACAAACATTAATGTTCTTGAAGGTTACTTTACATTTTCAAACAAGTGTTACGTATTTTGAGGAAAATACAACCCTGTCAAGATAAGTTGTTATTGTTTTTTTTTTTAAATTTTCGAACAATAACACTGCTAGTTGAAAAAACGGACAAGCCGGGCACATGGTGTTTTAAAATAATTCGGGTAGGCTGAATCCGTTTTTTTAGGTAAGCTCTTGTTTTCGAGATGTACCGTTATTTCGAAAATGGAGAAGGTTGCACAACATTTATTAACGTAACACAAAAACAGTTTAGTTTATTGAAATTACTAAAAAACCCGAAATTCCAAAATAAAATTACCTTTAAGTAAAGGTTAACTTTTTTCTTAGATACTCAGGCATTTTAGAAACATAATTTTTTTTTGGCAAAAAAAAATAATTTTTTTAACAACATTTTAATTTTTTTTTTTTTTTTAATTCATCAAAAATTGGAAAATGCAGCTATGCTTCTAATTTTTTCCAGACATAATAAAAACGAAGCTGCAAACAAAACAAGTCATAAATGGTTAAACTCTGTTAACAACTTTTGATTTTGTTCACAAAAGTCGAATTCTTAAATTTGGCCCCTGCAGTTGCAGTCAGCAACCCGATTTTTTTTTTCATCTCGATTATTTATTTCTAATATACCTACCCGCTATCTCCATTTTTTAAGGGGGCTCCCATACAAAATGTTCAAGGCAGACTAGAAATATATTGAAGAAAAAGTCCATAAATGCCCAGGGGTCGCCCCTAGTGTTATATACTGGTATGTTCTGAAAATCACGTGATTTCAAATCACATGTGCTTTTAAAATCACACGTGTGATTTTGTGGTGTTCTGAAAATCACACCGTTCTTGTGTTTTTCGTTGTGATTTTCAATTGTTGAAAGCACATGTAAACACAAAGGGTTTGTTTTTCAAAATTATAGCTAATTTTTATTTAACGCTTTTTATGTTATTTTTCGACAATTAGTTTTTTTAACCGATTTAGCGATATCAAATTAGTTTTAGTGTTGTTTCAAATCTTGTATTTTTTTGCGAATTTTAGCCATGTTCGCGATAGAAGCGATTTGTTCCTGTAAGTTTTCGGATTCTTTTCAGCTTTAACGATTTATATTAAAAAGTAGACTCTGCTATCATGCCGCTGTTAGCAAATTTTTGGAAATTTCCGCTAATTTAGCAATTTTTACCGAATTTTTGCCATTCCTTACAGTTTTAGGGAGTTTTAATCAATTTTATGGCTTGTTTGAAATATAAAATTTTTTCGCGAATTTTCGCTATTGTGCAAATTTTTTTTTGTTTTATTTTTCGACATTTTGTTTTTTTAATCCATTTAGAGATTTCAAATAGATTTTAGGGTTAGTTTCCAATTTTGCAATTTTTTGCGAATTTTTGCCATATTAGAGATAGAAGCGATTTTTCCCTGTGATACTTTACAGCTTTTACGATTTTTAATAAATATTAGACTTTGCTTTCATGCCGCTGTTAGCAAAAAAGCAAACTTTAATTCAACTAAAAAAACAAACCTGAAATCACAACAGAAGTCACAAAAGCAAATATCATTTTGTAGTTTCATCGAATTTTCTTAATTTTAATCGATTTGTTGTAAATAAAATAGGTTATTGCATATAAAATTAATAAACAACACATGGAATATTTTATTTAAGAAATTTCTTGTAACGGCCAACTTACAATAGTCGCAAAAATAACAAAGTGATTTCAAAAAGTTGTTTACGTAGCTGAACGTTTTGAAATCACAAAATAATATGCCCAGAACACCTTTCTTGTGATTTGAAATCACTTTCAAAAAATGTGATTTTCAGAACATGCCTGATAATGTATGACCGACTTCAATTAATTGTTTGTCCTTAACATATTCTCGAGACATACTCGCCCCTTATCACCACTTCTTAGGGTGGCTCCCATACAAATATTGCGTTTTATTAAATTCTTGAATTAATTAAAATTTTTCGACTTCTGAAAATAAAATCAAAAATTGTTAACAGATTTTAATCATTTTTGCTTGTTTTTTTTTGATGAATTTTTAAAAAACAAACATTTTTAAATGTTACTAAAAAATTATATTTTTGGCCAAAAAAAATTATGTTTCTAAAACGACTGCGAATGTTAGAAAAAAGTTAACCTTTACTTAAAGGTAATTTTATTGGGAAATTTCGTTTTTTTAGTAATTTAAATAAACTAAACCGTTTTTGAGTTAAGCAAATATATATCGAGCCTTAATAGCAAAAATGATGTAACCAACAACATTTTAGATTTTTGTTTTTTTGATGAAAATCGATAATTTTTAATGATTTGCATCATCTCTCAAAATCTCATATATCTGGCAAGTACCGTTACGAAACAAGAGCAAAAGCAAACCCTAGACTTGAAGCAAAAATATTTAAAAAAACTTTCTCCTGTAAAATTTTATTTTTGTTGGTTACATAATTTTTGCTATTAGGGCTCGATATGATGTGCAACCAACTACATTTTCGAAATAACCGTATAGCCCGAAAACAAGAGCTTACCAAAAAAAGCACCATTGGATTCAGCGTACCAGAATTATGTTAAAACGCCAGGTGGCCGGCTTGTCTAAATAAAGTGTCAAATTCTAGCACAGTGAAATTAGATCGGGGAAGCATTTTCGTCAATATACTTAAGACTTGTGTGACAATTAAACGTATACTTTACGCTATCAAGTGGTGTAGGGTATAATATGGTCGAGTTAAAGCGCCCGTCTATACATTTTAATTTTTGTTGATTTGTAATAAAAAATTATTTTCTTTTTACAGACAACAAAATAAATACAAAAATTGTGTTTTTTTTTAATATGCGATCACTTTTATAAATATTTTGTGGACTACAAAAGCATTTTTTAAAAACTTAATGGAAATAAATTAACTTTTAAGAAAAATGTTCTAATTAAATCTTGTTTTATTTTTTTTGTAAAAGAAATTATTAATTTCCAATTCCTTACCGATTTTTCTGATTACAAAACATTTTTACACGTCGTGATCAAATACTTTTTCAATTCGATAGCAATTTTATTTCTTAAGGGGTCTGAACACACACGGTCAAGCATTTCTCATCAAGCGCTATGGTAGTATTAGTGAAAATGTGTTTGGATGTGTGGCACCGACGATGCTGGATGGAAAGTCAAAACATTTAGATATAACGGCGAATATTACGTCCAGCACACGTACACGACTAGCATTTTGACCGTGTAAAGGACCCCTTTATTCGTTCAGTCCATACTGAACGAATCGAAGTTATTTCTTCGGAGCTGTAAATCATTTATTTGAGGTTACACAACACTGAAAAAAAAATTGTTTTAATTCGTAATTATCGACGGAAAAAAGTAGAAATAAAATTGCTTTCAAATCGAAAAAGTATTCTATCACGACTGCCATAATACGCCCCCAGGAGTCTTAAAATAGGAGATCAACAGTTATAAAACAAACGCCAAAGCGATGCATGCCACTATAACTATTAAATTTTATTAAAATCTGAAAGTTCTGAAGGTATTAAGCAAAAACTAGTCCCAACTAATTTAAGATCTGTTTGCCGATTAAGTCCTATTTTACCAATTCTGTTTAACTGCCTGTTTTTAGAAAATGAATACACAAGTGAGTGAGTGAGAAATTATATTGAAAACAAAAACCAATTTTCGTTTTTTCTTATTGTTTTCAATATAATTTCTCACTCAATTGTTTTTGTTTTACATGTAAGTTAAGCGAACGAAGCCTTCATTCGTTATCGACGAACAGGCCATAAATACAGGCAGTGAATTCATTGTATTTAATTAAATTCATATTTAAATACAGATTTTCATATGCATACATACGTAATTTTATATTTATTTGACATGAAAAACGAATTTTAAAGGAGGGAATATTCTCTAGCGGGTTGACATCTGGTTTATAAAAACCTGAAATTGGCACATTAAAAAGTTCAATTATGTATTAAATTTCCGAGCGGTAAAAAAGTTTTCGTAAAATTGATTTGATAGTGTTAGTAAAAAAAATATAGACGGTCAATTATTTTATTAAAAGCATAGCTGTATTTTCCAATTTTTTTTAACTAGCAAACATTTCGAAATGTTGCTTAAAAATTATTTTTTTTGCCAAAAAAAAAAAAAAATATGTTTCTAAAATTTCTGCCCATATTAGAAAAAAAATGTAATTTTATTGCGGAATTTCGATTTCTTTGGTATTTCAATAAACTAAACCGGTTTTGAGTTACGCGTATATATGCTGTGCAACCTCTTAAATTTTCGAAATAACGGTATATCTTGAAAACAAGACAACAAAAAAAAAAAAAAAACGGTTAGCACCATTGGATTCATCGTGCCTGAATTAGGTTAAAACGCCAGGTACAAAACTTGTCGGGTTTTTCAACTAGCACAGTGTACATTAGGGTGGGTCAATTTGTTCGGGGGAGAAAAAACGTGACAGGCGTAGACATAGAAAGTATGGGTCTAAAATTAAAACCTAGCTCCCGCCGAGAGGCTTGATTATGAAAAATAAAAAAGTAGTAACATCTGGTATATCCATACACAAAACACAATTATGGTTGCTTTTTTGGACCTTTTTATTGCATTTTTTAAACCTTATTTGATTACAAATAAATTATTATGTTCCCACTAACTATTGATCAAGATGTATGGAACGTTGTTGTTGGATCGATATATAGTTTTAATTTTTATACGAATTACGAAGATTTAAAAAGAGAATGATTTTTGTAAGCCCCGTAAGAGTAATTAGAATTCAATGTTATTAATAGCTCTAGTCTTTGTAAAAATTTACCGTTAATGCATTTTATAAAAACGTGGTGTTAAACATTTGTTTTGATTGACTTATGCATTGATATTGATAGTTAACTTTCAAAAAGTAAGCGTGTTTTAATTTATTTTTAAAAAAAGTAATCATTAAATTGTGGAATCATCAGCGATGTCGACTGACTCTAACGGGGCAAGTTATCTGACTAATCAGAACGCAGTATCATTGGTATGCCAAGTGAATTAAGTGGATTTAATTTGCCAAGTTATAGTGATATTTTAAAGTATTATTTTTTCTTAAGTGAACGCGAAAAAGAAAAATAAAAAAAAAAAACAACAATCGTATTCAAGATTTTCTCCGATAATTGCAAACAAAATAATTGAAATTTGGGAAAAAATTAATATTGCACTGATAATTAGAAAAAGCATTTTAAGGAAACTGAATACATTTCTCAGCAAATATCATAAAGAGGTGTAAAAACATATCAAGATGTAATATATTTTCAGTATTTGAGACATCGTTGAATGATATATTTTATATCAGTAAATGCACTTGCACAAAAACAATGCCATGCTCCAAAATACAGTTTCTTCTATGGGGACTCCTGTAAGCCTTCCTATTTTTGTTGTTTTCAGTGTTTGTTGTTGTAGCGGCCACCTAACTCTTCATATTCTGTCTTAAGTTTAGCTCTTTAGTTCTTACCATTTCCTAACCGTTCCGCAGAATAGGCACTGTGACGGACGGTCGGATGGATGGACGCACGTACAAAGAAGTCTCAGTAATAAGGTTTCATTTTCACTCTTTGAGTACGGAACATTAAAAATGTGTAATTTTTGCATAAAACAGTATTTTTCTCTCATTACCTTTTATTTTTTGAAACCAATTTTCAAGATTCCATTATGTCTCTCGGCGGGAGCTAGGTTTTGATTTTAGACCCATACTTTCTTAGTCAAGTTTTCTTAGAATTTATTGTAGATTACGTTTTTGCTATACGCCTACTTACAAAAAAAATTGACCCACCCTAGTGTACATATTGCTCAAAATTGCAATATTAAAATTCTATTTTGAGATTATTTTTTAAAGGTTGCTCAAGAAAAAAAATCATATCTTAAAAAAGAAAAAAACACCACCTTCAAAATTTTGGGATTTAAAGAACAGTTTGAGGTATTATAATAAAAAAAAATCAGCCAAATAAACAAAAAGGTTTTTGACTTAGTCTGTTTTTAAAATTTAATATTTTACAGATTGGAAATATTATAATACACACAGAAAAAAATCAAGTTAAAAACGTCGAAAACAAGGTTGATTTAAAATTTTTCGGTGTTGATTTTGATTCATACGTTTTTCATGTTTTGTTGTCTCCTTTGTTAACAGATCAATCAGCAGAATGGCCCGATATGGTTTTAGTCATCATTCTACTTTGAAAACTTGATGTACTATATAACTAAATAATTTTAATTAAAAGAATACGGGAATTGTCTTCTTTTTATAACATATTTTCAGAATGAAAATAAAAAAATTAACATACTTAACTATGTATGCATGTTAATTTAACAAGATAAACTTTTGATTTTAATATAAAACAGGTTTTTATGGATTCAATATTGAATCCATATTTATTTATTTTTAATATTTTTTTTTTTATTTTTTTAACAGTGAATAATATTAAATAAACCTGATTTAAGATTATGATTCTCAATCAACATTTTTCCATGTTAATTTTACATTGGTATTTTTTTCTGTGTGTACATTATTCAAATATATTATAATATATATTTACAATATACTGTTAGTATTCTTATTAAAATTACATAAAAATCATCTATGTATGCAAAGTAGTTTTCGAGATATTCGGCTAATTCGGCGAAATAATGAAATTTTGAATATGACAAATTTTTGTCTGTTGTTATTCAGAAAAATATCAAGATTATTTTAAAGCTTTGTAAGATTTGACTAAGGCGGTAAGCTTATTTTATTAGGACAACGAGGGTCGGTTGGCGTCAATTTCTGCCTCTCCGAAACTATTTAATAGATTTTAATGAAATTTAAAACATAGATAGATCCATATTTATATAGACACATAAGCTATGTATTTAAACAAAAATGGTATAACGAGGGGAGATAGGGGGCAATGTGTTGAATGTACCGCAATATACGATCCCCTCTAAAATACTTCAATCATCCTTTTGGATTCCTAGGAAGTTCATATATTCTAGAAAGTTGTTTATTGGGATCTTAAGTATATTTTTGTAGTCGATTGTTTCCTTGAATTTTGAACGGTTTGCTACCTAAAAAGGGGGGAAAAGCTAAAAACATCGAATTTTTTAAAGTTTTTTGCGATTTTGATCTGGAAGATGAATTTTTTTTTTAGATTTTATATGTTCACAATTTTTGTTCTTTATGGCAAGAGCTATAACTTTGCCTCAAAGTGTAAATCAATATTTCGAACGATTTGCAAGATATGAGCCTGAGAAAATTATCACTTTTTTGCAAAAATGACACGGAGGCCCCAAATTTTTAAGGGCCCATAAATTAAAAAGTGCATGACTTTGGGCAAAACTTTTTTTTTGGTCCTTTATGGTTATTTTTTATCCGTATATGGTTATTTTTCCATGACATAATAAATCACACGCTGTGTAATTGGTCGACATCGTTCTTAGACTATCGACGAAAAACATGCATTTGCATATAAATCACATCCCTAGCTATAAATGTCCAAGAATTCAAGGTTTCGTTTAAAAGTGCTAAATTCCCGTTTCATACTATTGATAAACTAAAATTCATTGTTGATGGTATAAGCTATTCCCATGCACATTTCACTGGTTGCTTAGGCCAGACCGTAAGGAAACTTCATCCAAAGATTTTAGAAAAACTAAAAATATTACACAAATAAAACTGTTAAGCGAATAAGAATTATAAACATTACTTGTAACAATATCAAGCTTAAATAAAAACAACAACAATAACCAGCGAGTTTATCTTTTCTTACTGTCCCAATTTAGACTATTGACATTTCTTGCCGGACAGACAAAGTTTGGTGGCAAGAGGTCGAAAAGGTAGAGAGTACCGTACATGACTATCTGTACTGGACATTTTTCGTTTCTCTTTCTTACATTTCACAGTTTTCATCTTGTTTTTTTATATCGTTTGTTTTTTCAAACCATCGTCATTTTGGCTTGTAATTACAAGAACAAGAAGCGAAACTGTACGAAAGAAAGAAACAAGAATTCAGCGTCAGTTTAGCTGCCATCCGTAATCGACCCATAACATGGGGTCTTCGCCTGCCAATTTTTTGTCTTAATAAACGTCAAACTTCATATAAAAATAAAAACGCTGAAAAACATTTTTTTTATATTGACTTTGACGTTTCCCAGTAAAAAAAAAATGGAGCTTACTGGTAAGCAGTTTTGTAAGGGAGAGAAGCACAATACCCCCTTACAAACCTGCTTACAAGAGGCATGATTTTTATATAGCGAATTCCCACTTGGAAGCACTACTTTTTTCACATTCTGCTTAAAAACAATTTGATGACTGATTGCGTTATAAAGAAATGTAATTTCTTTCTTCGGTAATATTTCGGGAATGATCGAAAACACATTTTAAAATCATTGCAATCTGCTTCCATGTAAGGGAATAACAGAAGCACTTAGAACATTGTTCGTGAAGTTTTTTTTTTTAAATAATGATTTTAATTATTCACTTACCACCTGCTTACTTTAATGGATAATGCGAAGCTATTCGATCATTTTTAATAACATAAATTAAAAATTCACTTGAATGGTATTCGCTTCTCTGCTGCATCTTTGTAGTGTGTATTAACCAGCGCATATATCAGCGCTCATGTAGTTTTCGTGCTTCCAGAAAACTAAAAATTTTTTACTGGGTTGGTATGGCAAAAAATTGTCAGGTGAAGACCCCATGTAAGATTCGGCAAAATAACACTTTCAATAGTTTTTCTTTTTTTTTTTTAAACCGCCCTGTAAGTCGTGACGCTTTAATTGTGTTTATGCTTTAATTATTATATTTTGCATATATTGGAAAGTATATACATTTAAGTAGTTTTGTTTTTACTTTTACTTGAATTCCTGAGAACTATTTAAAGTATTCGATGGAGGCCACACCGACAAAAGCAACACAACACTCATAATTAAAAATTTTTATTAGACACATTGCCGTCTTTTAAGTTAAATGAAAAAACAAAGAACTCATATCTTCTATCTTGATCATAATTTCATTGTTTTTGTTGTTATTTTGCTTATTTTGAATTCTGTAAATGGTTCATGCCACCAAATATGCAATTGGTTGGTTCGTTAGTATTGCTAGGAAAGAATATTGTTGCGTTCTTTTGGCGCCACTTGTGCATTTTTATGCTGGGCACGTTTTTAAAATAAAATCAAAGACGTTTTGCTTGAATATTTCTTATCTTGTCATATAAAAGCATTTAAAAAAAACATAAGTGGAAAATTATTAGTAAAAAAGTGTTTAAATAATAATATTTTGTTGGTAGTTTTTTTTTTTGAAATTTTAGTTCTTTTCTTTGGCTCTGAAGTTAAACTTTAAATTGGTACATATTCAGTTTTATACCATCCACCACCACAAGTGGTGAATAAGGGTATACAGTAGAAATAGAAATGACAATAATTTCCTAAATAATTTGTGTTTTATTCAGCATCAACATTGTCCCTTAAAATTTAACCACCCTTTAAAAAGTAAAAGAAAGAAATTTTATTTTCCCGTATTTCCCCTATTCGATAGGATTTTTGCTCCACATTAAAGTATTATACATTTCAATATTTCATACGTATATGTCAATGAATGGAGCTTAATGTTTCGTAAAAAAGTACCAAAAAAGGTACGATTTTCCTTTAACCCTTAAACGTTCAAATTTCGAAAAAGTATTATATTTACATTATTATTTATTAGATAGGTTACGAGTGTGATATAATTTGTATATCTTTATTGGTTAAAAAGATAGATGGTGGTACCAAAAAGTTCCACAATACATGTTTTACCCGAATTTAAAAAAAGTACCATCCAACAACGATAAATTTTGCAAATTTTTTTGTATCCCTTTTAAGTTTAGAACATATAAAATTACCAAATTTGCAAGTTTTTTACCCTTTTTATCCCCCACAACATTAGAATTTCCACAAATTCAGTTGTATCGTTTTGATTTGGCGAGCGCCCAACGTCCAAATAAATTTTTTAGCTTCAGTCGTTTAAGCGGTACGATGATTAATCAGTGAGGCAGTAAAATATTCTCTATGTTGGAGATTTGATTAGTTTTACATTTTTTATGAAATTATTTCTGTTTTAGCGATTATTTATATTTGATCTAATTGAAACGTTTTTAGTTTAATAATAAATAAGTATGTATGTGCATATGTACATATATAAAAAAAACTTCCCTTAAGTAAATTCTGTACATTTTAAATTTAATTTTAGACCTTTTCCTATCGTAAAATTTAATAATGCCACCGTTTGTGTCAACTTAATTAATCTAATTAAAGCCTTTCTAGCTAACCTGCTGTAGTAACTATTTGTTTAGCTGTGTATCATAAAATTTTATCTATGTACATACATATGTATGTATGTATATACATAGTTAATTATATAAACTAAACTAAATTTAACAAATGTTACATATCGTTACCTAAAACGCAAAAGGCCCCTTCTAACATTTTAAAAAGTTTACAGGAGAAGAAAAACTATTTAAAATGATAAATTGTCAACCTGTTTATAATTTACTAGTATTTAACCCGCTACTTCATTATTTTGACATATTTTTATGCCAAAGTTAATTTTTGTAGGTTTAAATTTGTTTAAATTTTGGCATTTAACCCGCTACTTTATAATCGGGCCATTTCTTTCATGAACACATTTATATGCCAAAGTATATGTTTCTAGGTTTTAGCAAAACAGTTCCAACATTTTGCATCTCACATTTTGATATTCACACAGGACTTTGCACCTTTAATTTTGTGTTACTAAGTTCAATATTATAGAAAATTCAAAAAATCACCGCTAGTAGAACACAAAAGCAAATAAAAGAAAGTAAATTTTCCGTATTATCCTTATTAATACTTTTTTTCTCCCCACTTATGTAGGAAATTCAAAAAGTTCCTGTTAAAGAACACAAAAGTACCAAAAAAGCCCTCTAACAGATTCTCATCATTCACTCAAGACCATGCATGTTTAATTTTATGTTTCTAGGTCCAATACTAACGGAAATTCAAAAAGTACCAGTTAAAGAACCCAGGACATTGCGTGTTGAATCTTATGTTTTAAGGTCCAATATTAACGATAGTTAAAAAATACCAGTTGTAGAAACAAAAAGCTAAAGAAAAATATCAAATTTCCCGTATTTCCTTTTTTGGGTACTATTTTTTCCCCTCTTAAAGTATCAAAAATTTCAATATTGTAGTGGCAGCCGCTAACTTAGTACGAATATGTCAATGAATGGAGAAAAATGTTTTAAATGTTCTAATTTCGAAAAAGTACCAAATTCGTATTTTATTGTTTAAGTTTCAAATGTGGTATAAACTTTGTGTCCATGTTTATTGGTTCAAAAGATAGATGGGGTGTCAAAAAAGTACCAAAATTCAGGTTTTACCCGTTTACTCCCTAATAGAACCGAATTTCAAAAAAGTACCAGAACTAAAGAACAACAATAAGTATTACGTTTTTTTGTATCTCTTAGTTTTGGAGATATAAGGCTACCGAATTTTTCCAATTTTACTCTTTTTTACCCCCCAAACATTCGAATGTCCAAAAATATCGTCTTAGTGGATCGATTTGGGTAGTGAATAATTTCTGGTCCAAATTTCAAGTTTTTAGCTCCAGGCGTTTAGGCTGGGCGATGATGAATCTGTGAGTCAGTAACGTTACAATTTTATATGTATAGATTATAGCCATCACTGGAAGTAAGTTTGTCATAACGATAGACCCTATAGAGTATACATATGTATGTATACATACATATGTTGGAACAAAGTTGATTTAGCAATGTCCGTCCGTCTGTCCATTGAAATGGCGTTCCGAAGACTCCAGATATGATAAGAACTTGGTAGTTACATTTTTATGTCACATATATCGGAATAGATCGGAATTGTTTGCTATTGATATTCAGTCCAATCGGTTCACAAGTGGTTAAGATATCAGGAAAAAACCAAGACTGCCTCTAATTTTATCCAGAAATCGTTTGTTGTTTTTTAATTTTATTTTTATGTTTATCTGGAGAACGGTTATCAAAATACAAGATGGCGTGGCACTTCCCATGCAAAGGCATTAAAGATTTTTGTATATCTGGAGAACGGCAGGAGCCAAGGTGCCTACATTAATTACAAGTTTCTTGATTATCAAAACACAAAATACAACAAAATGTGGGCGAGGCACTTCCCATACAAAGACATAGAATTCTGTATGTCTGAAGAACGGCAAGAGTCATAGCATCTAAATTAGGTACACACATTTTGAATACCATTACACAAAATCCTAAATAATGTTGGCGGGATTGGAAAAATGAACGTGGTACAAAATTAAAATATTGTTTTTTGTTAGTAAAATCGTTATTTTTTTATTTTACATAAAGTATCAATGAAAAATTAGGCCTTTTTGCGTTTAAGGTAACGCTATATGAATTTGTATAAAAACCTTCCACTAAATATTTTTGAACGAATTTTCATAAATTATAAAAAATTTCCTTAAAATAAACCTCATTTTATATTTGTAGAATAGTTCATATCTTTTAAACATGTCATAAAAACTTTTAACGCTCATAAATAGTACCCACAGTTGCGGGTCTCTTTAAAAGGGTACCAAAACTAGTAGCGGTTGTTGTTATCCTTTATTTTGGGTTTCCTACTTTAGCGCTTTGATAGCATTTTAAATTATTATGACAGTTAATTTCGTGCCATGCTGCCATTAATATTTTAATGCTTTCATATTCATATGTGTTTGTGTTACGTACATGGTATGTATGTGTAGGTATGTACATATTTCCTCATTAGCGTACGACGCATTTGACTTAAAAGCCAGGATAAATGAATTGTGTAACCTTTTTTCTTAACCACTATCCCTAGACAAGTCGGTTAACTATTATTAGAGAACTTGAAATAAAAAGTTTAAATCTTCGAGAGGTGGGGTTCAGGGTAAATACATAATTTAAAATTGAAGTAGTTTAACTAAAGTTCCACATCAAGTGCGTTCTAGTAAGAACACTGAGAGAAAAGTCAAATACAAATAATTTTGCTTTGGTTACCAGGTTAGTCTCAATACTTGCAACGCGAAAAGTTAGCTCGGATTCCGGAAATATCGGCCCCTAAAGTTTTTGAATTTCTTGAAAAGGTGTTTGGTATAAGTCAAAAAAAATATACTAAATGTACTTCTGAGCTAAAATACTATTTTCAGTAGAATTGTATGGCGATTCTTTTCTTAGAATATATTAACCCCCTAACACGCATTTTAAGGGAAATTTTTGCCCTCCACACAAAAGTATACTAAAACGGAACTTTAGAGAATTAACATGCTCTACGAATATTTTCTGCATCAATTTTTACTTTTAAGACCAAAAAAATCGTGCATCCGTGTAAAACGGATTTTCGAAACTCCGGGCCTTGCAAATTTTGAATTTTTCGATACAAAATAAACGTCAATAAGAAATGGAGCGCAGAATAATTTTTTCGATTGAATCTTGAGGAAGAGGAAGACAAGTTTTCATCGAAAATCATCATGAGCGATGAGGCCCATATCCGTCTCTATGTATACGAAATCCGCGTAAAACATACGAAACCCATAAAACCCGCTCCAAAATAGTGTATGGTGTGGTGTGTACGCTGAAGGCGTCATCAGGCCTATTGTTTTAAAAACGCCGCGAGCCAAACGACTTCTCACTCAACGACTTTATTCTACAGGATGCAGCAAGGACGCATACTGCACGACGTACAACCTAAATTCGGAGGACTGCATGTTTTGGTGATTTGCACTGGCCGACAAAATCGACAGATTTAACCGCTTAAACTATTTTCTGCGGTTTCTTGAAGTCCCGAGTATATGTCAACAAGCCTCAGACTCTACACGTTCTCAAAGAGAATATCCCTCAGGAATGCGGAAAGTTCTGCCTAGAGTGTTTGAAAATGCCATAAATCGGACACGTAGTCTCATCAATTCTGGCGGCGGCCATATCGCCGATTTAATTTTTTCTAACATTACAATTTTGTCTCTTGTCACATAATTTCTTCCGATGTTATTTCCTACAACTACAACCAACTGAGGTCATGTGTTAAATTTTATTTTATTACTTACACTGTTTTAATGTGTATCGCAAATATGTATGTATGTATGTATGCAAATGCCGTTGTAATATTTAACTATAACCTTGGGAAATATTAGAAAATTATTATCCTCCTACATTTATTTACGCCAGAAGCAAACTTTTCATAATTTACTCTCTTTTGCAAAGTGTTTCAGTCTTTTCGCTTCTTCTTATTTGATAATTCCCTCAGGTGTCAGCATAACACGTGTCATTGAAATATAAAACTACCGTTATATTGTTAAAAACTCAAAGGTTTTACTTTCTTAACAAAAAAAAAATTATGTACATATGTAGGTATATAAATTTTAATTTCGATTTGCATAAAAATGAAATAGTTTTTTTTTTAATATTGCAATTTTGTTGTTTTTGTAGGTGTCAATATTGCAAATAAAAGTGCAGACAAAAAACTTTGCAGACAACATCATTTCGATATGGTATCCAGGGCTGCCATGCGAGCAAAAAGGACGAAAAAAGTAATTTGGGGATTGGGGATAAAACTTATGTTATTAATCTTGAGTGTGTTTTAAAAAGGAAACATTAAAAAAGGAATCTAAAACCGTTGACAACACATACAATATTTTAGGTTTTAAAGAAAATTATCAAGCAAATATTTCTTTCCCAAAAATAAGCAAATCGTTACCTGAAACGCAAAAGGCCCGAACTAACGAAAAATTAAAAATCAATGTTTGCATAAACACAAATGTCCACAAAAAAATTTTGGAATCTTACGACTAAAATTTGCGATTTTATTATCAAAAAACAAAAGGCCCTATCTACAAAAGATACTATGGTAAACGCCTAAAGGAATAACTAACAGTTTGCATAACAAGCAACATTGTCAATTGTCAAAACAACTGGAAGGTTTAACAAGAAAAATAGAAGAAAATTTAATTATACAGCCTAATTTTGAATAAAAAATTCCCCGGGAGTTTTCTCCCTTCTCCCATTTTTCCTATGTAAATTCAATTGATAAAATGGGGAAATGGAAAAAACTCCCGGGGAATTTGTATTCATAATTGGGTTGATAAACAGTTTAAGGCGATTTATTAATTTAACATTTTGAATAGTTTTTGCTTCTGCTGTGAAGTTTTAAAAATGTTAGATAGGGCCTTTTGCGTTTTGGGTGAATATCGAAGTATTAAATAAATGACCGATATATGTATATACATACATATGTTCATATGTATTTTTATTGTTGATTTTAAAGACAGCTAAAAAAACATGCCGAACCCAGTCGTAACAAACAAAATAAAATAATTTTTTACTAAAAATATTTATTTGGGGGATTTTTGGGGATTTCTTATTAAAATTTTTCTTAATATTTTTAATAAAATTTAAATTTTTAATTAACAAGATTTAAAATTTGGTAAGAAAAAAAAATATTAAATTTTTAATGTTTTGATTTTTAGTTTGGGGATATTTTTTAAACTTTTTGGGGATTAGGAAGAAAAGGACCTGGCCGCCCTGATCTTATCTCATGATATACGAACGCCATATTCTTTTTTCCCTTCTTGTTATTTCCAACAGGGCTGCCAGGTACTTTTTTCGTTCTCCCCAAATTAAAAAATAAATTTCCCCAAATATCCCCAGATAAAAGAATGAATCCCCATAATAAGCCCCTGTAAAAAATACATAATTTTTAACGGATAATTTAACTATTTATTTGAGTTTTCCTTGTACCATGTTCTACAAGATATAATTTTTATCGAAAGGAAATACGTAGTTGTTTTTTAAATACAACTTTCCTATAATGAATTTGCATGGGACCACAAAATCACTTAATTTTTAAGAAAGTTTATTATACAAAATTAATTTTATTTCCAATTTTATTAAAAAATAATGAGGCTGTTCTAGTTTGGATTGCATTCCCACTTGCAGCAGTTATCCATTTGAGAATTGCTTTATTTGTTTCTCTACAAATACAGGTTTAAAGGTTTTTGCGTGCTTAATTGCTTGCATTCTTCATTTAACCCTCCGACGCGCGGTAAGGTCCCGGTGGACTTTTTACATTTTTAAACAAGTGTCATTTAAAAACGGATGGGGAGAATGGCTAAATATTTCATGACTTCTATTATTCGAGTGTTATTAGTGTTTTAATACTAATTCCAGGAGATTTCTTATTTGCAGAGTATTTGATTTTTTATTTTAAAGACTTTTAGTACGCCGTTGAGCAGTAAGGTCCGTACGGACCTTGTTTGAATTTTCATATGAATGCCTAAAAATGTACTAAATTTTTTAAAGCAAATGTTAAAAATGCCTATTCAAAATAATAACAAAATAATAACATCAAAATTAATTAAATTATATATGAATTTTAGCAAAATTTAATGCATTTCCATATAAGGTCCCTACGGACCTTACCGCTCAACGACCGTAGGGACCTTATATGAATTTTTATATAAATGACTAAAAATGTACTAAATTTTTTAAAGCAAATGTTAAAAATGCATATTCAAAATAATAACAAAATAATAACATCAAAATTAATTAAATTATATATACATTTTAGCAAAATTCAATGCACTTTCATATACGGACCTTACCGCTCAACGACCGAATAAAAAGTTACCGCTCGTCGGAGGGTTAAAGAATTAAGGTTGCTTTAGTCGACCGTAAATGTTGTGCAATGTATTTTCTGTAATGCGTAATTATTATATGACAATTTTTAGTCTTTTGAATAAAAAATTATATTGCACAAATCAATTTTAAAACTATTTAAGGTGTGCGTTCGCATTTCTAGGTCAAGTCATAATTGGCACATATGTAAGTGGTCTGGGGTATCATTCATTACTAGTTCTTAACCAAATTTTTTTTTTATTTCTTTTTTAAAAACATAATGGTATGTTTATTTCGAATTATCTATGATCTAGACTAAAAACTTTTACGACTTTTAAAAAAATTTTCCAAAAACTTAAATAAGTGATTGTTTTGCCTTGTACACACTATTTGACATTTCAATCGACTTTTCTTTACCCAATCGTCACCAAACTTCATATTAAATGTTTTTATATACAAAGGAACCAATAAGCCCATTGGCTTTAGAGTAAACTTTAATTTTTTGAACACCTCTTATACACATGAAGTTGTCCAGGAAAATGCAAATTTTGGACTTTTTGTACATAATTAAATTATTGACAGATTAACTACAAACTTATCCGGTAATTTTTTTAATAAAAACGAAACTTTTTTTGCCCGGTGCTCATTGATATCAAGTGATGGTGCAAATATAACCACTTTAATGTGTATGTAACACATACTATGTGTGCATTAAACTTAGTTGTCTTTTATAGAAAAATTAAGCTCATATTTTTTATTTCCCCAAAAAATCCTAAGTTTTTTTTTAATATCCCCAATTCAAACCCCAAACCCCAAATAAAATTTTCTGTCCCTTTAAGCAACAAGAAAACCCCTAATTTGGGGTCAAAACCCCTAAACTGGCAGCCCTGATTTCCAATAACATCTTTGGCTTTCTATTGTTTTTTGTTAGTTTTTTTTTTTGTTTCTTCATAGTGTATCAGTGATGGAAAGTTCAGTACGATTGTACTATTTTCAGTACTTTTTCCTTTCAAAAATACCACGGTACCCCCACGTCAGTTTTAGTACTCTTTTCTTGTTATGCTTCTTTGTTTAGAAATTTAGCGTTGCTAGTTTTTTTATATTGACAACATTGCCTACATATAATTTAGTTCTTTTTTTCGTTCATGTAATTTCTGCAATATTGACCCTATAAATTATATAGTTTCTGGATTCTTTTGAGAACAGCAGTTCAAATACGCTTTACTATCTGTCTGTTGAGATGGGTACCGCAGATATTATGGGGACCTAACGGAAAGAACTATTTACTAAATATGGCTTACACCAAGAACATTTTGAAAGATTCTCGTCAAAGCCAAAAATACAAAATTCTACGGGAGAAACCTTTTTTATTATAAAAACATACTAGAAATGGCGCATAAGCTAAAATTGTTTTTGCTATAAAATCTTAACGGTACCTTGTGTGACCATAAAATTTTAGAATATGACGCAAATTTCGTCAATAAATTAATTAATTGGAAAAAACCCCAAATAGAAAATGATGCCGCTTAAGATATTTTTGCGGTTATGGCACGATATATGTATGGCGAAATCAAAGCAAGCAAAAAGTAAGTACTTAAAGCGAACGAAAATGCAGTCGAATACTTTTTCCTTAAATTAAGACACAGATATCGGGGTTTTCAACAAGAACTTTGTTTTTTAATTGTGGCAACACAAACAACATGATAGTTTTGACATTAATTTTTTTGACGCTTTCGCAGTTGGTGCATTGGCAATTGTTACAATAAATTAAATTTTGCTCGAAAATCGCACCTAAATAATATAAATCTACTATTAAAAAAGTGGTTCTGGGTTTTCTGTAAAAAAAACGTTTTTACAGGCGAAGCCCATTTTCACTTGTCAGGGTGTGTCAACAAACAAAATTGCCGGTCAACGTGTCACGTATCGCGAGATGTTAAAAACTCAATTTTGGCCTATTATTGATGACGTGGATATCACTGACATTTGGTTTCAACAGGTCGGTGCCACATGTAACACAGCCAATGAAACGATTAATTTATTGCTATGTTAAGGACAACGTCTATACGGACCTAATCGAATCGATTGCAGCGTGAAAACTCAAAATCCCTGAAGGGATTTACGAAATAGACCCGCCATTTTGCCAAAAAGTGATTTAAAACTTCGATGAAAGAATCGCCATCAGTCAGCTTGCTCGTGTTATACATTTGTCAGATATCATTTTTCATTCATACACCCTTATCATGAATTCCACATGTGAAAATTTCCGAATGAAATTCTTAATTCACATGGATTTTAATTTCGCATCATGAATTCCCTGTGAATAAAATAACATACCTGATTTTAAAAACCTTTGTCATTATATTCGGAGTTGTTAACAAAAAACAATTAATGTATTTAAGAAAACTGTTTTTTTGGAAATTTATGGAATTATTTCCATATTTGAATTAAATATCTCTAATTTGCTAAGAGCGGCATGATAGCACAGTCTAATTTTTATTAAAAATTGCAAACATGGATAAAATTCGCGAAAAATAGCAAAAAAAAAATTTGGTAACAAACCCTAAAATTTATTTGAAATCGCTAAACGGGCTAAAAGAACAGAGTGTCGGAAAATAACAAAAAAAAAAAATTGCAAAAATAGCGAAAATTCACGAAAAGTTTTAATATTTCAAACAAGCCATAAAATTTATTAAAAGTTTTTGAAACTATAAGAAATGGCAATAATTCGGTTAAAATTTTTATATTAGCGGAAATCCTCAAAAATTTGCAAACAGCAACATGGTCCACTATATATTAAAAATCGTTAAAGCTGTAAAGAATCACAGGAAAAAATCGTTTTAATCGCGAACATTGGCAAAAAATTGAAAATTTGTAAAAAATTCGCGAAAGGTTTTAATATTTCAAACAAGCCATAAACGAATTAAAAGTTCAAAAAACTATAAGGAATGGCAAAAATTCGGTAAAAATTGTAAAATTAGCGAAAATTCGCAAACATTTTCAAACAGCGGCATTACGGCAAAGTCTACTAACTATTTATTGTAAATCGTTAAAGCTGTAAATAATCAGAAAAATCACAGTGACAAATTGCTTCTATCGCGAACATTTCAAAAATTCGCGAAAAATTGCAAAATTTTAAACAAACCCTAAAACCAATTTGGGATCGCTAAATGAAATAAGTTAAATTTATGCATTTGAAACGTTTTTTTTTTTAATTTTAAATAAAAACTCACATTTGTTTCCTTTTCCGACAGACAACTATTTGTGAATTATTTTCTTTATAAGTTGTAAAAATATTTCACATGTGAGCTGTTAACAACAATCGTGTGTAAAAAACTAAATTCACAAATTATTTTTTTTCGGAGTTTAAAAATATAAACATTCGGAAATTTCCACAACAAATTTTATTCATGATACCAACTGTTCACACGTTCGGAAATTTACATGTGAAATTTTATTCATGATAAGGGTGATAATTGCCGAACTTTTCTCTTCGTAATACAATAAAAATTTGAATCATCTTCATCTAAATTTTTTGTTTTATTTTGTTTTATAAAACAAAGTTCTTGTTGAAAAACCCTTCATATTTAGAATAAGGAATTTTTGGCTTGGACGAGAATTTAATAAATAATTCTTTCCGTGTTGGTTGGTACATATTAATTTATGTTTGCCAGATTTTATCAGAATTTATCTTTTGAAATTCAGCCAACTCGGTCCATAAATGGCTGATATATTAGCAAAAAAACGAAAAATTTATTTCTTAATAAAAAATATGTTTGGAAAAAATACCAAATGATAAAAAAAAGTACTCTTTTGCTCAATTTTTCAATTTTCCATCACTGTAGTGTATTTATTATAAGTGAGAGAGGTGGAGTAACATAAAGTCAGTTTTTATTTTTTGTAAATTCTAAGCGAAGTGCAAGGCGAATTTAGAAAGGTAAGTGCAACTCTACAACTACAAAAAGCCCCATGTATTTTTTTTTGCAATTTAATAGGCGGCTGTCAAAAATGCTGACAAGGCAAAAATTGATTGAAAAACAAAATAAAAATGTTGTTTGGGTTATAAAAGAAATTATTAAATTCTCTTTAATTATTCGCAGTTTTTCTAAGAAATTGCTTCTGTTATTTTGGCGCAAAACATAAAAAAAATTATATTTTGACGTTTCCCTATTTTTTTTTTAATTCGCCGTGGATGAATGGCTGACGAGTTGAGTTTAAAGACCTGCACAGATACATCTGTTTATATCTGTTTCTGTGTGTTTTCTAAAGTGGATGCGTATGGATGAGTGCTCTTGTGTTTCTGATATAGGTAAGTTGATATTGATATGATTTACAAAAGAGTGGATGTAAGTTGATACAAAAGCGAAAGAGAGTATCATATCTGTTAATATCTGCTTCGCAAAAGCAGATACTAGTGGATACTGATGGAATACAATAAGTTACTTATTGTACGATGCCGTTATTTTCAATTATTTTTCAACGAAAAAGAGCGTGAATGTATTACGAGCGAAAAAAAAAGCCAAACAAAAAATTTTACAAAAACAAAACACACAGGCTGCTTGTACTATGGTCGTACAAACTGCCAAGCAACAACAACACTACTAGTTACGTATCAAACCTACGACGAAAATACAAGTGGAAGCACTTGCAATTTTTCTTGATGAGCAGCACGATTAGCCTTTGTGTCTGCTGCGTACATGATTTGTTCTTGTAAAAATGTGTATGCTGCTTTTTTTTAAAGCAAACATTTTTGAAAATTTTAGTAACGGTAATATTTTTTTTCTTAAATTCTTAGATGCCTGTGTATGGTTGTTTTTGTTAAAAAGACATGTAGACAAAAATTATTGTAAAAAAAAAATTACTGAAAGAACTGAACACATGTAATTTGTTCTTGTAAAAAAAACTTGGGTTTTTACCAGCCAAAACTATTTTTTTCGTTTAAAGCACTTTTCTAAAATATGTTGGTAAACACTTTTGAAAACATTAAAAAAGAAGTATGCTACATTTTATGTGGAAATAACCTACATACATAAATGCAAATGTTACAGTAAGTATAACTGTTGGGTTAGAAAAATTAAAAAACGCACCGAAATTTAAAAAAAAAATAGCAAACAATCAAGAAAAAAACCCTGAAGAAGACACTCAAAGGAGTGCTGAAATATTGATTTAAATAAATTTTCTATCAAAAACAAGACCTCAAGCTCGAAAATTTAATAAGTTATACTTTAGGTTTTTTTATTTAATATAACCGTATTATGTAGAAAAAAAATAGAAAATTCATATTAACGTTTTGAAATATTTTTATTTTGAAAAGAATTGTTTGACTAATAGTTGAATTTGAGCCCTAACCGCGAAAATAACGTAAGCGGCATCATTTTAAATTTTTGTTTTTTTCTAAATAAATGGCTAACGATTTTATAGCAAACACAATTTTATCCAGGGACCCTATAAAAGAAACGACAAAAAATCATATAAATATAACCATTAATATTGATGAATTATAGGTAAAGGTTAAAAATTACAATTATCATTTAATATATATATTTTATTCTGGTTATCGTAACCAATTAAAGTAAAAAATATTTTTTTTGGTTATACCTTCATAAATAACCATTAATTCAACTAAAAAATTTTTTGGTTACAAACAACTATTAAACCAAATAATTAATTTTTTAGTTACAAATAACCATTTTAACAAATAATAAATTAATTTGGTTACAAATAACCATTAAAACAAGTAATTTATTTTTTGGTTACAAATATAAATTATACATAAGTAAGAAAGTATAGTCGGTTACTATTTGGGACCCTTGGGCAATAATTTTTCCGGCAAAAGCAAAAAAACTGTTTTTAAGTACAGACGGTGATTCTAGCGGTTTAGAATTGCCTCTCAAGTCACGCACAACAGTTGACACGTTCACTCCTTCTTCTTAGTCATCGAAATAATAAATGCACGAAAATAATCATACATATAAATACATTTGCACAGAAAAAAATATCTGAAGAAAATTTTTAACCTGTGTCGTTGTTAAAAAAAATTGCTTGTGTTAATGGTTATTTGAAACCAAAAAAATATTTTTTACTTTAATTGGTTACGATAACCAGTATAAAATATATGTAACGATAATGGTTAAAAATAACCAAATGAAAATAAAAGGAATTTTCCAGTAAACTCAAATAAAATACAATAACCATTATGTTTGGTCCCTGATTTTATCGTGAGCAACAAATTTAATACAAAATTTATATAAAATAGAATAAAAAAAACTCTCACCTATAAAATTTATTTTGGTGCTTACGTTATTTTCGCGGTTAAGACTCGAATAATAAAAATGTTTCACACGAAATGACAAACTAAGTATACCCAGCTAGTTGTGGCGGAGGGTATACATAACAAAAAGCCAATAAAAAACCAGACATGTCGCACACACACACACACTGTGTGTTGTGCTGTGGCAGTACAAATTGCCGAGCAACAACAGCAACACAAGCGAGAATCGTTGTTATCAGGCCATATTTCACGATTTTTAGGCATTTTGGCGATATTTTCCTCTAAATTATCAAAGTGCCTATTTTTTGAGAAATACTTACAACACGGTAATTTTTGGTTTGTTTTATATACATATATTACACTACGCTAGTTGGAAAAACAGACAAGCTGGGCACCTGGCGTTTTAACCTAATTCGGATACGCTGAATCCAGTGGTGCTCGCCGTTTTTAAGATTGGCTCTGGTTTTCGAGATATACCGTTATTTTGAAAATGGAGGAGGTTGCACAACATACACCTATTAGCGTAACTCAAAAACGGTTTAGTTTACTAAAATTACTAAAAAAAAACCGAAACTCCGCAATTTTTTTTTGTTTTGTTTGCAGCTTCGTTTTTTATATGTCTGCAAAAAATTAGAAGCCTTGCTGCATTTTTTAATTTTTTATGAATTTTTAAAAAACAAAAATTTCGAAATTTTGATAAAAAAATTAATTTTTTTTCAATAAAAAAACCTATGTTTCAAAAACGACTGCTCACATTAGAAATAAGATTTACCTACTTTTCTTAAAGGAAATTTTATCGCAAAAGCATGTATGAGTTACGCGAACATATGTTATGCAACCTCCTCCATTTTCGAAATAACGGTATATCTCGAAAACCATAGCCAATCTTAAAAGCGGCGAGCACCACTGGATTCAACGTATCCGAATTAGGTTAAAACGCCAGGTGCCCAGCTTGTCTCAAAAAAAGTGTAAATTTCTTGCACAGTGTTATTAATTTTGGGTAACTTGTTACATTACAAAGATACAACTGTTATTAATTCAGCGCTTATATCTACTTAAGGAAAAAATGGTTATATGTATTCCATATATGCAGTATTTGTATTGTATGTCTAACCAAGCAAACACATTTTGAGATATATACCACTACATATGAGGGGCTTAAGGCACAAGGGGAATCGATCTAAAGAAATCCACCCGTCCGGCTGGCTGTCCGTGTAAACCTTGTAGGCAAAGTTCAAGTCGCAATTTTGAAGATAAATTGCTGAAATTCGGTACATAGGTTCTTATTGTCCTAAGAATTAAGCCTACGATAAATGGTAATAACATTGACCTGAATCTTAACTTTATAATATAATTTGTTTTCCTGGGTCCATGATTGCCCATTGTTCCCAATTAAGGTACACTCTTGAAAAGTTGTCTAAATGATGTGGTGTGGAGTATCATAGGGTCGGGATTGAAGAACTTTACTTTCTTATATGTTTAAATTGGATATTTGTACCCAAAAAATAAAAAAATTTAACCAGGAAAAAATATATTTTTTCCAATAGATATTTGTAACAAATTTGGTTATCATTAACCAAAAAAAATAAATTTTACTTTCATTGGTTACTACCAACAAAATAAAATATATATAACGATAATGGTTAAATATTCCCAATTGAAAATAAAGGAATATTTCTCGTAACCTTTACAAAAAATAATAATATGCAGTAATTATTTTCAGTCCCTGAGTTATTTTTTTAATTTAAAAACAAACAAGTCCATATAAAACAGTCATTTTTCAACGTAAAAATAAAAGGTAAAATTTAACTCTTAAAAAGAGAGTTTTATTAAGCCGTCATAAATTAAAACTCAGTTGAGGAATAAAATATCGAATAAAACTGTTAAAACGAGAATTTTATTCAGCCGTCAAAAAATAAAACTCATTTCAGGAGTTTGATTTAAACCAGCATTTTATTCAACTAATTTTTTGTACATTAACAACCAAAGTTTGTCGCTGGTCAGATCACTACAATTTCAACGTAAAAATAAAAAAAAAGAAGAAAAACATCATGAGTGTTTAGACGTAAAAATTAAAATCCTTAAAAGAGTTGTATTTGTTGATGGAGTGATTTCTATTTTAGGGCGAATATTTTATGATTGCGAAATAAAACTCTCTTTTTAAGAGTTCATCCAAACTTTTATTTTTTCGTTGAAAAATGATTTTTAACTGTGGGGTTGAGATTTTTTTTTCTAGATCACCATAGGTTCTTAAAGAGAACTTTAGAACAAACCTATTGGCTGACTCCGTTTTTAAGCTAACATTTTATGGATAACTCTTATTTTCGGTCCTTGCGATTTTTTAATTAACTAAAATGTATTTCTAAAAAGTTTATTTTTTTTAATTTTTTTAAAGCATTAGGTAATGGTTAATTGTTTTGCTTTTTTATTTTTGTCAATGTTTTATTGTGTTTAAAATCGTAATAGTAATTTGCCGATTTTTTTATTTAATTTAATTTCTGATTTGTTTTTGAAAATATGCCGATTTCTTACCAAAACCATCTGGCACCCCTGGTTGAGATCGTATACAAGTTTTTATAAACTTTCTTATTTTCATCAACTCGCCAACAATATTTTAAAATACAACAGAACACCACAGATATTGTAGAAATACTCATGGTGACAACAGATATTTGGAAGTAAAAAAAAATGTTATGTCATACTCAATACAAAACCATAAGCAACTGTTTTTGTTTTTAAGATATGGTGAGTGGACAAAAGCAAAACCATACAATATCAGTTACACTCATTCTCTCATTTATATCAGTAGTAACAGATAAATATCTGGTGTATCTGTTTCAACAATACTTACTGATACACTCGTGCAGGTCTTTAGTTGAGTTTCCTTTTTTAAATTCGCTTTGGCGAAGTGCATGCCATAATTGCAAGAAACAAACAAATCTTAACGGTAGAATAAAAGGACGTGTACCCAACTGACCTGAGATTCGAAAAAAATTAAAGCTCACTAAGGCGAAGAGTTTTCGAAACACAAATGTTCGATAAATAGTCGATAATATTTTATATGGCGAATGTTTTTTTTTTTGAACAATTCTCGAAATTTTTACGACAACCAACATTCGAAAATGTGTAATATTTCATTAACTAAAACATTCGAGTTTTTGTCTTTTTTAATAAAATCCCGAAATATAAAAGAGTGCTAGAGTTTTTTTTATTCTAGACAATTCCTCGAACATTTGTTTTGTTCACGGTTAAAGTATTATTTTATTCTTTTTTATTTTCCATAGGTTCGATAAAACTACTTTGATCGAGTTTTTAGCGAAAAACAAAGTAACGGAGTTTTTTTATTTTGTTGAAACATAAAAAAGAAAAAAATTTCATTTGTAATTTAGATTTTATAAAACAAATATCTAAAAGAGTGTTGAAAGAAAAAAAAAAGTGATAATAAAATTTAAAAAATTAAGTGAATTCGGTAATTAATTTAATTAAAAAGCTGAGTTAAATGAGGAAAAGAAGAAAATATATTTGTAAAATGAGGCATGTTATAACACAGCGTAACATTGTGAATAGAGACCTCCGGCTAAGAGATACTTAAGATTGCATAGGTGTATCTCCTTAAACTCTGTTACACGTTCCAATATGCTCATGACAGGCTATCGAAAACAACTACCAGTTAAAAGGCCAAAAACTCGGAGGAGAGGTGACGACCTCTTAGCCAAAAAATAAACAAAATAATTTCTTTAATTTATTCGCACTCAACGAAATTTTAAAATTTTCAGTAAAAGCAGAACAATTTATAATTTAATTTATTAATTAATTTAATTTATTAATTTGAAAAAGTATATTTATTCAAAATAAATTTATTAAATATTAAAACAATAAAAATTGTTTGATTTGATCGAAAATGAAATTGAAATTGAAACATAACAATAATCATTCGATATCGAAGTATTACTAACAATAGTAATGACGAATACTTAGCGATATCGATATTTGACTGATAACAATATCACCACATAATGTTTCTCGATATCTTCAGAGTTATCTTCCGTTAACATTCCGCAATATGTATTGAATAAGATGTTTTGGCAAGCATCCACCATCGAAACGACATGTAAACAGTTTTTGATTGTCGATCTCGAAAGATTTACACAGTAAATGTTCGAGATATATTCGATGGCAATATCATTAACGAAAGTCTTGGTCAGGTGGGTATTGTCAAGTGAAAAGAAGTTTGTGTCTTAATAGATTATTTGAAAAACAATCTCTAAATTTGGTGGAAAAAGTTGAAAAGTTAAAAAATGCGTCTACTTGATAAACAAAAGTCTGTTAGTTCTCAAGTATCGAAAAAAGTTTAAAAAAAAATTGCCAAACTAAAAAAAGGAAATAAATTGCTTAAATCATTGCCAAAATCTTTAACAAATCTTAAAATCGAGAAAAATTAAAAAAAGTTTTGCTAAGTTTATAAAAATAGCCCTAAATCGAAAGACTATAACGTATTTAAAAAAGCAAAAAAAAAAAAATTACAAAAAATCAGCAAATAAAAAATTTTAATTTAACGAAACAAAAATAAATTTTCATTTTGCAAAAATGAAAAAAAATCAATTTTTTAATAACTCCTAAATTAAAATAAATTAAAATTATAAAAAAACGTCAAAACTAATTAATAAAAAAAATTTGGAAAAATCTCTAAAATGATCATATCTTTTTAATAAAGGAAAACACACTTAATTTGAAATGAAGAAAACTCTTTAAAATTGGGCAAATATTTAAAAAAAATCATTAAAATTAAAAAAAATAAAAATTTTAATTTTTCTTTTTAATAACTTCTGATTAAAAATCGAAATTAAAAAAAAAATTGCCAGGTTCTGTAAAAAAGTACCAAAACCCTTAAACGTTGGAATTTCAACAAATTCTGAAATTTATAATTCTATTCCCCGAAAGGGCTGATTTTACAAAAAAAAGGACCAGACAGCTGTCTGCTTTTTTCTTTTCTTTTTTTTGCTTATTTATTTATTTTAGTTTGGGAGATATGAGGTAAGCGAATTTACACTTTTTTGCCCCCTAAAAATTTGAATTTCCAAAAATCCCATCGTTTTGGCGAGAGAAAAACCTCCGGTCCAAATTCAAACTATTTATCTTCAGGCGTTTTAGCTGTGCCATTTTTTCTTATACTATTGGGGGATTCACAAGTAGTTATATAGTCATACAGATGTCTTAAAATAATAACCATAAAAAAATATGTGAGCTGTAAGCAACCCTCATAATTTAGATTTCTATTTAGTAGTTATGACAAAACAATAAACAAAACATAAACAGCCTTATTATTTTAGGAATTTGTTGTATGAGACACAACAATTATTTTACTAACTAAACTGTTGTAAAATATTTGGATATTATGACAATATGGCTTGATAGCACACCTTGTGAATCCCCCATATACATATACATATTAAATAAATTGTATTTTGAACAAAAAATTAATGTGTTGTTTCCAGGTGACAAGCAATCGACTGTGTAGTAAAATTTATATGGAAAACACGCAAAACACTGTGTGATTTTCTGCATGGGCTGTACGTTAAGCACGTCCCTGAAAGTGGTTCTCCAGCAGAAACTTTTTTGGTAATATTGTAAACACATTTTCGTGAAACACCCAGACTGGAAGATATTTCGGCATGAGACAAATGTTTAAAAAGCAGAGTTTTTATAGCAATTTTTGCTCCATAGTTAGACTTTTGCGACCCATAACCTTAAATTTAATAAAAACCGAAAAATTTAGAAAAATCTTGACCAAAATTAAAAAATAATACACTTAAGTCGTAGTTTCAACTAAAACTAAATGCATTTTATTGTTTGCATAAAATTTTGGTAAGAAAAAAGAAGCGCTATATTTTTTAGGAATGTTTAAAAACCGTGCGCTATAATTCTGACTCTTTACTCATTGGCAGGAAATGCAAAATGTATTGTCTCTCTTACCTCAAATAGTTTTCTGTTGTGTTTTGGTGTTGTTGTATGTTTATTTTAATAAAACAAATGGAACTATTCGGAACCAATTTAAGTTTTATAAATACATAATCTTTAAAATAATTCATATATAAACCTATACTTGTAAAGTGTGCTATAAATTTGTACTTTATATAAAAAACGCCAAGTGGAAAAATTGCTAAATCCTAATCTTTTTAAAATATTAGAAAAATGCATGGTTTTTTAAAGAAAAAAATCCCAATTTGGAAAAAGTAATCAAAATCTTACCTTTAGTAATAAAAAAAAATCGCCAAGTGGAAAAAGTTTGAAAATCAAATATATTTTTTTAATAAAATATTAGGAAAAAATTATTGCTTATGTAAGGAAAAAATCTCATATTAGAAAAAGAAATCAAAATCTTAACTATGGGAATATGGAAAAAACGCCAAGCGGAAAAAGCTAAAATCACATTTTTTTTTAAATAATATGAGAATAAAAAGTTAATTGCAAAAACATTTAATTTAAAAAATACCAAAAATAATAAAATGTAAGAAAAATCGCCATAATAACAAAAGTATAAAAAAATCGCTAAAATAAAACATTCATTAAATAAAGCTTTTCAAAAATTCGCCAATATGAAAAAACATTGTTTTAATTTGAAAAAACCTTTTATTGAAAAGAAATCGTGTAATCGCGGGAAAATTATTTTATTTTGAAAAAAAATCACTGAACGAATTTGCAGTTCACCGAAAAATCCATTAAATTTTCTCTACTGCCTTCAAATTTCTCAAACCAACTAAAAACTCTTATGTTTTAGTTTACCTTGAGTTTAAGCTGAAATAAATTTATTTTTTATAATTACTGCAACTGTCAGCTCTCTTCCGGTTTATAATTATTTAGTCTATTTTAATTTAAAAAATATTAATATGGAAAAGTGAAATAAAAGAAACGTTTATAAGATGTAGGTTTCGTACATATTAAGAAATTAGTACTTAACAAAAGTAAAAGAGTAGAGAGAAACAAACTGAAATGAAAGACGCATTTAATTTTCCCTTTTGGTTCAAACAGGACAGTCATACAGCCAGTCAGTCAACCAGTCAACTACATAGTATCTAGTCATCCATTCATTCAGCCAGACATCCAGCCAAAGTCGTCAATGTGACATCCCACACACTTGGCTGTTACAAAAAACTACTTGCACTACAAAAAATAATTGACAAATATTTTTTTTTTTTTTTTTTAAAGATAAACTCCAAAAGAAAATCTATTTACTACTTACGAATTTTGAAAAATAAAAGAAAATTATATGAAAATTAAGATAAAAAAAAAATTATGCTGGAATCTTTAAAACATGAAAGATCAAATAGAAAGTAAAATATTTTTTTCTTGGTGGCGATTTGTGGGAAAAATATTATTTAATACGAAAAAAAGCTACTCCCTCAAACAGTGTGGACTTTAGAGAAGGTTTAAAATAGTTTTCCACCAATTTTCAAACTTATTGGTCTAGAAATTCGTTTAAAATCAGTGTTCGAACATTAGCATTAGTATGTATATGTATGTATGTGTACTATTCTTTAGTGTTCGGTTCGGTAGATATGTGGAAAATACAAACACTAAGAGTATTTGTGTAGTAAATCATTAAACCTTTCTATGTTTGTGATAACCAGGCAAGCCAGACAGAAATATGCTATAAAAAATGCGTTTTATGCGCATTAAAAATGCAGCAAAAACTCGAAAATATGCCCTTAAAATTGTTAAAAATATGCCCAAAAAAATCAAAAATTGCTCATTTAAAACCAAAATATTCAACATTAGCATTAAAAAAAAACAATACACCATAGTATTTACAGACCAATTCGAAAAGAATATAATCTGCAGTAACATATTTTTATTTAATCTAATTAATCTAAATGCCAACATAATTAGATGGCTTATGTACACAAAGAGTCTAATTTGAAAAGAAGTTTTTATGGAGAATACATGTTTTAAATTTAAGACCAATTCTCAACTATTTACATAGACTTCTTCGTCCTTGGTACAATTAAAAGGTATTTACCCAATTTGATCAAATTATGTACAAAATTGCAACTTGTACTTGGCGCACAAGGTTAACATGGACAGACAACCAGTCAGACGGACGGATGGACATCGTTAAATTACTTTAAAAAGTAATTCTTAGTCATTTGGTGTACTAAAAGATTGGTTCAGATTTCTATGTATTGCACACATCGCCAAAAGCGTAAGTTTTTAATTGCTTTTTCCTTAATTTTTGTTTTTATGTAAAATTTGAAAGTTTAAAATAACATTATCTTTAATGCCAACCAAAGTAAAAATTAAATGTGGATGGCGAAATTAAAGCAGCACGTTAGGTATACAGATAGATATTTAAAACAGAAAAGCCATCTGAATTTCGATGAATTTGTGTAAACTTGCAAGAGGCTGTATCAAAATATGCATTAAAAAATATGCCCTAAAAACTTAAAAAAATGCCCTTTTAACTAAATTATGCAAAAATATGCTCCAAACGGTAAAATATGTCAAAATATGCACTAACAAATCGATGTCAAAATTCATAAAAAGCTCTAAAACGGGTACATATATTTTTTCTGCCTTCATTGGTCGCACATGGAAATACATGCAATTGCATATTTGTGGTTTCCCTGGTAATAAATAATACTGTACTTATCCAACTCAACAAAGAGATAAGAACACTATATTTCGTTCTGTTTTTTTTTAGCCATAAATATCGTTGTTTTCGGCTTGGTACATGAATGTTCGTTCGTTTCACTTGTGCTTAGCGCCCTTTTGGCTGGTTAAGAAAACAAAAAATTTTTACAAAAACAAAATTTATGTACGAAAAAAGCCGGCAAAAAAGTTTACAAAAAAACAAAGTGATTGGAATTGACTTTAAACAAAGTGTGAGCATATTATTATTTACTTACCCGTTACAAATGTTCTTTCCACGTTTGTTTAATTACGACTTTTGTTTACAGCAGAACTCTAAATAATAAGACACCAGCACCATGCCCCATATGGTTTTCGTAATCATTATACTTTAAAAATTTTATGTACATATTTAACTAAATAATTTAAAAAAAAGAATATAGGAATTTTTGCTTCTTATAATACATTGTTATTATGAAAATAATGTTAATAATATATAAAATTGGACATCGAATTGATGTCACTATAGTCATAAAATAGATGACACGTAAAAAATTACAAAATTGTACGAAGACGTTAGTCATTGGATTGATGTTACTTTTTGCATCGTTGATGCCATTTGTAGTAACATTGATGTCACAATTCTGATGTTAGAGCATCATCAATATGAAGATGCATTTTTCTATCAGTGTAGTAAACACGTTTATTAAATAACCCAGAATAAAACAGTTATACACACTATATCTGTCTCTTTCCCTCACTCAGAAATACACTAAAAAGGGTGAAAACCACTTATGTAAAAAAAACGCTAGGTGTAGATCATTTAAATATATTTTTTTGTCAACAGAACCACTACAGTATTTAAGGTTGTGTATTAATACACAACGACTAAAAAAATATTATGGCTAAATATCACCATAATATGGTTTAATTAACCTTAATTCAGCCAAAATTAAACATTATTTGGTCAATAATTTTTAAATTTAAAAGTGAGTTCGAAAAAGGTTGGGGAGGAGAACATCATATATGTACATACATAAGTTAAGCTCCGCTAAAATTGCATTCATAAAGAATGAAGCAAAAAACAGTAAACGAATGAAAGCAACAAATGACTCTAAAAATTAAAATGAACAAGAAAGAATCCTAACAACAACTTAGTTGTGACGCTGACAATGATGATGACGACCATGATTAGGTTGACAATGACGAAAACGACGACAATGACTGGTATTTTATTCTAAAAAAAAGTACTAAAAAAATAATAAAAAAGGATTACATTGGAAACTAAATGAACTTTGTAAATAAATTGTAAACCGAACTATTTTACATAAACGAATTTTATTCGAATAAAGAAAAAATCAGAATCATTTGGTAAATCGGATAAAAAGAATGTTCTCTAACAGAAAAAATATTGTTCACGAATTAAACGTAAAACGCAAGAAATTTGAACGTCGTTTTTAAAAAATATATCTGTAATAAAAGAATTTTATGACAAATATTAGATAAATATTTTCCTATTAAACAGGGTTTTAATCCAAAAATTATAAGAATTAGGTTTAAAGATTATTAAAAACAACTTCCACACCCCTGATAATCAAAAATAAAATCAGTTTTAATTAAGTGAATTAAACGTTTAATCAAGCGAATTAAACATTTAATTCACTTGATTAAATTTTTAATTAAAACTGGTTTAATTTTTGATAAATGCTTTAATTGGTGAAAAGTTCTGTTCTGTTCTGATTTCAGAGAATTTTGGGCGGCATCAGCGATTTTTCATTTAAATTTTAATCAAAAAAAAAATAGGCCTTCAATTTTTGCTGATTTAACAGTATAAACCAGTGATAACCAAGCCCCGACCGCACGCACACAAAGATATTATGTGCTTGTGTGTGTTGTGTTGCTTTCACAAAGCTTGAGCAAAGACCACAAAATACACAGAACTGTCACGAGACGGAAGATTTAGCGTTTTCTTTTGTCTCCTTTTAAGAAAGCTGCCCTTTTTGCATTTCTCTTTGTGCCATATTTTTTGCCACAATAGAATGAACACAAATTTATTAAGTTGAAATTAACATGAACAAATGTTGCAAAAATAAACTTTTAATTTATATTTTGGTGCGGTTTTATCACTTTTCAAGAAACAATGAAATATTTTGTTTCACATCTTTTCGATGCGAGATGTTCTCACCAAAGTTACAGAAAATGGGTACGATCTCCATTGACCGTTACGCGAGCTTTGGCTTTATTTTTAAAGAAAATAAGGTCCGTTGATGCCACCAGAGTGTAAACCGCACCAAACGGCACATTTTTGTGGATTCAATGGAGTCTGGAGTATCCCTTGTTGGTTGGCCAAACTCCATATGCGGCAATTTTGTTAATTAAGCCAAAAATTAGCATAATTGCTGAACACAATTTTGAGATAAAAAATCGATAACTGATTTTCAAAGTAAATTTGAATGTTCAGATTGTAATGAACGTTGAGAAGCAGCAACAGCTGATCAGAAGATCCGCTAAGATTGCAATAATGAATGAATTTCATGGCTATGGACAGCAATAACAACAACAAAAATCCACAGATAATTGAGCAATTACATATATCTGCTAAAGAGGGAAAAGCTCACGACTAAAACATGCATTCACACTTCCAACATCTTACAAATACTATCGATAAAAAATGTCACCATTTCTGAAAAAACTTCTTTTTTTTAAACTTAAATAAAAATTTTTTGGAATTTATTTTGTTGCAAAAAAAATATAAAAAGGAAAAAATTAAAAACGAAAGAACTTGCATAAAAGTCTGGGTTCACACTATGAAAGTTTTCTTTCAGAAAGTCTGAGTTTATGGGTTAGAGAGGAGAAAAGAAAAGCATGTTCTCTTCCCCTCTCACCAATAAACTCAGACTTTCTGAAAGAAAACTTTCATAGTGTGATCCCAGACAAAGGGGAAACTTGACAAAAGGTAATGCTGCTTTCAAAACAAATTTCTTTTTGTCAGTGATGCCACAATAATAATATAATTTATTGCCACTTTTCGAGTGATGACACTAAAATAACCGAAATAATGGAATACAATGAAATAGGAACATCTAGTTAAGATTTTAATTTTTAGATCTGTACATTTCCTATGGGAAAATTTTAACATCTTCGAAAATTTATGCAAGATCTTAGATGTTGGCAAGAGCGAGAAGGCTATTTGAGTCTTTCTAGTTTATTCGATTACCCGAAAACACTTAATAGCAACTGATGGCAAATAAAACAAACTACAAAGCACAGCAGTCGTTATTGTCTTGTTTCATCATGGTCATTATGGAGTTCTTCACCTGAATTACATTTACCTTGTTCGTTTTTCTTTTTTTGCTTTCAGTTTTCCGTTCAGGCCAATAATTAAAGAAAAATCTGCCATAAAATACAAAACAAATCCGAAAAAGAATCTTTTAATGTCATTTTTATATAAAATTGAAAGAAATAAAAAAAAAGCAATGCACTAAAGAGTGTAAGCGAAAAAAAGGAAGAATTAAAATTGTGTGTAAATTGATCTGAGTTTTGTAACCATCATTTACCACACACTTTAAAAACAACATCATGGGTTACTTACCGTTCGTGTACTATTATCCAGTTGTGCAATTAAAATATAAAATACAGTGATGTAGAATCAAGAAAAATTATCAGAGACTTTAAAGCAAAATAATCAAGTTCCTTCGTAAACTTTGCAAGTTTTTTAAAGCATTCAGGTGCTTATGGGAATTTAAATGAATTAGTTCTTTCTTAGCTTATGAATTTTACTTAGACCCTTTTTAGACTCGGCAAAGTCTGTTCTAAATTTGTTTTCCTTACCCCGATCTTACCGCTGACGTCTACAAACGCAAGTAACTTGCCGAGTGTGAAAGGGGTCTTATTAATAATTCAAAAAAAGGAGATTTTCCAATCTTACTTGTTTTTATTAATATTAAAATTATACCTCTTTTTTGACACCCTTTATTAACAAAAAGAAGATTCTGAAAAGAATTGAAAAATACTTGTTATAGGAAAAAGGTTCTTGAGTGAAAAGAAAATACATACACACAGAAAAAAATACCAATGTAAAATTAATATGGAAAAATGTTGATTGAGAATCATGTTTCTAATTTCTACAAAAGTATGCCCTTTATTTAAATGTACCATTATTTCATATAAATTTTAAATGAAAAATATTAAAATAATCTTTAATCACGCTTATTAAATATTATTCACTGATAAAAAAAATGAAAAAAAAATATTAAAATATAAATAAATATGGATTCAATATTGAATCCATAAAAACCTGTTTTATATTAAAATCAAAAGTTTATCTTGTTAAATTAACATGCATACATAGTTAAGTATGTTCATTTTTTAATTTTCATTCTTAAAATATGTTATACAATGCAGACAATTCCCGTATTCTTTTAACTAAAATTATTTAGTTAAATAGTACATCAAGTTTTCAAAGTAGAATGATGACGAACACCATATCGGGCCATTCTGCTGGTTGATCTGTTGACAAAGGAGACTACAAAATAAGTGAAACATGTGTTACAGGGGTAAGTGTTTTGAATTATTCTTAAATAAATGTATATGTTGTCTCTGAAGCTTCTTCAAACCAATTAGTTTCTACATGAAATTCACGTTGTTTCAACATGAAATAACTTTCATTCAACGTGATTCGGATTGTTATTTCAATATAAATGACATTTTGCACTAACTTTACTGCAATGTTAAATTAACATGAATTATAGTTATTTTAAAAGAAAAAAATGTTGTTCGCAAGCAATTATAAAATCAGGTTGAATTAACATGAAACACGTTGAAGCAAAATCACCACCGAAAAATTTTAAATCAACCTTGTTTTCGACGTTTTTAACTTGATTTTTTTCTGTGTGTAATTGTTTTGGCAAAAATCAATTAAATGAAAAGTATTATTTTTATTTAAACTAAAATCCTTCCACGATATTTTAGTTTAAATAATTAAAAACTAAATGATTTCTTAATAATATTCAAAATAAAAACAAATCTTTAAAAATTAAAAATAATAAAAATTTTTTTTTTTAATTAAATAAATTACATAAACATTGTTTTGTCAATCCTTATCCCACTGTAACCTCCCAATAAACTCTTAAACATTTTACCGGCAATAAGTGATCAAAAATCTCAACATAAAACCAACAATAACAATAACTATCAAACTATTCCCAAAGCTGGTGCTGCTGTTACTGCAGCCGCAAAGGAACACACATGAGCTTCTCTTAAACTCAGACACTTGATGGTCATTGGAACCACTGTATGAGTGTGTGTGTGTGTTTATATGGCATAAGTGATGGTCTGGTCATTAAGTTCAGTCACTAATAGGAGTTGACTTTTAAGACAAAAGCCGCTTAAACTTTATTTCAATTGCAATGCAGTTGATATCATTTTTATACCTTTTTTTTCTTCTTTTTTAATATCTTTTTATGGCGCATTCCATGAAAAGGTGAACAAATTTATGGTTTTTTTTGCAAAAATTAAAATTTTAGAGATATGATTGAATAGTTTTTGTTAAAATAATTTTTTTTTTGTAAAATCTGTGGCATTTTGACAAAACATCTTAAGTCAAATTTAAAAAGTTGAAACAAATATTGTTAAACATACGAATTTTCATTCAAAAATCATTTTTGTTTACGTGTTTAAAATTCTGTATTCTAAACGAAATTTTTCTTTAATTTTGGTTTATTTTATTTTTTAATAAAAATGTTTTTTTCACCGAGTTTTTTTTCAAAAACTTTTCTGCTATCTTATCTCGACTTAAGATGTTTTGTCAAAATGCCACAGATATACATTCAGCCATGACGAAACAATTTTTCGGGGTGAAACCACTTTTGTTTTCATGAACGGAATGGAAGTTTTGTGTATCTGAAAGGCCAAAAAACCAGGGCTGTGGAGCCGACTCCAAACGCTGAAATTTTTTAAGTGCGACTCTGAATGACTACTCCGACTCCTACTATAGTCTTGATGCTAAATGTATATGAGACTTAGTAATGTTAACTTTTATTTTTTATTACCGTACGGCCTTCTGTAAATTAGAGTTTTTGAGAAGAAATTACCGTACGCAAACATTAATGTGCTGTTTCCAAATGACAGGCGATTGATTATGTAGTAAAATTTATATGAAAAACACTCAGTCCATCGCCTGTCATTTGGAAACAGCACATAAGAGCAGTATTTATTAACCATTTATTTAAATTTTAAATGTGTGTTAAGAAGATAATTTTTCTTAAATATTCTATGCCGAAAAACTTTGGAGTCGGAGTCGCGAGTTTTTGTGGGTACTACGACTCCGACTCCGGCACAAAAACCTCAACTCCGATTCCGACTCCACAGCCCTGCAAAAACTATCAAAATACACTTTCTATAAATAAACAAATATGTTTTCCTCGATTCCGAACGAAATCATTCAGAAAGGAATTGTACTCTGTGACATGGCTAAGTATGTTGTTTTTTTTTTATAGAATACCCCATATACTATTAATTTGTATGACTGTTGTTATCATCCAAGTGCGTTTTTTTTCAAGCAAAAATTTAAAAAAAGCTAAATGTCCAACATGTTTGTATTAAACAAAGTATGTTTGTATTGCCAACTACTTTACGTAAACAAAAAAAAAAAACAACATTTTAGTGTTTAAGTGCATGTCTCTGGACATTCAATTCGCACAATTGTTTAACAACTTAAAAGAACAACGTAGAAAAAAAAGAATAGAAAAACAGATGCAAAAAAAATTAAAATTGTAAGCACAAACGGAAATCTAATGAATCCTCATGTAAAAAATGTTAGACAAAACAAGTTATCCACGCAAGTACCTGACTGACTGAGTGCCTTCCTGACTGAATGGCAACCTGTTCAGCCTACTGATTTTTTTTTGCTGATTAGTCACTGGACATTGTCACCATTCGTAAAACTCATTTGCATGTTTAACTGACTATAAGAGTTCATAGACTGTGAAGGTATTAGGTTCATATAATCAAAAAAGGGAGCTTTAAATAAAAAACTATTGCAAAATTATTCTAATTAGCTAAGTGGCTTTCAAACCGTTATCAGGAAATTAGAAAAAAAATAATTTTATTTGTTGTATTCCTTAAAGTTTAATTTAGACTGAAGAAAGTGTTAGTTTCGCGATTTATGCCTGTTTTTATGTTCATTAAAATCGAGCATTGCTGGCCGTATGTCACAAATATCAAGAACAATGTTGGTCTTCAAGGTGTCAATTGTTGCTGGCTTTATAGCATAAAGCAGTGTCTACGCAGCGCCAAAGAAAAAAGTCAAGAGGTGTCAAATCGCACGACCTTTGAGGCGGCATTGATAGTAGGTCCATTATTCAAAATTATTATGATATCTTCTACTTTTGCCGTACAGAAAGAAAAAACTCGTACTAAAATTAAGTTTTTTCACTTACTTTTGGTACTCTGAATAACACTAAAACGTACTTAAAACAATCCAAAATGGGCGTACTTTTAAAAACCAGTCGCGGAATACTTAAAACAAGTACAAAAAAAAGTTTGAACTTTTCGTTGGTGGTGCCACTCTATATGCTTGCATATGCGAGCGTTTGTAAAAGTTTGTTGTATAAACAACAAAAACACTATACAAGTAGGTAACACCAGGGCTGTAGAGTCGTCAAAAAAAGTTTTCACCCCGACTTCGACTCCATCCGCTAAAATTTTTTAAGTACCACTCCGACATCGACTCCAACTCCGACTCCGACTGGTCCTTATTTAATTTTAAACTTTTTATTTTTAATACAAATTCTACCACTTGCCGCAGTGAGCTTTAATATAGTAAAGTAGACTGGTCCTAACAAGGTTTTGTTAAAATGTGCTAAATTCCCATTTCATACTATTGATAAACTGAAATTTATTGTTGATGGGATAAGCTATTCCTATGCTTATTTCACTGGTTGCTTAGGCCAGATCGTCAGGAAACTTCATCCAAAGATTTTAGAAAAACTAAAGATATTAAAAAAATAAAACTGTTAAGCGAATAAGAATTATAAGTCCAAATTTTACTTGTAAAAACATCAAAGCTTAAACAAAAACAACAACAATAAACAGTAAGTTTATCTTTTCTTACAGTCCTTATTTTCTGACTTGAAAATTTCTAAAGCAGACTCTCAAAAATTTTTTATTTTAAAAAATATAAGAACATTTCTATGCCGACAAATTTTGGAGTCGTACGTAGTCACGAGTTTTTGGTTGAAACTTTGACACCGACTCCGGTACAAAAGCCCTCTTCAACTCCAACACCACAGCCCTGGTAACAATAACAATATGGTAACAGAAACAATAACAACACTACAATAAGAAAACATACATTATGAGGAGTGTGCTGGAAATCGAAAATGAAAAACGAAAGAATTTAGAAGTTATTTTTAATAAACTTTTAATCTAATTTTTATAATTTTTGTTATAAAATTCTGTTTAATAGAGAAATATTTGTATAATAAATGTCATAATTTCTTTTTTATTACAAAGACCTTTGAAATTCTTGCGTTTTCGATGTGCAGCACATCCCTGTATTTTCATGTTTAATAATTATAAGTAAACTAAGAAGCAAAAATTCCCGAATACCATTTTCTAAAAGTATCTAGTTATATTCATCAAAAACATCTGCTAGTGTTTTCTAACATTTGCAACGGGTAAGCAAATAATATTATTCTCTCTCTGGTTCTTCGGGGCAAGTGCTTAGGTTGGACTCAATCGCACTTTGGGAATACTTCATGCACGAATTCGGTATTAAACCAACTTAGAAATTCTTGAATCTAGCACACTTAAGGATTAACTTTTATCTCACTTTCACTTAAGTCAATGCCGTTTTCGGATTATTTTATGTACAGGGCACTTGAAAAATCTGTACTGGAATCAAATATTCTGTACTTGGTTTAAAGAAAACCGTACATGCCGTACTATTGACAACGCTTCGGCTTGATTAAAGTACGGATAGATTGATTTTTCTTTTCATTTCATGCGGCGCATGCATCTTGAAAAACGTTGAGAAGGTTTAGAACGCATGATGGTGTGAACCGCACGAAACGGTACAGTTTTCTGAATGCAAAGGGTCTGTTAGGGATTAGTCTCGCTTATTTACAAACTCGTTAAGCCAAAAATGAGCCTCATCATGACTTTAAAGTAAAATTTTTCAAACAGAACTGCGTCGATACCACATTTTCCATATAATTTGACATACAAATTTGTCGTAGAAAGCCGTCGTGAAATAAAATCTAGTTTTTTGTTTGAGAACGTTTTTAGTAATGCTCTCACATTTAGAGACTTATTCTCCATACTTTCATTAAATTTCAAACATTTCGTAAACAAAGAAAAATAAGAACAAAAGAAAAAGAAAGAAATTAGTGAGAAGTTGAAGTTACTAGCGACTATTTAATTATGGTCTTCAGCAAGGCGAATTGACTAGAAGGTGGGGTCAAGTCAACATATGGTGTTTTTTTTCTGTGGTCGACTTGTCAAAGTTTGTATACAAAATAGTTTTTTATGTAAACAAACCTATTTTTTTTACTAGCAATATTTTTGACAACCCGACCACAGAAGCAGTGTTGTTGTAGAGTTGACCTCATCTTCTACTCAATTCGCCTTGGTCTTTAGCATATTTGCCTGAAGTTGAAGACTCAATTCTGTTTAAATCTGTTCACGATGATTTGCCAGAGTATACTGATCATAAATTCCATTAAGTAAGCGCAATATGGCAGTTCGTTTGACAGCTTAATTATGAGACGATTACCGATAGCTAAATACAATTGAAGTTGAGTTGCCAGCAGCGATATCAGGCAACACCGCTCATTTTTGTCTGTTTTTACAAACAAAATGTGTGTTTTGGGAAAAATCGCAATTATTTAAAGTCATAAAGTCGCAAAAAAAAACATTCCAAAATCTCGTAAACACCTGAAATATTTATTTAATATTAAAAAGAAACGGAAATAAAAAATGTTTCCGTTTATGTTTTTTTTTTGCACAATGCAGGCAGACAGACTATCTAATGACGTCGTCTCGGCCACAAATTATAGCAACATGTTAAAATATCCTTTGAACACAAACAAACAAAGTTATTTAACCCCCCCCCCCCCCACCCCACCAACATACACCCATTCGAACAGATTATGAAAAACGACCGTTGGACAGACAGAAATTTAACTCAAACAAAAAATTTAATTTTGTCCAGAGACCGACAGCTACATAGACACTTTTTAGAGTTTAGAACCCAAAGTAAAAAAATCCTTTTACGAAAAAAACCAACAGCAACACAACAATAAATTATAAATATAAAAACAAACAATGTTTCCACGAATTGACGGTCTAAGGAGTGGGTCACACGTGTCCTTTTGCAACTGACAAGGATTGACAAAAAAAAAAAAGAAAAAAATGCAAGCAAAAGTAAAAGTTCCATGTTCAATATCCGGCAGGAAACGCAATGTAATACTTCTGGGGAATTTAAGAAAGTTCCTGGAATTTTAGTGCTTTTGGTTTGACGTTAGGAAGAAATAATGAGTGACGTTTAGTTTTTGCTTTTGTAGTCTTAATGTCTGGCTAAAAGGAAAAGGTCTTTTTAGTAAAAAAAAACAATCAATAATTGTGAGTTCTCTTTAAGAACTTTTGCTTTCTTTAAAGTTGCTTTAAAAAGATTTATAAATTACACTTTTTATTAGAATTAAAAAACCAATATAAAGATTATACCTTCTAAATATTATACGGAGCTGTAGAATTCGATACACTTGCTGAATGCGGTCTTAGATCAATATTGTAGAAATTTCTCAGTGGTGAAGGGTATACAAATTACAAACAGCTATTTATTGTCCAAAGAAAGGCAACTTTGAATCTGTTTCTAATACAGTAACCCTCTTATTAAAAACATATTTAATCTTGTGATTCTTTGGCCAATAGCTCTTAGAATTTTTTATACCCTTCACCACAGTTGAAATTTCTACAATATTAATGTTAGACCTTGATTCAATATATTTTGAATTCCTACGATTAGTACAGTTAATTTAACGATATCTGTCATTCCATGTGTTTGTCGAAATGGGTTTACCGAAGACCACAGCTATGATGGAAGTCAACGTCCTCAATAACGGCTCCATGTAGTGAAAGAGGTGTTGAGTTAATGGTGCCAATCCGCATGAGTTTTATTTTATTTACGTTTATCTCAAGACCAACTTTCCTTGTGTTCTTAACAAGGCATATGAGTGTTTGTTGCATATCATCAAATCGGTGCACAAACAAGCATATATGTATCATCCGCATTGTCTATATCATTTTGACGGAGCATCGATGTTTGTTTGTTCCATTACCCCGTCTAGGAGGATAAGGAATAATGTGGGGGATAAAACGCAACCTTGTCTAACACCTGCGATGCGTTCAACTGAGCAGCTCTCATTTCCATCGAACCTCAATTTAGATTCAGCCCCATTATGTAGCTCACGGCTTAAATCAACAATCTTCTCTGCTATACAAATAGCATATACAAGTGACTATTATACTCTCTCGGATGGTGTTAATGTGATCTGCACATGGTCTTCCGGACCTAAAACCGGCTTGCTCCCAGCGTAATAGAGGTTCTTTAATTGGCGTGATCCTTTGTAAAAGGAGTATTTATATTGCGGGCACTGACGTGAAAAGGTCATTCAGACGCCCGGATGAGTGCAGTGTCTTCCAGACTGAGATCGTAGCGATCTGGATGGCGACGGAAGTGATACTGGATAGCATCTGTGGTGACAATTTACGTCGACAATCAGACGGCGCTTAGGGTATTGACAAATTATACGGTGCGATCGTGCCTGGTCGCTCGGTGTAGAAATGCTCTGAGATAACTCATGGAGGTATTCAAAGTAAGGCTGTATTGGTTACCCGGACACTGCATGGTTAATGGAAATGAGTTGGCGGACGAACTCCCGATAGCAGGTTCTAATCTGGACTTAGTGGTAAGTGACAATTAGGTAAAGCCCCCCCTATGTTACAACTATGGGATGATACTGAAAAGATTCCGTGATGACGTTAACCGGTCCTGGAGGGATATATTACAGCGTCCCTAGGGCTCTATGGCCCGGATTAGACGCAGGGGAAACCAGGGTTCCGCTTGGATTAGATACGGGTGGTCTTTGGACGTTTGTAGGGTGATTGACGGGTCATTGTCCTGTTAGGGCTTTTACGGGTAAATGGGACAATACTATAACGGACTTCTGCAGATTATGCGATAATTTTGAGGATCAAGAGACGATTGAGCATGTACTGTGACACAGTCCTAGGATGCCGGGTCTCAGACAGAAATGGCTAGGAGATATATTTCACGACGAACTGGGGTGTATCGCTGGATGTAATCCAGTCGATCTACTAGAGTTTGTCAAGGAAATAGTACGGTTGTTTCTGTTGAGGGAATTGTAGAGGGGGTAATAATTCATAATACTAACTTTCTTAATTCTATCTATCTGTTATTTCTTTATTTCTTAATTTTTCTCTTACTCTACTTCTTTATTGAAGGGATTCACAATGAACCGCAATGGTCTCCGAGAGGAAGTGTGCCCTTGGGCGCATTACCCTTCTTAACCTAACCTGTAATTGGAGTAAAGCAAACACTTTGACTTTGTTAATGACATCTAGTAAAGTTATTCTGCGCCAATTTTTGCAATAGCTGAGATCGCCTTTCTTAGTAATAGTTACAGTCACTCCATCTTCCAGCTCTCTTCTATTTGATTGTTCAGCCATGCAGATTGTAGAATATTTTAGCAGTTCAGTTAGCACAGCGTCGGGGCCAGCGGCTTTATAATCTTTTAATTTCAACAGTAGCGATTGTATTTCGTGGTATGTTAGGGGCGATGTTGACATATCTCTGCGTGATGTGAGATCGATGTTATTCATATCCTTAAGCATTGTTTTTATGTTTCTGCCACCAAGATGTCTCGTTGCCGTGTAAACACGGCTGGGCGATTATCACCCAGTTATAAACGATACTAGGGTTAGTGTAGAAAGCAACAACAAAATTACAATTATTTATGATTTTGTTTTTAATGTAATTCTTTGGCGTTAGTTAACCAAGAGCCAAATTAGGAAAATAGTTGTATGTTTTGAATTGTTAGCTATAATCTTTCACGATAATTTTATTGAAATTGTGGCTGGAATTGACCTGAGTCTTGATCTGTATCGAACAGAGATTTTCGTCACAAGACTTTATTTCACTTTCTAGACTTCTTTGCCATGTCCCTCTTGGCCGTTTTCGGCTGTGTACACCCTGTGGATTCCAATCCATTGATTGTCGGGATATACTAAAAGATGGTTTTCTCAACGCGTGTTCAATCCAACTCCATTCCTGGACCGTATTTCTATTGCAATGGCTGTTTGTCTACATCGTCGGCATCACCATTTGATATCCAATTAAGTGGCCACCATATGCACAACATGAGCCGTAAGCAGCGATTAATAAATGCTTTTAGTTTTGTAGTCGGTTCAACAGATAGTATCTGTCACATACAAAAGGCAAGTTTTTCGCCCCTGCAGCAGCAAGATTCGGATTTTCGTTTCATTTGAGAGTTGCTTGCAACACCATATTTTATGCATGCTGGTGAACGTTCTTTTCGATTAACAGCCGTACCTAAACAAGACCGCAAGGCGGAACGTTTTCTTAAGGTCAGCTTTTACGCTGTTATGCCATACTTAAAGAGAGTTGTGTCACGAATAGAAGTGCAAACTTTCTTGTACATAATAAAAAATTAAGATAAAGTTCATAACTTTGACAACTAGAAAACGCGTGCCGCTATGTTAAAATCAGGCTGGAAGCGAGCCCTGCCCCGTTAGGCTAGCTGGTATTGAGCTGGTCTATCTGTGCTGGGGTTGCGGGTTCAATTCCCGCCAAAGGCTCTGGTCTCCTGTCCTCACCAACAGGTAAGAATTTCTGTACATCTTCGATTTCCACTGCGAAGATTTGAAAATGTTCTGGATTTGAAATGTTCACGCGCTCTGATTATGCCTTCTGGGCGTTGATTCGGAATTGGACCGCATGTGCCTTCCGTTCGTGGAAATAAGTGCGATATCATCCGCATATGCCAAATCGGTAAGTCGCGCCATGTTTACGGATGCCCCAGAAAACTCCTATTAACAACGGCGTACATACGCATTTGCAAGAGTTCACTCATTACAACAAGGAAATAAGCGATAAGAGAATACATGCTTGTCGAACTCCAGACATTACATTTATTGTGTTTGATAGCTGGCTACCGTGTAAAACCTTGTACTGAAAACCTGTGAACTACGTTCTTATAAGTCTGACAATCTTGTCGGGTACACCCTTCCTTGCGAGTGCGTTCCATATCCTTTGATGGGTTAAGCGATCGAATGCCTTTTAAGGTTAGCGAAAACCAAGAGCAGAGGATGTTGAAATTCGTTCATCTGTTCGATGGTCACACCAACAATGCTATATGGTCTACACAAGACCACGTTAGCTCTGTTTGCGAAGTGAGGTGTCAATCCTAGCGGATATTCCCAATAATCTTTTAAGTTTGTCTATAAAAATGTTCAAAATATGGCTTTGTCAAATAAAAAAATAGTATTTTGGAATTGTAGAAGTATCCGTACCAAAATCTCTGAATTTGAAAATATTTTAAATACTTATGATATGGATATTTGTCTACAGGTAACCCTCCTACAAGACGGCTTCCTACACAACGATTTCGATCTAACACGAAAAAAAATTGGCGGAAATCTCCTCATCTACAACACGTTTTCATTCTAACACGATAAAATGGAATTGCAACTTTATCATGATTGAGTTGTTAAAATTGTACCAAAATAGTACAAAAGTACTAATTTTTGCATCCCTGTTATGATTAAGTTAGATTAGAATAAAAATGTAACTCTTGTTTATTTTTGTCTTTGTATTTTTTTGTATGTATGTACATATTTCTAATAAAAACAATGAATTTAAAGAATATATTAAAATAAAAAAAAATTTATATTTTACACTGTCTCCTTGCCTCATATTACACGTTTTCCTACAACACGGCGTTTTCTAGGAACCTATCTACCGTGTTGTAGGAGGGTTACCTGTATTGAGTGAGACTTGGCTGACTAAATAAAATAATCTGTATCATCCTAATAATTCGTGTATCAGAGAAGACCGAATCAATCAAAACGGTGGTTGTGTTGCCATACTTATTAAGAAAACACAAACCTTTATGGTAAATCTCAAAGTTAATACTGAGGTAATTGAGAATGTTGGTATGAAAATATAAACTTGTCGGACCTCTTATCTTAATGTTTTTAGTTTATATTTTCCTGATGGACAAAATGACAGTGCGCTAAGGGCCAAATATAAAAAGGATTTACGAAAACTCTTAAACAATAACGACGAGTTTCTTATATGTGGTGATTTTAACTCCCGCCATAGAAATTGGCACTGTTTGCGTGCTAATTCTTCATTTTTTCCTTTATCTATATATTTTCATAATTCTCAAACCTGTATTCCTGCTGCGTCAAGCAGCAACCCATCTACTCTTGATTTAATTTTAACTAATATTCCACAGTTTATTTCTAACCCTCTTACCATTAATGATCTAAGCTTTGATCACCTACCGGTATCATTTGATTTGTCTTCATCTACCCCAATAGTAAATGGACCAGCTTATAATTTTGAATGTGCCGATTGGAATAAATACAAAAATGTTTTGAAATATACTCTAAGCGATGCTGTTACTGATTCGATATTCAATACAGCTGACGCTATAGATAACAATGTTGGGAGTTTTACTAGCTCCCTGTTAGAAGCCGTTAGACAGTCAGTTCCGAAGACTTCACCCAAAAATAATTTTATGAAGCTTCCTAAATATATTCTGAATCAATTTCGTAGGGACTGGGTAAGCTACAGGCAATTATATTATTTCAATTTAATGACCAACTATTCAAACTTTATTCGTAAGGAAATTCATTTGTTTAGAAACCGGCAGTGGAATAAAAAACTAGGTATTTACAATGGACAAGGCATCAAAACTTTCTGGAATGCAGCCAACATTTTGAAGAATAGGACAGGAAGATGCCATTTTCTATTAACACCTGATGGTATCCTAGTTTCAGATGAAGACAAGGCAAATGTTTTTGCAAATAGTTTTTAAATCATAGGGTTTCTGAAGAATTTTGTTTACCTAATCATACCAATATGGTCCATCAATTAATTGATCACTTCGTAGACCTAGATATTGTTACTCCTTCTTCCGAAAAAGTGACGGTAAATGACGTTGAGACTGTTATATGTAATCCTAAGATGAAATAAATAATCGAATGCTAAAAAATCTACCTAAAATTGGTGTTCGTTTTTTTTCTAGCATATACAATTCCTGTTTGAACTTGCAGTACTTTCCGAATACTTCGAAAACTGCCAAAGTTATACCTGTTCCAAAAACTGGCAAAATGCTAAACCACCCTGAGAATTACAGGCCTATAAGTTTATTACGTAGTCTGGGAAAAAGATCCAAGATGATGTGGCATAGAATTTTCATCGGTGCTCATAACAGCATAATCCCTCGCCAGCTATTACAATGTGTTGTTGTTTCGGTATTTTTACCAATGTTCCCTGCATGCATTACCCGGGAAATTGTTCACTATCCCATCTGCTTTAAGCATCTCGGGCACAATACCATCAACAAATATGCTCCCGGAATAAGATAGTGCCTGTACTATTTGATCTAGGGAACAATTGCCTTTTTTATACCGCATGGTGAAGGGTATATAAGATTCGGCATTGCTGAAATTGTCTATCAAAACGACAGTTGCAATCCAAACTTACATTGCAGTGAAAATAAAACTTTTAAATTAGTTTTTTATTTAAATAAGAATGTTGTTATTGTTATTTGTATTTTAATGTTTTTGTGTTTTTTCTGTACAATAGAATTTGTTTATATATATTTTTGATTAGATCCCCTGAAGATGAGCAACGGAGTTGCCTCGAAATATTGGGTACATAAATAATAATATTGAAAATCAAAATTAAAATTGTTTTTTAATTTATAATGAATACCACTTTTACTAATTTTAAGATTGGCGATCTACTTGATCTACTTGATCAGATTCTTCTGAATTCTGCAAGATAAATTTAATTCTCTATGAGCAAATTTTCCTTTTAAGAATTTCAGAGCTGTTTTCTCCTTAGTGCAGGGACTTCAAAAATGTCGGATAAGTCCTACAAAGATTTAGTTAAGAACAGAATTTAACTAGACCCTCGATATCTATTATAGAGTTCGGAATGTCATTGAATTCTTTCTATTCAGAGCTACGGAATGTTTTTTTTTAGGTTCTTTAACAAAAAATATTGCCTTAAATTCTTGAACTGCCTTTTCTAAAATTCTTTTGATTTTATTTTTTTTTTGTTTATTTTTCGATTCCTTCTCAAATTCAAATCGAACAGAAATGGTGGTTGAATATTTGTTGCTGTTGTTTTGCTGTCAAATAAAAGGAAATCCTTGTTTGGTTTTTGTGGTTTAATGCAAATTAGCAAAGTTAAAAATGTGTTTTGTATCTGTCTGTTTGTCCGTACTTCAGTTTCTTCCTACACCAACAACAATTTCTCATTTTCTGTGTTGTGGACTACAAGAGATACAAAAATTCTTTGCATTCGGAAAAAGGGGAGCCCTGTTGACGTTCTACTGTTTAGAACTTTGTATAAGGATTTGCTGATTGTTTGTTGGTTTGTTTGTTTGCTTGTCTGTTGCCTGTATTAGTAAAACATGATAACTAAAGCTTTAACTCATACTAACAACATCCCAAGGGGAAAGGTTGCAAAGAGTTTCATACGCACAGAGAGCACGTGGTGTAAATGTGTGTAAGACTTTGCACGCGTACAAGTACAAAATGTGCACAGCCAGACAGACAGATAGACAGGACACATGTAAATCCTTTTTGAGTGTTTTATTTTGTTAGAATTTGTGATTTTTTTTTGTTTTCCTCTAATAATTATTGTTGTTAAATGCTGCACGTGTCAGTTGTATGCATTAACATTACAGAGACTTTTTTATACATAAATACTTTAAATGTTCGATCTGTAATCTTGTCGTGAACTCTGTGCAACTACAACTCCCCATAGCGACAACTTATATTGTAAAACAAGTTCCGGGTGTAATAAGAGACCTCTTAGATTTAGTTTTTGATTGAGTTGGAAGGAAGGCCTGTTGCTTTTAATTTGAAAATCTTTTACAATATCAAATCGTAAAAAAAACAACTTCAAACCTGGGAATATTGTGTGTTCATTAGTTGAGACAAGGAAGTCATTTCTTCTTCTGTAAGATTTTCGTATTTTGTCAATCTTTTGAGGTGTGTGAGAGTGTGTTTGTGGTTTTATTGAAAATTTATTTTGTGTAATTTAATATTGTTCTGTGTGGTTTACTTTCAAAACATTGTTAATAACAACAAAATTGTAATTTAATTTTAAGTAAATAATATTTGTTTTTTATTAAAAACAAGAAAAGAAATGTTGTAAAACACCCAGCAGATACCCTTGTGTGTAATACTTGTTAGCCGTTTAAGTAGTTGGCTCTTTATAAACTCTACAAAGCTTAAAAAACAGTTGTTTCTGATTTAGATTACTTTGGAATCGTTAGAGTTAGCACGACTTTTGAACAGTTAATATATAATTAATGTTTGTAGTTTTTGAAGGATAAGTTAAGTTTTTATATGTACGTTGTTTTATTTATTTAAAAAATTCATTGTTTTCTAAAAAATTCTATGTTAAGCTTTTTTAATAAAATGTATTTTAAAATATTGTTATAGAATCGATGTTTGTTTTTTTAATTTGGATTTTTTCCCCCGATAATCAAAACTTTTTTAATGAAAAATTCATTTAAAATATTTTGAAACATTTTTTAACTTCCATTTTAAAATCATTGACAATTATTTCTTTGTCTGTAGTTGATTTGTTAACAAAGTTCTATGTTTTTGCCAAGAAGTTTATATAAAATTATTTTGAGAAAGAAGTCGATGTTTTGCTTAAAACTTGACTTTTTATGTAAAATGCTTATTATTTGTTAAAAAAAAACAATGTATCCTTAAATATATCTGCCTTTCGTTGAAAATCGCAGTTTTATGTAATGTTTTGTTAAAAATCGATGTTTTGTTCAAAAATGTATTATTTTTCAATTAGGGGATTCACGAGGTAGTCATAAAGTTGTAATTAACCGCTTATAATTAAGATTTCTACTGTACATTTATGACGAATCAATGAACACAGCATTACAATTTTTTTTTTGTTTGAAGCACAACAACATTTATTTTAAACAATTGTAAAATATTATTTAGGACATTATGACGATATGACTTGATAGCTTACCTTGTGAATCCACCAAAAAGATTAATAAAACAAAATTTAAAATAAAAATCGATTTTATTGTAATTTTACACAAAACATAGAAATTAAAAATGTTAAAATTATTCCAGAGAACATCAATTAAAAATTTAACAAAAAAAATAATGACAGACAGGAGATTTTTACTTAAAAAAACTTTTTTTACCAACAAAAAAAAAAAAAAAAAATTTTAGCTTTACTGAAACATCGAACTTTTATTTAAAACATTACATCACATGTCCTTTAATAATAAACTATGATTTTAACACAAAACATCAATTAAACAAAATTTTTAATAAAACATCGACAAGGCGAATTTATTACAGGTGGTCTTAAAAGCCCTGCTGATATTGGCTAAAATCACTGTTGGATGTCAAAATTATGTTTATTTTCTTTTATTATCTTTGTTTCTGTTTTGTTTTATTTCTGTTTTTGACATTGTACAATGATTTTACAAAAACAAATTGCTTGTGGTTTTTGTACGAGTTGTACTTGTTGTAGTACCGAGATTACCTGGGATGAATTCGCCTTGAACATCGACTTTTGAATTTTTTTTCGGAAAAGCGTAGATTGTCAAATAAAAATTAAAAAAAAACAAAACAAAGAATTTTAATAAAGTTTAAGTAAAAACTTTTCAACGTTGGACATAGAAATTCCATAAAAAAGCGATTTTTAAATAAAACACACTTTTTTAACATTTTACAAAATCATTCAATCATAAAAACATAGATTTTTAAATCGTACAGTGTAAAGCTCTTTTAATCAAAAGAAAAACATAGATTGTTAATAAGGTACATTTTTCGATAAATAAAACATTGAGTTTTAAGTAAAAATGAACAATAATATTTAAAAATCATTTAAATTTCTTAAGTCTATGGTTTATTTCTAAAGTCGATTTTTTACTTTAAGATTTTAAAAATTTCCTAAATCTTCTAAATTCTATGTTTTGCTGAAAAGTCCGTGATTGAATCTAATTTATTTTAAAAATTCTTTATTTTGCTTGTCCGCTGCTGCGCAGTCTACAAATCTTTGTTCTGATTAAAAACTTTAATTTCTATCTGAATAAACACTTCATCTACTAAAATCGATATTTTGCCTTAACATTTTTATTTAACTTAAAAAAAATCGATGTTTTATCTAAAAGAATTATTGCTAAATATTCCATTACTCAATTTTCTTAAACTTTTAAAAATCTTCTTTGCATGACCTTCGAACTGAAGAAGACTTTTAAACACAAAATTATTTTGAAAAATAATACGAAACCACAAAAGTCTTAAATAAAGACTAGAAAGAAAAGAAAATTACAAATTATGCTTGAACATGTATGAATGACCATTTATAAATTGTGCTGTTATCCTTTTAATAAATCCTTTAATTTATATGCTTCATGCTTGGCTGTCTGTTTGTCTGTTTATTTGTGTCTGCTTTAAGTTTACAAAAAAGAAGAACATCGACTGTTCGTCTGTTTTTTTCGTGGGGGTGTGTGTGTGTGTGTCTTTAAAACACCATAAAGCACTTAAATTATTGTCATAAGAGAACTAAACTGACTGAATGTTTAAACGACTGACTGAAAGAATGACTGAATGAAATGAAAACAACATAAAAAGTACAAACTATATCTGAAACAACAACAACAATAATAACAATGATAGCAAAAGCAGCAAACAAAAAGAAAAATTCTAAGGATCACGCAGGACATTAAACTGACTGGTATGTAGACACACACCAGACAACAAGGGAATCTTTTTACAAACACACAAATAAACAGTCACCCACCCACACTATCGCAGATTTACACTTTCAAACTCCCATAAAAAAGTGAAAAGTTTTTGCCAAGAAGTATAAAAAGAATTTTGCTAAATAGTAGAAAAAGAAGAAGAAACGAAACATTTGTGCAACAAAATAAAGTTCAAAAATCTCTTATTGTCCATTAAGATGATTTTAAGTATAAAAGTGCGTTCACATTGCTAGAAGTGTGTGCGATAGCTTAGGGTCGTTCAAATTGCTGTAAAGCAACCAAACAATCAGTTTGAAATATGAAATTTCGTTGCAACTATAAAATAGAATTGATTAGATTTTATGTTTAGTTAATGTTTTTATCGATAAATCAATGCTTTTCACTAAAAAAAAAACTGATAATTTATCAACAGTTCAATGTGTTGTTATGAAATCAATTTAATTAAAAATTCGATGTTATTTGTTAAAATCGTACTATAAGGCAAAACTGTTTAAAATATAAAAGTTCTCGGCTATTAAAATAAAAAAAGTGATAAAGTAAAAAAAAAATAGAAAATTTGGTAAAAAAGAACAAAAAAATTCGATGTTTTTTTTTTATTTAAAGTAATATTTTAATGAAACACCTAAATTCTATTCAAAACAAACCGATGTTTTTTTGAAGTTCAGTAATTTTTAATAAAAAACTATGTTTTATTTAAAATACAATGTATTTTGTTTAAATTGATTTCATTCAAAATTCTATGTTTTGTTTTTAGAAAACGATTTTGTCAAAAATTGTTTGATTTCTGTTAATATTAATTCGAATAAAAGCTCCATCCTTGATTTAGAAATCGATTTTATCAATAATTTGTTGATTTGTGACAAAATTTGAAAAATTCTATGTTTTGTACAAAAATCTATTTTACGAAAAATTTTATTGTTTTTTTGTTATAATCGATGTTAAAGTATAGCTTCAAAAATGTTTTACAAAAAAATCTATGTTTAATAAAATTCTATGCTTTAAAATCTATGTTATATATGAACATATAAAATTCAAGGTTTTGTATAAAAATTTGTGCTCAGTATAAAAACAGCTGTTAAATTAAAGAAGTAATTAAACAAATCTGATTAATTAAAAAAAATATTTATAAATTCTATGTTTTTCAATAGCTTGTAGGAAAATCGATGTTTGACCTTATATTGCGATTTAATTTTGAATATAATATAAATTGACTGCTATTCGACCTTTATAAAATTTATTATTATTTTATTAAGCTTGAGGTCTCTTTTTTTATAAAAAAATATTAAATTTATTGAACCAATATTTTTTTTATAAAAAAAAGAGACCTCAAGCTTAAAAAAATAATAATAAATTTGAATATAATATTTTAAAAGAAAATAGCTGTTTTATATAAAAGTCTTTATTTTTTACGAAAATGTGTTATCAAAAATTCGATGTTTTATTACTTTATTTTATTTCAAATTTAAGGTATGCATTAATTTAGTCTATGGTTGCTAGTTAAATATAAAGTTTTTAAATATTGAAACTTACCTATTTTATTCATTAAATTAATTAAAGTATATTAACCATTTTTTAAAAAAAAAAAAAATTTTTTACAAAACTCATTGTTTAAATAGTACATTTCTATGTTTTTTTAAGAAACATTTGCTCCAAGTACAAAAAAGTAGTGAATCTGAAATTTTTTTATGTTTAATTGAAAATGTTTGTTTTATTTTAATCTTATTTTGGCTTATAAATATTTAAATGAAACTGCGTTTTAACGCTAAGAGTATGGGGTAATTTTTAGCCCCCAGGAGCATAAAAGGGTTAATTTCGATGTTTTGTTTTTAAATATCAATTATCAATTACAGAACTTTTTTATTTATTTATTTATCCTTACAGACTATTAGCTAAAAATGTTATTTGACGTGCTTATATTAAAATTATATTAAATTATGATGTGAATAATATACTCCCTGATTTTTCGTTATCAATTTAATGAAAAAGTCATAATATCCAAAAAAGTTTACCTTTGACCTTGTCATTTTACCTTTGGCGTAGTTCGATTTAAGCCAAATTTCCAGAATATAGTTTTTGAAGCTAGTTTCAAAGAACTTAAAAAAATATATATGAACTTTATCATATTTTGTGCCAAAAAAAAACATTTTTCTCGAAATTCGTTAAAATCAAATCGTTGCCCTAATCTAGTGCACTGGCCGGAATTTTTAAAATGTTTTATTTAATAAAAGAATGATAATTTCATAAACTGATGCAAAATTTTCAAGCAAACACAAACAAGCTGTTAGAAAGCTACTTAGTCGGCCGTCAATTTATTATAAAAGAAGGAAATTTCTTAAGTTCACCTCAGCCAATTGGCGCTGGAGTCCCACAAGGCAGCATCCTGGGCCCTCTATTATACTTAATTTATACTTCGGACATGCCAGCAAGCAACTACACACAAACTTCAACATTTGCGGACAACACAGCTTTTCTAAGCGTGCAAGAAAACCGTCATTAAGCATCACGTTACCTACAGGATCATAGATTTCAACTAGATAGCCAATGGAGGATAATGGTAAATGAGCAAAAATGCGTACATATAACATTCACCTTGCGCCGGGAATTTTGTCCCCTATAACAATCAATAATCAAATAATTCCTCAACATTCGCATGACAAATATCTCGGTACACATCTCGATCGGCGATTAACGTGGAAATGCCATATAGAGCCAAAATTAACTCAAATGAAACTTAATGCCATTCAAATTCATTGGCTTATTGGAAGAAATTATGTCCTTTGTCTCGATTGCAAGCTTCTACTTTACAACTCTATCTTAAAGCCTATCTGGTGCTATGGTATTCAACTATGGGGCACCGCCTCGGTCTCTAATATCGAAAAAATTCAAAGGCGCCAAAATAGACTTCTTCGAATAATCACAGCCGCTCCCTGGTAGGTAAAAAACTCAAACATTCATAAGGATCTCAATGTGCCATTAGTAAAAACTATGATTACAAAATATGCAGTAAAATATTTAAAAAGGCTTGAACAACACCCAAATCCACTAGCTCGAAATATTTTAAATCATGGTGGCCACACTCGCTTAATATGAAGGGGCACTGCAGCACTTACCCAATTAGATGAGTGATAAACTGTGAACAGAACCCGTAATGAAGAAAATTTTTTTCTGCCATTGGCAGGACATAAATAAAGAGTTAGGATAGGATTTGATTAATTATTGTTAGTTCATATTTAATATATGAAGATTAAAAAAAAAATAATGAGAAAAAAAAGTATGTGACCTACCTAAGAGCACTGACTTTACATTGCCAACGAAAATTCTGAGCTTGGTAGCCTGGCGGATTTTATTGCTTTGCCAAATTGGCGCTTTTGTACCCAAAGATGACCTGGCCTTAACGTCAATATCAGTACTACCGTTATTGGCAGCAGTCTCGCATCCAAGATATCAGAATTAATCGGTTGTATCAAAAGTACTGGGTTTAAATTACGGCATTCGATCTTTATCGAGATTCCTATTTAAATGGTATTGTAATTTCGATCGATATCGAATGCCGTAATTTGGTACCTGTTTATAATGTGCATTGGGTTTGTTATTGCTTCGACACTTACCGCCGTATTGATAACGTTAATTAAGAAAAAATTTCATAGAAAATTCGTTTTGTAACCCTTTATTAAATTTATAATTATTTTCGTTTTGGTTTTGCCAGCGTTTATTTTGAGCCTGTGTATTGCAGATTCTCTTGCAGCTCCGAAGTTGTTTGCTTTAGATCGCTTAGCTTGTAGAAAAGCTAACATACATTCTATGTCATCAGCGTATGGCAGATAATTCAGAAATGTATTGTTAATTTTCCATTGTATTCCTTGCCTCTTATTTTCGATATTCCTGAGAACATCTTCCATGACAACAAGGAACAGGAGAGGCGATAATATGCAACCGTGGCGCACTCCACTCTCTATAATTTAATATTCTGTTTTTTAGTAAAAAAAAAGTTAACTTGTAGGTATTGGAAAAACTGATATTTGTATTTTAATCGATGTTTTATATGTATAGGTATCGAAGTTTTTTAAAGGCCAAAATTCTATGTTTTTCTAAAAATTAATATTTCTTGAAAATGTATGGTTTGCCCAATAATCAGTTAAAAATTGTGTATGAAAAATATTTTTGTTCTATTTTAAAATGCATACATAGATTCACACTATGTTTTCAAACGTCAGTGTTTCCAGTTTTTTCGATCGATGTTTTTAACAAAAGTTTAAGTTTTATGTTTTTAATGCCAGATTTTTTTAGCTATCAAAATATGCGACTTGAAAAAAATCGTATACCTATTCAATTTCGGAATATCATCGAAAATTCGATGTTTTATTAAATAATATTGTTCTTAGTTTTTTTCTAATAAAAACTTTTATTTTTGTCATTTATGGTGAAAGTCCATATTATGTGCAAATTTTTTCATAAAAAGTCAATTTTTAATTAATTTTATTTCGCAAATATTCATGCCAAAAGTTTTACCGAAAACTTTTTGACTTACTTTAGAACTTTCTCTATCAGTGTATGTAAAAAATTAATTTGTTCCACAGTTCTAATCAAGATTTCTTTTAGAAGATTTGATTTGAAAATGTTCAAAACTAATAATTTATCATGTCTGTGTTGGCAGTTCTAGCAAATAAATGGCCACTTGTAGTTTGGAACGCAGTGCCAAACAATAGACCCTGATTTAACACATGCACATGAAATGCACACAGAAACATACACTCTCATACAAAGAGAGAGTAAAAAAAATTAAAAAAAAAAAATGATGGAAACATGAAAAAACATAAATATGCATTAACCCATCAACCATAATCATAATAACATTAATTCCATGGAAAAATCATGCCTGGCTAGTCTTGTTGTAAGTTTTCTTTTTCTTCTTGATTATTGTTGTTGCTGTAATGTTGTTGGTATTGTAGTGTTGTTATTGCAGTTTTAGTTCTTCTCATTGCGATGCAATTAACGGAAGTTCGTTCCGTTCCACTTGGAAAATCTGCAAATGTAGAAAGCACAAAACATTAACAGCAACAACAACAACAACAACTGTAACATTAATAATAAATATGTATTAATAACTGAACTATACAAGGCAAAAACAAATCGTAGAGGCAATACCAACAACATAAACAAAGAACTTTTAAATTGGAATTGATAATAAACAAAGTCAGCTGAGTTCAAATGCATGCGCATTTATGTATTTATTTGATTCTCATTGCGAAAGACAAAAATAAAAACAATTTTTCATGTTTTCATTCTCGCTCTCTGTTTTTGTTCTCACTCCCACTTTGGTTCTCCAATGGAATGGGTGGGGGGGGGGGGGGTAGTGTAAGAGTTTGTAAACATTTTTTTAGTTTTATTTGGCTTGCTGTTTCTTTTTTCCTATTATTCCAATTTTGATGTTTTGATTTCATTTCATTCCGGTTGATGTTCCTCTTAGAATTTACAATTAATTCATTCATATTTTTTCTGGTGTGTACACTACCTTTGATTGAAAAACTCTTTCAATTGGTTATATATTTGACACTGCAAAATAAGTAAAAGCACACGTAGAAAAAAATATGGAGGTAACCATATTCTAAGACCAACATACTATGGTTTGTTTTTAACAATGTTTATTTTTGCAGGTTACCATATTATGTTTAAATATGACCATAGTATGTTTAAAATCAACAGAATTTGTCCCTAAATCAACCGTAATATGGTAAAATTTACCATATTTTAGTTAATATTAACCATAATAATGGTCAAACCTAAACATATTATGTTCAAAATAAACCATAATATGGTCAACATTTTCCAGAATTTTGAGAAAAGTAACCATATTATGGTTAATCCATTTTGTTTGTTCAGTGTCAAATTATAATTTTATTTAATTTCATATTCTTTATAGGTGTTACGTTCCACTTTTATAAAAAACGACCAGAATGTTGTTGCTTTTTAAACATATTATTTTAAATTTAAAATTAATCATACAATGTTTTAAAATATTATAAATTCGAACATATTATTGTTATTTAATATTAACCATAACATGTTTGGAGGCAACCATAATATGGTTATAGCTTTTGTATGGATGAATTAAACCATTATATGGTTACCGTGATAATAATATGGTTAAGGTAACCATAATATGTTTAAGTGTATGGTTGTAGTTTTATTTTATTTAAACATTATATTGTTAAAATCAACCATATTTGAAGTTTCAAGGGAGGTAAACACTTTATTGTTAAATAGAAACAAAATATGAATTATCAATCGTTAAAAAAAGATTTTTTAAAAACAACAAAAGTTTGTTTGTTGCCATTGCAGGGACCATATTATGTTTTTTAACCATTCTGCAACCATGTTTTTTTCAACGTGCAGTGTTCTAAAATAAACACTTAATATCGCTCCTTAGTGTTCGGTTCAGTATATTTGTGGAAAACACAAACGCTAATAGTGTTTGTGTAGAAAATCATTAAAAAATAACGTTTCCCTGTTTGTCATCTTTCGAACACAAAAATTATACTGTTTTTATCCAACCCAACAAAAGATGAGAACATTTAATTCCTTTCGGTTTTTTTTAAATCACAAACTTCATTGCGTTCGGTTCGGTCCGTTAAGACCCCTTTCACACTCAGCAAGTTACTTGCGCAAGTCTCTTGCGCAACTCTTGGTTTGTAGACGTCAGCGGTTAGGTCGAGGTAAGGACAAAAATATTCAGTACAGACTTTGTTGTACTCGGCAAGTTACTTGCGCAACTAACTTGCCGAGTCTGAAAGGGGTCTAATGTTCGTCCCTTTTGGCTGGTAAAAAAACCAAACACTTTTTACAAATCAAAATACACATACCTACGAAAAAAAAAACTAAAAGCCAGCAAAATAATTTTACACAATACACACGCAAGGTGTTCGTTCTCCGGTCGTTGCTAAATTTTTTTGTTTGTTCATTTCTTCATCAATGTAAAAAATGAAGCAGAACATTATATAATTATAATTATATAATTTTTGGCTCTTTCTTAAAAATAGATAAGAACCATGAATCAAAGAAACAAGATTACGCATTGCGCAGGTCCGTTATTTTTGTGTATGACGAAGAAATCGACTTTGTGTATGTGCATTTGTGTGTGTCTTACATTTTTTACAACAAACACTCATGTTTAGTCTATGATGACGTAGATGCGCAGTCGAATTTTTTTTTGTACGGCTGAGTGCGAAATCTTTCTTTGATTCATGGTTACGAACGGTATTAAGGGGAACTGGAATGAAAGTTATATTTTTAATGGTACCCAAATATATTCCTAAAATACAAATTATTTAATATCATTTTTGCAAAATGTTTGTAAATACCTAATATGAATTTTAAAAATGTTAATGTGCCTTTTATTTGCCAAAATTTTTGTGTTTTTTTTTTTTTTTTTTTTTTTGAAAAATAAGTACGAATTTAAAAATAAACATTGAATACTATTTTGCCGTTAAAATAACTTAAATACCTGACGTTAAGATAGAGAATAGAAGTAAACGTTATTGTTAAAAAAGTTACTGAGTAAAATGTACGTTAACTTTGCTGTTAAATATTTTTAACAATTTAAATTATATTTACTTCGTGCTTTGTGTTGCCTCTCCTTAATCCGTTTAAATAAAAAGACGTTATTATATAGATCAAGAAAATATAATAACGTCTTTTTATTTAAACGGATTAAGAAGAGGCAACACAAAGCACGAAGTTAATTTATAATTAATCCTGCAATACAAATTTAAATAAATAATTTAAATTATATTCTTCAACATTTTTTATTTTTTTGAATTTATTCTATGAGCTCATTAGGGTGATCGATTATTCGACTTTTTTCAATAACCGGTTTTCGAATATTCCGAATAGTTGCTATTTTAAAAAAACCGGTTTTCGGTTAAGCATTTTAAAAATAACCGGTTAACCGGTTTTAATTCGAATACATTAAAAAATCAAAATCAAATTAGATTTTGTAATAAAAAGTTAATTAGAATAAAAACAAAAAAATTCACGAAGGTAAGGAACCAACAAGCATGAGCATAGGGCCTCAATTCATAGATATGACTTAAGGTATGTTCAGACCACAAATATTTGACGATAAAATAAAAAAAAAAGCGTGACCAGCAAATTGATTAAACTTAAGCATTATTTTAAACAATTTCTAGTTATTTTATTTTATATATATATTTATTTATTTTATTATGTATAAAGTATTTAAGAAATCGTTAAATAATGTTTGCTCTAGCCAAACGTTTTGCAAAAGCAAACAATTCTTTAATAAATCTAGTGGATACGTATAGGACGTCAAATATTTAATAGGTGTGAACATAACTTAAGAATTTGTGGAAAACTTTGGTTTTAAAAATATAGGAATTTAAAAAATTTATTATTTGACATATTTTCCCAAATTTATTGTAAATGAGTTTTAATTTGTTGCTGGTTAAGTATGTATGAAGCAGTAAACTTCACCAATACTTTTGAAAAGTGGCAAACAAAACCTCTTATCCAGGATTATATATTTAAATTTCTTTGTTTCAGCATTATAGAAACAAAAGTAATATGATCATGCTTTTTGTATGAAATATCTGTCAATTCGTCGATCAATTTTGTTTTAAGTTCTTGGTGTTTTAATAAATAAAACTGATGAATTTTCTCATAACGTTGATTCCGCCTCTATGTTCTTGTCTTAAGCATGAAGATATGCTAGAACTACTTAAGAGTTTTTCTTTCATTATTGTCAGCATATTTTAGTAAAGTATTATTTGCAGTCTCTCAAAAACTACTTGGGACAGGGTCAAGTTTTACTTGGCGTATATTTATGTCAAGCTTGTAGACTAATTAAAAATGATTAATAAGTCGTGACGTTAAAGAACCTTTGCAACTTATCATTTCAGGGCCGATTAAGCACAATTTTCTTTTCAGTCACTTCGAAATATCACCAGAGATGACATGTTTATAAAGATATAACTATATAGTATTTATAATACTGTCAAATTACTAATTACTTTTTAAGCTGAACTTTTTTTGTAGTACTTTAAATTGTTTTAAAATTTTTGTTACAAGAACACACGCTTATATAAGCGATTTGTATTTACATTGCTCATAATGTTTTTTTGACTTTTGTTTCATTTTGTTTTGACATTTTTTAAAAAGTTTAAGTTTGCCAAATATTCAATTATAAAAATACTAAAATTACGGGTACATTTATAACAAAAGTAAAGAAAACATATGTATATAAATTACACATTTCTCAAATAACCGGGTTATTTTATTAAAATAACCGGTTTATTCGATATTCGAAAAATGGACATTTTAAAATATTCGACTTGGGAAAAACTAAAATAACCGGTTGAAACCGGTCGAATACTATTCGATCGATCACCCTAGAGCTCATAGAATAAATTCGAAAAAATGTTGAATACAATAAAGTAACCTATGAAAGGAAATAATTCCCAGTTTCAATTTAAATTATGTTAAAATTGAATAGATAATCGCACTACTGGTCTGTTTAACTACAAGAGACTAAAGTTTTTGATGCCAAATAAAAAAAAAATAGACAAGCAGTTTTTGGCAAAAAAAGGGGCAACAAATTCTGGATACGGCCGATTTTCTCTTTTACCAAATATAAATGAAAAATTTCATAAACATCGGTTGAGACGTTTCAAAGGCGTTCAAACACACCGTGAAACGATGTTTTTATAAATAAGATAAATTGAAATAATGAACGCGGTGGTCCGCGGAATAACATAGTTTCTCAAGGGTGTAGGGCATCACATGACAGGTCTTACTTTATATTTTTTTGTTTTTACCATTTTACATGTGCCTTTACATGTTTCCACAAAATTTCGCCTTTTTCAATTACAGAATAAAAATGTAAACAAATTACATGTTATACGTTTTCAGGAGAGAAATAATCGCAGCAATAGGGGAGAATAACTAAAAAGATGAGCACTAAAGACCATATGAAATGAAATGCTTTTGTGACTGTGTGTATCTGTGTGTTTGTCTACTTGCCATATGGTCATATGGTTGAGGCAAAAGCGGTGTTTTGTTTGCAACTCTCTAACTTTGTGGTGCTGTTGTTGTTGTTGTTGTTGTGCCGGTCTTAAGTGTATCCATGCGAACCGTACGAACAAACGAACTCAGCCAGCCATCCATCACCATTTAGCACGTTCATACTTAAATAAATAAAAGTAATTCAAAAGCAATTCTTTAATTTTCTTTTATATATTTCTTTTTGTTGTTTGGTTTTGTGTGTTTCTGTTTGCTTTTTATTTATTTTATTTGCTTTATTTGTTTTTTATAAACTTTTCATTTAGCAGAAATTAAAGTTGTATGTTTTTTATTTGTTGTTATTTTTGTTTCCATTCTAGTTTGCTGTTGTTTGTTGGGTTGTGTTCGTTCGTTCGATTTAGTTCAGTGTTGGGCCTGGTTGTATTTTTTATGTTTCTTGTGCCAGTATTTGTCGTGAGTTCATACGGTTTGGATGTTTAAAACGGGGGATTTGCAAAAGCCCGCACTTGTTTAACTCCTTAATGTTTTTTAAGTTCTTTTTTCCATAATTATTTCTTAAGCAAAATAATTTCTAAAGCTTCTTAAACATTAAAGCTAAAATAAATAATAAAAAAAAATATAATTAAACTGCTACTAATGCTTGAAAATTTCATATTTTTTTGCTTTAATTTGCATTTTTGCTGGAACATTTTTGCAGATCAAGTGTGAAATAAAACTTCTTGGCGAAAAAAATTTTGTAAACAAACGTGAAATTTATAAAAAAAAAAAATTATTAATCTGCCAATTGACAGCTGTCATTTTTTATTTATTTTTTTTCTTAAAAGTGTTGTTTATTTATTTAAGATTTTTCGCAAATGCCGGTAATTTTTTTAAGTGATTAGTGAGTGAGTGAGTGTATTTTTTTTTTTCAAATGTTCAAAAGAAGTTGAAAATAAAATAAAAATATTTATTTACTATTCAAACAGTGTATGGTCTAGTTTAGAAGTATTTTTATAACAACAACCTACTCAAGTGTTAAAAGAAAAGTTTTCAAATCAAAACAAATAAAGCAAAAGATAACAAAGTGAATTCTCTTGAAAGAAATAAAAAAAAAGGAAATAGTGGTAAATTTTTAAGAAATTTTAACAAAATTTAATAAAATTTTTCGAAATACTTTAAAATATTTCAAGATATTTTTTTAAAGATTTACAACTTTAATCAAATCTTTATCACATTTTAACCCTTAAATGCCTGATTTTCAAAATTTTATTTAAAAAAATATCATTGTGTTTATTTTATTCACCAGATATAGGGGAAAAAATAAAATAACAAAATTAATTTTTTATATATTTAATTGCAAAAATAAAGCAAGTATCAATTTTGATATTATTTGGATTACCTACCTATATTAAATAGGTATTTAATGATTGCAAGTGCACAATTCGATTTAAAGTCAGGTATCAAATTTGAAACTTCAGGCATTAACGGGTAAAACAAATTTAATGGAATATTTATAAAAAAACCAAAGCTTAAACTTAAAAATGATTTTGTGAAGCATTTAAAAAAGGTTCCCTTCTTAAACAATTTTTCTACTTAACACAATTTTTCTACTTAACACAATTTTTTTTGTTAACAATTTTCGAACTTTGAATTTGTTTAACAAAAAAAAAAAAAAAAAAAAAAACGTTTAAGATTCCTTGTGTAATTCTCGGCATTTACGAGGTAAAATTAAAAACTTTTTTGTTTACACTATTTCGATCAATTTATGACTATATGAGAATAGGTTAGGTTTGGCAGGAATGGCAGTCACTTCTCATCTGACACACTTAGACATAATTATCCATTGCGATATCATGGAGTTCCACTAAACAGAACCCCCATCGTAAAACCAATCCGAACTTCTAATGTAGTTTAAAATGCGCACCAGTTCAAATCCAGAAATATTATACAATCCGTCAAAGGTGGCGTATCCAATTTTGGCCAGTAGCCTACTCGCCAGTGCAGGACAGTGACAGAGAAAGTGTTCTACGTCCTCCTCCTTATTTTCGACATCACAGCTGCGGCAGTAATAAGTAAGTAAGTGTCCGGCACCCAGATGCTATAAATGCCTTCCTATAAAACAGAGTTATGTGGCAACAGATATCATAAGAAGTACGTCCTTTTTGGTCATCGATTAAAGAAACATGGTTCAGTCGCCATTCATGCTGGGGCACTATTCCCTGGCAATCCTGCATCCAATTTTCGTGGCCCAACTGTTAAAAAAAATGCCACACTAGTTATTAAAGACACGAACTATGTGTGAACTGTATGCAATTCGTTGTAAATCCCGCTATTTCAAGTTTTCACTGTTTGGAGCAAAAAATAAATTGAAAACATTCTATGTGATCCTTATTTCTTTGCATATTTTCAAAGAAATGTCGAAATATCTAATAGAATTTTGTGTATTAGGTTATGTTTAGAAATTAAGATTTTTACAATATTAATGCCAGTAAACATATTTTCGAAAATTGGAAAGCATTTTTGCGTTAAAGCATTGATTGCATGCTTTTCATTTACATATTTTTATATCTTTTCAAAATCAGCTGATTCGTTTGAAAGGCACTTGTGAAACTAGGCGGTAGAATTTCAACCTTGGATGTCTTGACATTCCACGTCGATTTACAATTTTCGACACGGCAACAGCGTAGATTTAAATTCAATTTGAATTGTAGAAATCAACTGATTTGCAGAATGATTGTAGAATGTTAATTGCGGTACACACTTTGGACGACAGTTTTGCTCAAATGTTCGCTTGTTTGAACGCTTAGCCACTAATTTTCGTCCGCTTGCCCAGCTAGTAGTGAGCTCGTCTATCAGAGCCGCGGTTGCGGGTTCGATTCCCGCCTGAGACTCTGGTTTCTTTCATGCAGACAAGCTTAGAGCTTCGTTGGACCCTTACTCAAGTTCGTTAGTGTCACTCGTTTAACCAATTTTTTGCATTGTTATAGTCGAAGCATACTAAGATTTTGGACCTGTAACTTGTACGTAATCTATACCGATTACAGCATCGGTCATGCTAAACTCCTGTTTGAGATAAATTGGCTCTTGGACGCTGATTATATCATACCTCAGCCAATATTGGATCCTGGCTTCACCGTAAGGATTGTCCAATCATGCTGGATGTCTGTGGAGGATAAAGCGAGACATTCAGTGGTGAACCTCAAATGTGTCGCTGGACACAGGGAAATACATGGAATCTATAAGGCTGATTCGTTGGCGCATGCAGGCATCACCTTGAATATAGACGGGTCAACATATGATAAAGGTGTTTCATTCCCGAGCAGTAAGCAGCTTATCTTACACAAGTTTCATCTTATTGCCAGTCAGAGATGGTTTGATGAAACTACCTGTAAAGAAACCAGAAAAATCTGGCCCATCATACATGAAGGCAGAAGTCGACGGGCTTTGAGGCAGTCCAGACTCAATAACCTAATCGCGGGTATAAATGGACACTGGTACATTGGAACACATGTCCAAAGCCTAAGGGCTACCTTACAATGACTTATGTAGAAGTTGCGGTGACGCATAGGAAGAAGAATCGACAGAACATATTCTCTGTCATTGCCCGGCATTCGGAGACATAAGACTGAAACTGTTCGGTCGAAGAACCCTTAGGGACAAAAATTGACTCTCTGACATTGATTTTAATGGGATCCACTACTTCATTGAATTAACCGGATGGCTGAGGGAGAATGTCAGTTCGCCGAGTAATATAGGACAATTGGGAGGCGGTAAAACAGGGTAACACAACGGGAACTAATTGGTGGACACACGTTAACTGTGCTCGGTCAAGGCTGCCAATGGAACCTTACCTAACCTCATTTGCTTCGTATAATTACATCGATTCTTTTTTTTTTGACAGATACCTAGCCAGCGAAAACGCATAGAATGCCTGGTTTGTGACTCCAGCTTTAGTCACAACCAGCTATGGACCTATTCTAGTGAACTGTTTTGAAATAGATTCTATTCGCAATAAAGTCACTTCTGATAATTCGTTTTTTTATGTTAAAGGCTAAAATGATTATAGAAAATGGGTTCGACATGTGGACTAACTATAAACAATTATTTATAGAATTTTGTGATCTATTTCACATTTGCAATAAAGTTACTCATTCGAATATACATATCAATTAATTTCTAAACATTTTAAAGAGATTCATGTTAGTTAAACGGAAAATGGGTTCAACTATATATTGGGATTATTACACCTAAAACCTTTTCAACAAATTCCTATGATTATTAAACTTTTTGAAGTTAAAAATATAAAAGTGTTGCCAACTTTTTAGAAATTTTAATTCAAACCCAAAAAATGTTTCACAACATTAATCATTTATTTATCTTTGTGATTACAGAAAAATTGAGAACTGATTTTCTAAATTTAAAAAAAGTGTTGCCAACTTGTTGCCGAAAAAAAATTTTACATATTTTTTTTTTTTGAAAATTCAAAAATATAATCATAATTTCTTTCTAGAAAAATTAAAAAATCAAAATTTTGTCAAATTTGTAAGAAAGTGTTGCCAATTTGTTGCAGAAAAAAATCTTCATTATGCTAACGAAAATTTAAAATTTTCAAATCTATTTACATTTTTAATCATCACTAGTTTTCTACTTCAAAGCTAAAAAAAATGCTGCCAGCTTGTTTAAAAAAGAACCTGACATTTTATTATGCAAAATAAAAATAGAAACTAAAAGAAAAAATGCAAATCATCTTAAAAGGTTTTTTTTTAATAAAATCAAAATCAATTAAAAAGCAATATTATTAAAATTAAAGCGAAAATTTAAAAGTTTAAAACAATTTTTCATAATATTGAAAATATATCAGTTAATTTGAAATTCTAAAAAGTAAGAAATTATTTTTGAAATGCAAATATAAAAAAAATCATTAAATCTACAAATTTTTATGAAAAAAGTGTAAAAGCAATGTAATTTGTTTAAAATAAATATAAAATCTTTCAAGTTTAACACCAAAAAAATAACAATTCTCAAAAATAAAAATAATAAATAAAAACAAAAATTTACTTCAATAAAAAAAAATTAATAATGAAAAAGTAACAGTGGTAATCTATCAATCATTAATTTGTTCAAAAGTTTTCAAAATCAAATTAAAAGGGCCATTTTCATATGGATTAGCTGCATTTCCCCACCAGTTGTGTCAAAAAGGTAAATAAACAATATTAGTTTATTATTATTATTATTATTTAATTAAGCTTGAGGTCTCTTTTTTTTTGTAAAAATATTAAATTTATTTAAACCAATATTTCGGTACTCCGTTGTGTGCCTTCAGGGTTTTTTCTTAAATGTTTGACAAAATTAACAATTTTTAATAAATTTAACAAAACGTCACATAACAATTTTTAATTAAACACAAAAAAGGTTTTCCAATTCAAACCTAATACATTACAAATAAAATCTGGGAATTTATTTCTCCTGTTGCGTAACATTTTCTATATATAAATTTTCATAATATTCGAATGTGTATTCTAAGTCAAAATATTCCTGGAAAATATTGAAGGAATAAGACTATTAAAGTATAAAAGCATTTGAGGATAATGAGTTGTAAAGCTTTTTTTTGGTGAATTATTTCTATTTTTTTTTATTTGACTTTTGTCCTGCTTAGGTTAGGTTTTCAGTTTATTTTTTTATTTTAGTTTATTTGAGAAAAAGTTTTACAGGGCAAAAGAATGACTATATTTTACATTTGTTTGTTTTCAAAAATATTGGATTTGAAAATATTATGAACTATTTTTGGAAAACTGAATTTCACTGAAATTCGTTGTCTAAAGACATAAATATTGCAAAGCAAAGTTTCTTAAAAGCTATATGGCTTAAAATCATATTTCGAATATAAGGTTAATCACCGCTATCGCGAATGTTATGGGAATATATGTGAGCAAACCTATATTCCCATCCCCAACAAATCGGTATCGCAAAAATTTTGGGAGTAAAAATTTTTATTGTGAATTATTTGTCAGTGCTTTATTAACAAAAGTCTCTATTGGGAATAACTTGTCAGTCCTTGTATTGTGAAAGAAGAATTACAAAGTAAAATATGTACTAATAAAAATATAATAAAATAAATAATGATAAATAATAAAAATTGCTTCAATAAAAGGAAAAAGCAATTTAATTTAGTCCAACCTTAGAATACAAATTAAAATTTACATGTTCCCTTCTCGTTCACATTAACACTTGTTGGGAATTTATTTAGTAAAAAATGCCAAATTTTTTATGTTTGGGAATTTGTTTGCAAAAAATTTGTTGTGGGAATCATTCACAATACGAAATAAAAAAAATATGGGAATATATTCATGGGAGTAGATGTTTGCGATAGGGGTGATTATGAGTTCTTTGATCGAATATAGACTAGCTACATAAAATTCGCTTTTTCATTTAAAAGAAGTGGAACTGATTGTTTTGAAATTCGGAGGAAAATATACTACATTTTCGACTGGACATTTAAGTTTAAAATTGCAAAAAATCAATATTATTTTAACCAATTTCAGAGTTTATGCTGTTTAAGGAATATTTCCAAGCTTTTTAACAATTTTCGAACTTTACTTCGAATTTTCGAAAATAGCTAAAAACTGTGTAATTTGTAAAAATATTTCAAATTTTCAAAAGATTTTGTTATTCGTGCTCAATTCCCAGTTTTTATTATTGATAAAAACACTTGAAATTTATTGTTGATGGGATAAGCTATTCCTATGCGCATTTCACTGGTTGCTTAGGCCAGATCATCAGGAAACTTCATCCATAAAGATTTTAGAAAAACTAAAGATATTAAACCAAATAAAACTGTTAAACGTATAAGAATTATAGCAACAGTTCTACTTGTAATAAAAAGCTTAAACAAAACAACATCAACAATAAACAGTGGCTTCATCTCATCTTACATTCAAATAAAGTTAAAATATAAACAAAAACTTTGTAGTTTTCTTGAAATTTTTAGTTTTGAAATTATGCATTTGTTTTTAGAATTCGAAACTTTCTAGAAAATAACAAAAACCTTATTTTAAGCTTCTAGTCATAATTTTTAAGGTTCTAGGAATATTTCTTAGCTTTAAGATCGAATTTTCGAACATAGTTAAAAAAGTGTTTATTTTGTAAAAATATTGCGAATACACTAAAAAACATAAGGCAAAACTTTTAATTTTTCTGGAAAATGTTTAAATTAAAAAAGCGAAAATTATTTTTCTTAATTTTAAAATGTTTGAATTTTTAAGAGATCCATTTTAAGCTGATATTTGAATATTGTTTCTATATGTGGAAGGACATATAGAAATATCAATTTGTTAAAATACTTAGTAAAGTTACCCCTGTCGATTTTGAAAAATGTTTATAACATGCTTACAAATTTTTCGAACTTAAAAAAAATCAATATGTTCGTATGTATGTGTGAATAAACAAACCCCGAAGTAAAAGTTTGTTTTTGTTAAATTAAAAAAAAGATGTAAAATTGTAAAAGCTTTTTCAAATATTTAGCTAAAAACTTTTTAAATTGTTTTGAACAATAACTTCGAGTCCTCGAATATAAGAGAATATGTTTTGTTTTGAAAAAAATTAAAATATTCGTAACAAAAAACTTTTTTAAGAACTTTTGAAAGTATTTTGAATTTTTTAACTTTTTAGATATTGTCAAAAACTATTTTTAATTTTGTATCAAAATCTTAAAAAAACAACAAATTAAAACTTTCTTTCAGCATTTAAGCCAGTGGATTAGGGTCATTATCATGACAAAGGGTAACCGGGTACTTAATGTCAAATCAAATGACACATTTTATTACTCTTGATAAGTATGAAAATGTAAATGTAATTTTATACAAAATAACGAAAATAATAAGAAAAAAATAAGAAACAAACCAAAAAATCAAGACAAATAAATATGTAAATCAAACAAAAAAAAAAACTAATTATTATTACAAAAAGGTGTGTCTGACGTTAAACATAAAAAATAAACAAATCATAAAAATTTAAAAAAAATTAAAAAACCTGGTAACGAGGTGTAACTGCATAAAATTCACAATTTTTGGTTTGAAACCGCAAAACAAAATAGATAAACCCAAAAACCACTTCATAGAAAATGCACTTACTATGTACCTTTTAATGAAAACAATTCAATAGATTAATGGGATCATTGATTTTGGTTAAAAGACGCCAAAATAATTTGAAAAAAAAACTTTAAAATAATTAAACATTATAAAGCTGTCAACGTAATGTATGCAACTTTGCCACCTTTGCATTATTCGTTAGATTGAGTTGCCGATTTGACACGGGGCTTTTATTTGGTTTCACTGCGGTTCCCTTTAAGGTTAAATAAAGAAACATTTGCTTAAAATGTTTGCAAAATTAATCAATTACTTTTGAAAATTTTTAACTAAATTGTTATACGCACAATATATTTAATTTAAAAGTTGCCTTGAATAAATTTTGTGGTACAAAGAAGCTTTTCACGAATAAAAGTTAGTTGAAATCAAACAAGCCCGCATGAGAGAGAGAGTTATGCTGCAAGTTCTTCAAGAAAATTTCAAACGAGAATAAGTTTGCATTTTATGTAATGCACTGTAGGAGCAGAACGAAGATATCTCTCCGAGTTTCTTTTAATTTCTCAAGCATTTTAGTTAAATTTTCCAATTTAGTGCCCATCTTTAGACGAATCGTTTTGTTGAATCCACCGCAGCCAACGCATTTTGAATTTGTGTAAAGGGATTGGAATTATCTTGATGTTTTACTGACCCTTTTCAGTTGTCGAAAATTTTCTTACGATATGCATTATCTATAGTATATTTAGTAATACTTAACATCAACTTGATTAATTTTCATAATTATTTTTGTGGTGGCATAAAACTTCTAATGTCTGTTTGCATGTTTTTACTGTAAAGAAAAATTTATTTTTCGTTTAAGACAAGGCATGAGCCCATTATTGGTTTGACCTACCGACCTTTTTTTAAAAAAAATTAAGTTAAGTATGGTTTTTGGAATATTAAGCATTTATTTTGCTCCATATCAACAATTTTAAAGCTTAAAAATTACCCGGTGCGCTTCGCTTCCCCCATTGTCATTAGTCAAACAGTATCGTTCTACTGATATACAGAAACTTATATTGTGAAGGTAACATGGCCTTCTCTCTAATTCAGCCATTTTTTTTTGACAGATTTTGTAAAGAATATTAAGCTATTTTTTGAAAATTAGAAAAAACTTTTACATTACTGTGGCCATTCCCCAGACATAAAGAACTCTAAATAATCTTTGTATGGGAGGTACCACGCTCACTTCTCCAATCTGGCTCACTTTTTGATAAATGTTGTACATTTGTACAAAATCTTCATTCTTTTCCTGTAATCGTTCTCCGGATCACTGTTATTTACACAATATTTTTAATGGAGGAGCCACTCCCACTTCTCCAATCCCGTCCACTTTTTGTCCGATGTTTTGTATTGATAACAAAATTATTTGTTTTAAATTTGAAAAGTTTTCTGTAACCGGTTCTCAGATATGGAGTTATTCGGATTGTCTTTGTTTGGGATGTGCCCACTTGGAATTTTACAAATATTTATAGCCTATGTTTAGTAATATAACCCATTTTAATCTCTAACCCCCGTATTTATAAACGATTATTAAATTTAAGAAACGTTTGTTAAGACAAATTTTCATACAAAATTTGTTTTGTAAACCTTTATTAAATTAAAAAAATTTTTAAAAATACGAGCGTAAATATTTTAATTTCCAAAAATCTCTTTTCCGTGCATTTATTCATAGGAGAACTTATTCACTGTCCAAATTTCATGGCTCTTACTTCAACCGATTGGGATGCGCAATCAGTCACATGACAAAGTCAAAAATTTTATTCAACATTTGCGGCATATGGGGGTACTGCTCCCCTAACCCTATCGACAAAATAATTACACTCACAATATATTACAGTAACGGACTGCAGTTTATTTAAGAAGTTTTCCGTTCAGTCATTTTTAAATAAATAAACATTTAAAATTCAAAGCAAATTTATTTTTAACTGATTCTAACATTTATTCAAAAAACTAAGTGAATATTAATACGGATTTTCAGTTGCAGCTAATATTGTACGTTGATTAAGTTAAATTCTTCTTTACGGAGAATTAAATGAAAATGTAATTTAAGTAACTTAAAGTTCATTTAATTTTTACTGTCAAAAATTCAACCGCGAATTTTGCAAAAACAAATGAATATTCAGTTATTTTATATAAATTAACTATCAAAAAATTAACTACATATTCAGTTATTTTATATAATTGAACTACCAAAAATAAATTTTTACTTATCTATAAAAAACAATTTGCTTGTTTTGAGAAAAACAATTCCCAGTTTCTATTTTTCAAAACAATTTTGTTAAATACATCAAATTTTAAAAGTAAAATAATTGCGAAACCGTATCGGTCATGCTGCTGGTGTCTTATAAGTATATATTCTCTCGCTCTCATAAGAAAAACAAGCGGACAGGTGTCTGTCTGGTATTTTTTTTTAGAAATTCGGCTCTTTTGTGGAGTAAACGAAAATTACTGAATTTAATAAAATAACTGAATATTCCTTTGTTTTTATGGAATATTCAGTTAATTTTTTGATTGTTAATTTAAATAAAACTAGCATTTAGCCCGCTACTTCGTTAGCGTCTCCTTTTCCTGGATATATTTTTATGCCAAAGTTTATTAAAATAATACCTTTTGTAGAACCAAAAAGCTGAAGAAAAATATAAATTTTCGCGTATTTCCTTTTTTGTTTACTATTTTCCCCCCATTAAAGTTAATTTAGTACGAATATGTCAATAAATGGAGAAAAATGTTTTGTAATAAAAATACCAAAAATAGTTACGATTTTCACCCCTTAAATGTTCGAATTTCGAAAAAGTACCAAATTCGTATTCATATTTTTGGATAAGTTTCGAATGAAAAATGACCAAAAAGTTCCCTATTATAGACTCTCATCCAACCAGGACATTGCAACTTGAATTTGATGTTTCTAGGTCCAATACTAACGGAAATTCAAAAAGTACCAGTTAAAGAACAAAAAAGTACCAAAAAGTTCCGTAATAGATTCTTATCCACTCAGTGCATTGCATGTTGAATCTCATGTTTTATGGTCCAACATTAACGATGATTTAAAAAATACCAGTTATAGAACCAAAAAGCTAAAGTAAAATATCAAATTTTCCGTATTTCCCATTTTGATTTCGAATTTTAAAGTTGACCATACTAGTGGCTTTAATCCCGTTTGAAGACTCTCGCTATAATAGTAGTTAAGTTACACGATATATAATATATACGTCCTATGGTATGCATTGCTGCTCCTGCACCTGCTGTCTTTTTTTGATTTTAAAAGGTTAAGTTTACCATAAGAGTGACTCCTACCAAGTTTGAACATTCTCACCATAACAGTGCTTAATATATGCGATATTTAACATTGGCGCCCCATGGAGGTTCCACTTCCCCTGCTGCCATCTTATTTCAATTTTGGCGCTCAGTAAATGCTACTGCAAAAAATTCAAGAAAATGGGTGATATGCAATTACAGGTATTGGCATCCTATAGAGGGTACCACTTCCCCTGTCTCTATCGAAAAAGAGGTAGCCTATTTATTTGCGGGATTCACTTGATGTTACTGTAAAAATTTTAGGAAAATCGATTTAGTAGTTTATGATTCTATAAACCAACAAACAAACATGCAAACACACAAACATTTTTAATTTTTATGTACACACATATAGTAGATTGTTTTGCTCTACACACCAATGTTTGGCGAATGCAAATTCCTCTTACAAAAACGTGCAAAATTTACTTCTTTCTTGCAATACACAGCAGTCAGTATGCTGCGCAAAAAGCTACTTCTTAAAAATGTGCGCATGTGGCACAAAGCAATAAAAAAAACTGTGAACTTCTTAGTTCGTTCATTAACGTTAACAAAAATCTACATTTTTTTTATCAAAACATATGCCACAAGCAGTGGTTAAAAATACCAAAAAAAAAAACATTATGACTGGTATATTTTCAGAAAACTTCGTTAAAACTTTCATTGTCGTTTTTCTCCTCTGTGACTTTTTGGCAAATGCGCCAAACCAATAGTGAGCTGACGAAACGTATTTTTAAATTTATATTGTTTGTCTAATTTTACTTATGTTTCAACTTTTTTATTTTTCGAAACGTATTCGCATGGCGAATACAAATGTCATAAAATAGCCAAATACTCGTTATATCGAAAACGAATAATCGTAACATCATTAGTTTCTAATACGACAATAACGAGCCATAACCGCAAAAAAAGCTTAAGGGAAAAACAAAATTTTACAGGAGAAGGTTTTTTTTTTATTTTATTTCATAAAAATGTTGTTTAAAGGTTATCGCTTGTGATAAAACTGTTTTTGCTATAAAATCGTAACGAGATGATGCAAGTGTTGGCAGTAAAGCCATTTATTAAAAAAAAACGAAAGTTGAAAATGGTGTCGCTTAAGCTCTATTTGCGGTAAGGACTCGATATAGAGACTTAAAACAAAAAACTCCTCGCATAAAACTGCAACAAAAAACTGAGGATATCTGCAAACTACAATATTCGACATAAGAAACTTTTCCATATTCTCACAGATTTGCTTCAGAATTTTGGGCGTATTGAAGTGGTCTGAATCGAGCCCCTTTTTATAAAAAATCGCAAGTTAATAAAACTTTTTTTTTTAAATTAACATTTTTTGACTTCAATGCATTTGTTTTGATTGTAATCAATGAATTGAAATTTTTGTAATTGACTGTTTCTTTTTTGAGACTTTGACGCCTTAATTATCTTATCAAATAAAAAAAAACAAAAAAAAAAAAAAATCAATTTTTAAAAAAGAAATAAAAAATACGAACAAAAAAAAAATAAAAAATGTTCGTATAAAACCACCGGAATTACTCAACATTTCACATGGACAATATTCATTGTAATAATGATGATGTTGATATTGATTGTTGTTGTTGTTGGTGGTGGTTAAGTTGATAACGAACTATGGTTTGGGGGTAGCAGCAACAACAACAGCGATAAAGACAAATATATCCGAGACAGCGGAAGTTAATGACGACATGAAAATGCAAATATCAAAATTAAATTTAAACAAATTTACGAATTTGTATTAAATTTAACAAGGTGTTTGATTTTGGTTTTTTTTAGCTAAAACCCAAAACCAAAACTAATCAAATTAAACACCTGCCTTAGCAAAAATAAAACAAGAAATTTAAAGCAAAATTTGTTTAACAAAGTCCAGCAAAATATTCAAATAATTCTAAAAAAAAATTGAAAAGCAAGAAAAAAAAAATTGTGTATATTGGCTGTCATTCTTATCATTCTCAGTTTGATTTGTATATTTTTATGGCTTTTTTCCATATCAAATTGAAAGAGTTTCACAATATTCTGTCTGTCTATCTGTCTGTATGTTTGTTTCGAATTGCTCTACTAAGTTTAAGGAAAAACTCCAATACAAAATATCTTATATCACAACCCATATAAATTTATTCGATTTATTTATATTTTATATCTATTTTATTTGTAGTTTGTTATTAAATAAATGTTGGAACTCTTAGACAGGCATGCCACACAGTTTTCAAAAAAAAAAAAAAAAAAGAAAACATAAAACGTAATAGAAATAATAGTAGAGCATTTGATATCGCAAAAACAAAATCATATGTTGGTGTTTTTTTTTCTTCTTGTTATTATTAGTGGGATTGTATTGGTGTCATTTGATCAGTTATTCAATCAGTCACACATTCACCCGTTCACTCGAACATTCATTTATCGATGCCTTTTGAACAGGAACATTTTAGTTCAATGAATACTTACAAATACAAAATAAAATAATATTAATGGCGACTATTGACGTTTAATACGAAGCTGACTTCGAAAAGCTGTTTTCAAAAGAAAGTTTCTCTATTTCACGCATATTTACTAAAGGAAAAGTTGGTCTATTCTAGACAACTTCTTTGTTAACCCTGTTTCTTTAGCCAAACAAAAAATTTCTCTGGGAAAAATTGCTCTATTCCAGAATTTTTTTTAATAACTACACTCAAAAGAAAAATCAATCCATCTGTATTCAAATCAATCCGAAGCGGCATTAATGGTACGGTGAGTACGGATTTTCTCAATCAAGTACAGAAAGATTTATTCAAGTATGGATTTTCAGTCGCGAAATGCTGAATTTATCCATATTCAATACCGAATTCGTCCTTTAAATAATTCGAAAATGAGATTGATTTAAGTAAAATTAAGATTCAATCAATCTCAAAATGAGCTTGATTTAAGAATTATAAATTTGATTTAATCCCGAATTTTATTATGATTGATCAACTTACCCGTTTTACTCCTTACAGAATTTCAATTATAAAACACTACCATTATTTCCGATTTGGTTTTTGCTTTAAAAACTTAATGAACATATCGTCGGCTTACTATGCAAACCTGCTAACTCCGTTTCAACACATTTTATTAAAGAGACAAACAACTTTTTATTATTTCTACACACAGAAAACAAATTGGTTGGAAAACGGTTGCAGTAATAAAATATTGATCAAGTAACATAATTTATTATTGCAACTATTAAAAATGTATTGTTCTAACTGATTTTTAATTCTCTTGATTATTAAAACGTTATTCTAACTGAAATATGATTCCTTCAATTCATTTATTAGTTATGATAACTAATTTAATTTAGTTCTAAAAATTAGTACAAATGGTTAGAATCACAACCGAATTTAATATAGGGCAATACTGAATATTGGTCATTGCAATTAAATATTTGCTTTCCTCAATAAATTTTGTAATGTAAATGTTAATTCATTTATTGCAGCTAATTATTGATTGTTGGAATATAATTATTCGGAATTCACAACCAACAAATAGTTAAAAGCCCCAATTGCTTACTAAATTTTCTGTCAAAACATTTGATAAATTAAAATAATTTTTAATTTTATATTTAAAAAATATCTTTGCGGTCAAAACCGGAAAATGTACAAAAACTTAATAAATAGGGGTAAGTAATTTAAGTATTCTTATAAGTACTTTTTTTAATCTAGTGGCCACACGATATCTTCTCCAATCCACCCCGGTACCATGTAGCATTCCATCAGGGTGGTTGGTTATGTGTTGTTACACGTCTTCATCACATAGTTGTCCTGATCCTAGACCCCCGTCCACCAAAGAGATTAGGGGTTTGGAACTCTGTGGCATTTTGCTCTCATTATGCGGCAGATAAAGGTTTCACACAATTTCCACGACCACGATGTCAGGAGAAAAAACCACATGGTGTATGTTGTTTAGTTCAAGTCTCTCATGATCCCATCTTGGATAATGGAAGAGATTGTGTTCAGCATTATCTTCTTTACCACCGCATTCGTCACAGTGTTTGTAAGTTTTAAATCTATAATAGGTAGCTGTTGAAACTACCATGATCGGTCATCATCTGTGTAATAAAATTACTCATGCTTCCATGTTTTCTTTCTATCCAGCGGCGAATATTAGGGATTAACCGAAAGGTCCACCTACCTTCTCCACGAGTATCCCATTACACTTGCCATGGATTTAGTAGTGCTAACCGGGCGTCTGTTCTTATCTGGCTTGCAGTTAGCCCAGTGTTTCCGGTCTTCCATACGTTACATAATTGTTCTCTTTCTTTCACCAAGAGATCTACTGTGCGGTATGCCGATATTTCTTATAAGTATGTACATAAACAAGTACATATGTATTATTTTTGTATGCCCTGCAAATTATATTGAACTACTTGATTCATTTTGATCCTGGGCTGGTCCAATTTAGTGCAAGTATGGACCATGTCATTGTTAAAAAGAGTTTGCAGTGAAACGACATGTCTTCGTTTTTTATGTTTGAATAAAATTAAATAATGTAAAAACTATAAATAAAAATACTAAAAAATAAATTTATTTTAAAAAAATGGAGTTTATTGAAATTATTTTGATTTTCTATCGAATATATCGCGAAAAAGGTTTATGCAACCGGTTAAAAAAATATATTGATAACGACAATCAAATCTCTTGTTATGAACACCAATTGTGTGTAAATTCAGTTGTAACTATCATATATTCGGCTATAAGCACAATTTTGTTTCTAATAATCATACTAACAACTAACAATATCTGTTGTAATGACTGATAGTGTACTAAAATTCAAATGTTGCTATCAAAAATATTATGCTAAGCAACGAAGTTTTCAGTAATTGTAACCGAATTGTGTGATAGTACGTGCAACCGACGAAATTCGATTGGCGCCAAATTCGGTTGTGATCACGAATCTGTTTTCTCTGTGTATGAGCTGCTTGTAAGGAAAACCTAAAATATAGTTGGTTTCACGCACATCAAGACTTAAATTAAAAAAAAAACTACATGCTGGTCGACGAGGCCACACACGGCATCATCTCAATCTCAATCTACTTAAAAAGGGGATTTAGCAGGTTTGCATAATAAGCCGACGATACATAAAATATAAACTAAATGAGAAGCAAGAGTTCTTAATTTTACTTTTTAAACATGAAAATAATATGTTTTCGTCTTGTTCTGTTGGTTTTTATTTCGTTTCTAAACACAACAAGCAAATCGCTTTTTTGGTGGTGTTGTTGTAGTGTCGACAAAAAACTTTGATAAGTTAAATGAGAGTAAAACGCTAACCTTGTAATTTTACTCTCAGTGTGGCACTACCAATGACAAGTTTAATCTTTTTTACTTGGTTAAAGAATTTTGTACTTAATCAAAGCAATTCCGGGATTGATTTTTGAAAGAAATCCCATTTGGGATTGTTTAAAGTACGTTTTAGTGTTATACGTTCGTACTTGAATTTATGAGTACGACTCGTACTTAAAGTAAGTATAAAAAACTAATTTTATCCCAATTTTTTTTTCTTTTTGTGTAGTGGCGAGTAATTCTTAGTCGATTTAGCCATGTCCGCCTATCTGTCCGTCCATCCATCCGTCACTTTCCAACAACTCTAAAGAAAAGAACAATATTGGTTTCAAATTGCTTCTAGTTATTCAAAGCTGTTTGGGGTTGAAACCCAGCCAATTCGGTTCAGTCGGATAAGAGTACTAAATCCAAATGTGAAACCACCACCCTTAAAGATAAGTGGGTGAAGATAAATACACCGAGTTAAATATGTTTTACGTTATTAAAAACGTAGTTCAGCTACGCGTATTTCAGCAAAGCGTAGCTCAGCTACGTTTTTATTAAAATTGTTTTTTTAATTTTGACGGAACGGGAGGTAATTAACTCTACTTTCGTAATCTTTAAACAAAATTTATGAAATATAAATTTTTCTATTTTTAAAAATTCTTCAAATTTTAGCTGGTGTATCTGGGAAGGATTTTTTTTAAATTGTGGCCGAACCAAAACAGAGCGGCTTCAAATTAGAGGTAATTAACTCTATTTTCGTAATCATTAACCAAAATTGGTTGGAATTTGTTCAACATTCATTTTTTTGATTTTGATTAAAGATTACGGAGGTAGAGTTAATTGCCAATATTGGCCATATAAACTCATAATTATAATGGAAATTTTTATGGTAGATTTTTTAATAGCCCAACTAAAATCACAACATATTCTTTTGCTTAAAGGCCACTTTATTTTTTTTAGTCCACAAAATACTTTCAGTTCAGTTTTATCTTCACGAACATGAAGAACAATAGAATAAAGAAACACTCTATTAGATTCTGGGTCAATTTTTTTATTATGTAACCCGTGGCATCTATGAACAAGGTGTTTCTACTTTTTAATATACATTTTCTGCTATCGTTCATTTTTAGTTAGGCTTTAGAAAACTAATAAATTTCTTGAGGACTCGATACTTTTTGGATAAATTTGTTCCATTTTCTGTCCCTCCGCATTAAAAATAAGTCTATTTTTAAATCTCTCCTAAATCTCCCGTTCCGTAATCTTTTTTGGTTCGATCACAATTTAAAAAAATCTCTCCCAGATACACCAGCCAAAATTTAAAGAATTTTTAAAAAATAGCTGGCTGGCACTGCAGTGGTGCAGTGGTAAGAACTCAAAGATTTCCTGAAGATAGAATGTGGTGATTCTTGAAACATGTAAAAATCAACCCGGGTTCAAATCCCAGCTCAGCCAAGAAAAATTATCGATAAATTTTAATTAAAAATTCCAAGTTGTAAAAAATTCCTTCCTCAGTGAAAATAATTTAATGAAAATTAAATTTGATGAACTCAAGCCTTATTAAAGAATATCAAGAAATAGAAAAATATATATTTCATAAATTTTCTTTAAAGATTACGAAAGGAGTGTTAATTACCTCTAATTTAAAGACCCTCCCGTTCCGTAATCTTTTTTGGTTCATTCACAATTTAAAAAAATTTCTTCCAGATACACCTGTCAAAATTAAAAAAAAATTTAAATAGAAACGTAGCTGAGCTACGCTTTGTTAAATACGCGTAGCTGAGACACGTTTTTAATAACGTAACGTTTTTCATCATAAAACATATTTAACTCAGCGTATTTATATTCACCCGCTTCTTAAAGATTTATAATTTTGTTACAAAAACATACATTAAAAGTGGCAAAATGCAGGGATTGCAATAAAATTTTGCACAAATTCATTCTATATGAATGGAAATCACACCGTCAAATTTCGTATAGATTGCTTAATAATTTACCATAGATACCATATAAGTCCCACTTTCGGAAAACAGTTTAGTACGCGTAAGTCTGTAAAGAATAATGTTATTGTCATAAATTTCGGTCTGCCACTGTTTTATATGACTAGAAATAACAATATACACGCAGAGAAAAAACATGGTTGAAGTATGGCTGAAAAAAACATATTATGTTCTCTGCAATGGCAACAAACAAGCTTATGTTGCCTTTAACAAAACTTTTTTCACGATTGATAATATTTTTTGTTTCTATTTAACAATAAATTGTTTACCTCCCTTGAAACTTCAAATATGGTTGAATTTAACAATATAATGCTTTAACAAAATAAAGCTTCAACTATACACATAAACATATTATGGTTACCTTAACCATATTATTATCACGCCAACCATATTATGGTTAAATTCATTTATCTAAAAGCTACAACCATATAATGGTTCCCTCCAAACATGTTATGGTTAATATTTAAAAACAATAATATGTTCGAAATTTTAATATGTATTTTAAAATATTGTCGCCCGTATTTATAAAAATTTTTAAAATTTAATAAAGGTTTACAAAACAAATTTTATATGAAAATTTGCCTTAATAACCGTTTGTTAAACTTAATAATCGTAGATGTTTAATTTTAATTTTAAAATAATATATTAAGAAAGCAACAACATTCTGGTCGTTTACACTTTACTTGGTTTGATTAAAATTCTCATTCATTTTATTTTAATTATTGATTAAAATATAGAAATTAACGTAGAAAAAACTAGTTGAACAGAAAAAATGGTAATGAAGGCCGTCACAGGCTGGAATATGAATCAAAGTGGTCTTTTCTTATAAAAGTGGAACACAACACCTATCAGGAACAACAACTTAAATAAAATTATAATTTGACCCTTAACAAACAAATTAAAAAATGAATGAAATAAATAATCATAATATGATTAACATTGACCATTTTATTGTTAATTCTGACCATTATATGGTTACTTATGACAAAATTTTTACCATATTATGGTTAATTTTGAACATAATATGGTTAGTTTTGACCATTATTATAGTAAATATTATATGGTTAATTTTAACCATATTATGGTTGATTTCGGGAAATTTTTTGTTGATTTTAAACATACTATGGCCATATTTAAACATAATATGGTAACCTGCAAACATAAACATTTTTAAAATCCAACAAAAGTATGTCACTCTTAGAATATGGTTACCTCCAACCATATTTTTGGTCTACGTGTAGAGACCACTCTCGGAATAAACGTTAGTACGCGTAAAATCGAAACAAATGACCGCTATTCTAATGAAATTTGGTCTGTCACAGTTTTATATGACTAGATTTATTCAAGAAGATCGGTTCATAATATACCATACCTAAAAAATTCTTACTGTCGGTGGAGGGTTTAAAAGATTCGGCTAAGCCGAATACAGCACTATGACTTGTTTTTTGTTTTTTTTTTACATTAACACAATATTTATGAATTTATTGAAAAAAAAGTAATTAAATTGTTAATATTACACTTTTACAATAATTTTTTTTCAATAAATTTTACTAAAACACAGGAACACTCAAGTTTCAATTAACATGCATTTATACAATAGAATTTATCAGTCGGATGTCTTTTACTTAATAACAATAAAATAAATTGTTTAAAATGAATTCTAAACAAAAGACTGCTGTGTAGCAAAAATTAACGTGTAGAATTTTAAAATTTCCTGCCTGACAAAAAATGGCAACATTTAATTTCCGGTATTACAAAACAGACTTTACTCACGTAAAATTAAAATTACCTAAAGATTTTTCTTGCAAATTGTATTAAAAGATAATTTTTTTTATTACAATCGATCGACAACTGTTTCAAACTTTGACAGCTACGCCGCAAAGATTTCTTTCAATACACACATTATTTTTTTGTCTAACCCTTCTTCTAATGACTTCCTAATTAAATCTTTGTAAGGCTTTAATACTTATTTGAACAATGAGAAGAAAAAATCTCTTTGGAGATCAAAAAGTTTATCGGTGCGCGTAGTAATTAGAGTGCAAAAGATCATACACCATAATGCCACAGATTATAATACAGATACACAGAAACCGATACACAGATTTATTAAATGAAAGGCATAAATAAGAAAATATCTCAATAATAAAAACAAGTTTATTATGTATTAAATGCAGATAGAAAGAAAAAGAATTAAAAAATCATTAGAACGAACGAACCCATTATGTGTGTTTGTTTGGTTGTGTGTCTGTCTTCGTACGTCAGTTCGTCATTCAGTCTATTTTTTCCGTCTGTTTGTCTATTTCATCTACTCGTTTTAATAGTTTGGATCAAAATGACTATTTGCTATTTTTAAACACACTCATCGACACCGACAATGGCACCAGACTCACGTTTTCAAACTCCCCAAAGCTGTTGAAATCAAACTAAAACACTCTCTTGGTGTTGTAAACGACATCGACATCGAACAGCATCGGCAGAATTTGTATCAGCAATTCTGGTTGTGTCCGTCCAACAACCAGCTGCTGTTGCTGGTGCTGCCGAATGCTTCAAGTGCTAATAAACTTTATATGAGTCTCAATAATATTCTTTAAGTATCTAGTGCTGTGTTTTTTTTAGAGTTTTGGTGGTTTCTTTCTTTCGCCTTTGGTTTGGGTTTTAAAGCGGATTTTTGTTTTCTGATTCTTTTTGTGATTAAAAAAGTTTTTGCTGTTGTGTCAAGAGATCTGTGTAATTTTCTTAATATATTCTCTAATAGACAAGTTGTTTAAATAAGTGTAACAGATAAATCGCGATAATGTTGTCTTTTTAATGAGTTTTTCACTATCAAATCGGTCTTATGAGTGAAATTATTAAATAGGAGGTTCGAGAGAAAAGTTAAGAATTAAGGCTGGATTTTTTTTTTAATGTTTTTGTGAATTTTTTTAACTCGCAGGAAAGTTTTTTTAAATTTACCAAAATTTTTCGTGTCAGTGTAAGTTTAAAGCAATTCTTTTAAATACACGCGTTTTTATATTGAATTTTTGTTTTCAGCGACTTTTTGTTCGATTTGCGTTTTTAGTCAAATTTGTAAATTTTATTGCTCTTGGCCTTTTTTTTTATTTTCTGAAAAAAAAATTACATTTTCGCATTTAAGAGAAAATTAAATTTTCCTTCGAAATACAAGTGATTTTCAGAAAAAAATTTGCGTTTTTATTACTACTAGTGTTTGCTCAGTGGTCGAAATTCGACCATAATTATTTATGCAAATATGAAGAAAACATAAATATAAGTGTAAATGAATTAACATGCATCGATCACTCGTTTTTTCCGTCTTAGTAAATCGATTTGGCGAGGGACCAACTCAAGTCCGTAAATGGAATTTTATATAAAAAAAATATCTGAAAGTACCAATTAAAAAACACAAAAGTACCAAGAAGTCTCCTCTCAAAGTTTCTCAATCCCTCTGGACTCTGCATGTTGAATTTTTTGTTTTTAGGTTCAGCATTAATAAAAATTAATAAAAGAAGTACCAAAAAGGTTCCCTCTTACAGATTCTCATTTGCTCAGGACCTTGCACGTTTTATTTTATATTTCTAGATCCAATAATAACGAAAATTCAAAAAGTATCAGTTAAAGAACGATATAGTAACAAAAATACCTTTATTACAAATTCTCATTTACCCAGGACCCTGCATGTTTTATTTTATGTTTCTAGGTGCAATACTAACGAAAATTCAAAACGAACAAAAAAGTTCCCTGTTATAGATTCTAATCCACTCAGGATATTTCATGTTTAATATGATGTTGCTTGGTCCATTTTTAACGAAAATTCAAAAAAGTACCGGTTTAAGGACAAAAAGTACCAAAAAGTCACCACCTTTAGTGATTTTGAATAACTCTGGAATATTTGTGTTTGTAGCTTCAGAATTAATAAAAATTTTAAAGTACCAGTTAAAGAACGAAAAAGTACCAAAAAATCCCATTTCCAGATTATCATTTACTCAGAACCTTGTATGTTTAATTTTATGTTTCTAGGTCCAATGCTAACGAAAATTCAAAAGGTACCAGTCAAAGTACAAAAAAGAACCAAATAGTTCCCTTTTTATAGGTTCTCACCATTCAGGATATTGCATGTTCAATTTTTGTTTCTAGGTCCAATATTAACGAAAATTAAAAAAAGTACCAGCTGTAAAATATTGACGAAAATTAAAAAAATACCAGTTGCATAATAAAAAAGTACCAATATTTTCATCTTATAGGTTGTCATTTACTCTGGACCCAGCACCTATAATTTCATGTTTCTAAGTTCAATATTATAGAAAATTCAAAAATGATCACATGGAGCATGGAAAAGTTAAAGAAAGAAATTCATTTTTCCGTATTTCCCTTTTTGATACAATTTTTTTTTCTCCCCTTTGAAGTATCAAACATTTCAATATTGTAGTGGGAGCCCATAATTTAATACGTACATATATGCAAATGAATTAAGCAAAAGTTTTTGTAAAAAAAAAGTACCAAAAATAGGTACGATTTTCGCCCATTTAATGATTGAATTTTGAAAAGCACCAAATTAATATTTGTATTTTATAGATAAGTTACGAATTTTTTATAGTCTTTATATCGATGTCTATTGGTTTAAAATATAAATGGGGTAACGAAGAAGTTCCAAAATACCCGTTTAGTCCCTAAAAGTAACGAACAACGATAAGTATTACATTTTGTTTCTAGCTCTTTTAGTTTTGAAGGTTATAACATACAGAGAAGGAAAGTGTTCCTTACTGTTGCCTTTGCCGATTTATATATACATTTTTTTTTTGTATAAATAAAAAATTTTTTTCTTTTGGCAATTTAAGTGAAATAACAATTTAAAATACAAGCGATTTTATCAGGAGATTTCTGAAAAAAATTGGCAACACTTTCGCCTTTTAGGTAAAAGTTTGAGGTTATTTTGAAACAACAACATTTATGTTTTTAATATTTTTATATTAAACTCGCAACTTTTTTGAAGATTATAAATTTTATTAATTTTAGCGATTTAAAGTGAATGTACATACAAGCATTTTTCGTTTTAGTAAAATTTTAAGTAATTTTTTAATGAAAGGGATTTTGTAATAGATTTCTTGCCTTTAAGTAAAAGGTTGAGGTTATGTTGATGTATGAGCGATTTTTTTTTTTAGAAAATGTCTGCTTTTTTTGTTTTTCTTTATTTATTTTGCAGTTTTTGTAAAGATTTTAAATTTGATTGCTTTAAGTGATTTTTGTTGAAAATACCAACATATGTACTTTTGTTTGGAATTTTGAGCCATTTTAAAAAAGTGGATTTGTATTTTGTTTTAAGCGATTTTTTGTTTAATTAAGTTAATTTAATAAGTTCTCAAATTCTAAATTTTTTTTGTGAAATTTAATTATTTTATTGCTTTAGGCGTTTTTTTTTTTTTTGGAAAAATTATTAAAAAAAAAACGTTCGCCTTATATTTAAATTTTACGGATAATTTGGAATTTTAGCGATTTTACGAACAAATTTTGAAATTTTGTTTTTGGCAGGCAGTTTGTTCGTTAAGCTTGAGACTTTTTTAAATATTGGCGTTTTTTTTTTTACCAATCTTGTGTTTTAATTTTTGTAAAGTCTATAAAATAATTTTAATTTTGACAATATCCGGTAAAATAATCATTATTTTTTGTTATTATTTAAAATTTTTGCAATTTTTTTTTTTTAGAAAATTTGTGTTTTAGTGATTTTTTTTTGTCAAACTCGAATTATTTTATATTATAATGTTTATTGCGAATGGTGTGGAAAGTTAAAATTCATAACCTTCTTGGTTTAAATGGTTTGTTAATTAATCGTGCAAAATAGTTTTTCTTTGATATTTGGTAACATTTGTTTTTAGCGATTTTCACAAAGAGTTTATTGTTTTATTTTTTATTTCAGTTAAGTGATTTTATTTAGAATTTGTAAGATATTTTTGTTAAAGGCTTTTTTGTTTTTGTTGACTTCGTATTGGGCAGCTGGAAAGACAAATTTGAATATGGATTGATGGCGTAATATAAAAAAGGCGTAACTTATTTTTTTTAAAAGGCGTTTTTGTTTTTTGTAGACAAATGTAAAATGTATCTTGCTATAAAATTCTTTGGGGATTATTTTATTAAATCTAAAGTTTTACGAATTTTATTAAGTTTCAAAGTTGTTTCTGGGAATACGAAATTAATAATAAGGATTTTTATATGACGTGCTAAATTCCCAATTCTCATTTTTGTTAAATACACTGAAATTTATTATTGAGGAAAAGCAAGTTTCTACCTGTAACAATATCAAAGCTTAAACGAAACACCAACAATACACAGTGAGTTTTTTTCTTTAAACAAAAAAAAAAAAAAAAAAAATCCAAGCCATCGACATCTAACTTTTTTTTTATCAAACTTCTCGATCTACCCTCGCTTGAAAAAGTTTCCAAAGTGTAATCTGTAGTTTGAAGTCTTAAAATAAGTTGAAAAAAATTGATCATAATTATTTTGACGTGCAGATTACACAGATTTAAACTTAAAGATTTTGCCAGACTAGTTAGTTAAATGACTGATAGTGAATGAATTTCTGCCTCGTCAGTAAATTAAACTCCAAGGCAATTAGTTTTCTGTGAAAATATTTAAAAAAAATAATGAAATAATTTCCTTTTTTTTGCGCATTTGACCAGGATGTTAAAAAGTTGGTGTTTTTAATTTTGTTTTGTTGTTGTTTTTTTTTTTAAACTGCTGTCATAAATGGGAAACATTTTTGTTTGAACTTGTGTGACCCCTAGAAATAATAAAGTTGTCACATAAAGTCTTGTCGAAGAGAAAAAATAATAATAAAATGAAATGAAAAAAAATATTTTACGTTTGTATTTAAAAATCCTCACGCATATTGCATGGCAATCAACCATGTAAAATGAAAAAAATGTATAAAAAATAAAACATTACAATTCTTCATCCATAAATATGAAACACACACAATAACAACAACAACAATGGAGAAATGTTTTATGCTCATATCTACCTTTTTTATGCAAAATTTACGATTCATAATGACAGACATTCAGATGTAAAAAAAATATATATGAAAGGAAAACAAAAACAAAGAATAACGCTTGTAACACACGCTAAAAACTAACAAAAAGTATCTAGATACATGTTAACATTATTTACAGTAGGGATGAATTCCCTGGTAGTATATAACCAGGGAACCTATGCAAATGGTTGGCAATAGAATTTAGCTTGAGAAATTCCATAAAACTACAAACATTTTAATGAACTTGAAAGTTTTTTTTTTGTTTTTTAAAGAAACTATAAATTTGAAGCTGGTATTAAAAACTGTTTAGAAGATATCACTCAAAGCCTTGTACTTCATGTATAATAAACATTCAATAGCGAATATCAATTAGAGTTTGGTGCACATGGTCTTGCGAAAGAGAAACTATCGTAGCTCTTTTGTTAAATCTAACAACAAGATAAATAGCTGTGGAACAGATTTTCATGAATACGTGCTACACCACCCGCGCTACGAGTGCAACGCAAACAACACAACCGGATAGAAATTTGAATGCATAATCCGGCGATAATATGCACTTGCCCCTTGCTTAGGATCTATACCTTTCTAACCTCCGCTGTTTTAGGAAATATACTGAAGGCATCTGCAGATCATGATAAGTAGCAACAGTGCCTATTAATGATCCTCTCTCAGACCAAGCTCTCCCACAAGTGGTGAAAAATCTGGACTTTACTCCCCGCTACGTGTAAAGTGAATCTTCTGCAGAGTCAATCTTCGTGGAAGACAGAAAGCATTTTCCGCCAGAAGCATTATAACGGAGGCCTCAACCATTAGTCTGTACATTGCCAAATCACCAAAGGCTTCTCACTGTCCTGTCGTGTTACCATGTAGGATCTTTAGTCTGCTGCGATCACGGGATATCGTTAAGCTCTTTTTTTGCCGTGTTGGCTGCACCTGATTTCCCCAGATGATACAACACCACAAGGAATAATATCTTTAAGACGATCCCTACGTACCCGTGGGGGTACAACGGAGTAGTTAGCTTTGTTTATACCCTGCGGGAAATTTGTGTCAATTGGTTTTAAAGAACTTATCCCGTGACCAGGAAACACAGTTTTTTAATAGAACGCACACACCACAGAACATATCATTTAACTGGTGATAGTGTCAAGCCCTAACCGCGAAAATGTCGTATGCGCCAAAAATAAAATTTTGTGTTAATTGGTTTTAAAGAACTTATCCCGTGACCAGGAAACACAGTTTTATAATAGAACGCACACACCACAGAACATATCATTTAACTGGTGATAGTGTCAAGCCCTAACCGCGAAAATGGCGTATGCGCCAAAAATAAAATTTTACAGAAGAGATTTTTTTTTATTATTTCATATACATTTTGTCGCTTACGATAAAATTGCTCTTGCAATAAACTCGTAACGGTACCTTTTGTGACCTTCGAATTTTAGGTGATGATGCAAGTGTTGCCAATAAAGTCATTTATTAAAAAAAACGAAAATTTAAAATGATGTCGCTAACGTTATTTTCGCGGTGAGGGCGCAATGTGTTTAAAAAGTAGTTACTCCAGAAGAAAGGTAATCGACAAATAACTAGTCATGTAACTGGATTGTCACTCGGGACAACATCTGTGACAGGCATTATTTTAACCCAAAATTTAATGTGTCTATTTCGGACCTGTTACAAAGAGTCTACAATGTGCAAATTAACTCCCTCCTAAGACATCGCGATGTTAAACTGACAAGACCCCTTCAGATTAGGTGTTAACATTAGAACCAGTCCCTAGGATTTTAGTACTGTCGCGTGGCAACAGGCAGTTTGTACAAACATTGAGAAAACGGTCATTAGAACTATTAACTGGAGTATCCTCTCGATTAATCGAGACATTTTTTCGCCATCATTTGAATCGAATAATTCAGTTACGAAAAACGCATAACTCAAACAGCTTATGCCAATTAATCGATCAATATTAATTTCTTAGAAAATTCTTCTTTTTTTAATGAACTTTGTAATTTTAGAGGCCTTAACAAATATTCAGTCTGCTTCGGTGCCAGGTAATGCCTGCACCTGATTTTCCCGAAGGATGTAATACCAGAAGGTGAATATCATATAGACAATCCCTGCAGACTCCCGTTAGTAATGTAAAATATCGTTTGCTCTTTCGCAAGATCATTGACAACAAACACTGAACTCCGCTATTGAATTTTTTTATGCCCTTCCCGACAGTCTAGTTCTCTTGTATAGTTTTCGTTTAATTATAGATTTGGTTTGTTGAAATCAATATTCCAGAGCCTTTACACGATTGAGATCTCTTTAATTTATATCAAAAGTTCGCAAAAGCATTCGGGAGTACGATTTAGTAAAAAAATATTTACAAAATCCTTTAAAGATTGCTTAAACTATGTACAGACGGTTGTTAGATCTCACAATATTGTAAGCAGCGTTGCCAATAGAATTTTTTTTCTGACAATGGTTCCATTGTCAGATGCATTACTTTTACACATCTGCCAATAAAAATGAGCTCACAATGTTCACACAGTTGCAAGAAATTTTTAGGCAATTTTAATGACAACATTGTGAGATCTGACCTCCGTCTGTACGAAGCTTTAATACTTTAAGAATTGATTTAACGTTGTCCCTTGTCAGATGTGCTTTTACGATCTAAACCACAAGTCCCACCGATTTTACTATCTCTCTCTGATTTTTTCTCTGCGGCCTTTAAACCTATTTCGGTTTCACGGGCTGTTGTATGGGTTGAAGGTCTTAGTTACTTGCTCGGTGTACTTAAGTTGGAATATAATTGTATCCCTTTAGTGTAGTTGCATCTTTTAAAATCTGATAGAAATGGGGTATACGTTTCATTTAGAATATTTTGGTGGCCTTAATAGACTTTTGAAACGTTGGTACAAAAAGGACCAAATGTGTCTACTAATACATCAGTCGGTGGTGACTCATATACAGGTGTGGACCCTGGCAAAAGGGAATAGCATTTAGAGACATTCGCCAGCAGGACAAATTTAAATCTGGATTTCAGGGAAAAATCAATCTCTGGAGTTAATTACGGCATTCGATATCGATTGAACTTAAATGGAACTCTCGATCGATATCGAATGCCATAATTTGCCTTTAGCTATTTTTTAAATAAATATCTCGTTAAAAAGTCAAATTAGTTCCCTATGAGCTAATATACAAAATGGCTTTTCCTTTTTAAGATAGCGGCACTACCCTCCCCTCCCCCCACAAAAGCCTAATAACAGTTAAAAAGTGAGTCAAATTGCCAGTAAGTAGTTAATTTACATACATGCGTTTAAATTTGGAGCAAGATAAGGCCACAAATAGAAATAATAGGAATAACGGTGATGATATAACTGACAACAACTGCTTTTATTTTTAGGGGAAACCAAACAAAATTGTAGGTTATGTTTGTTATTTATATATTTTGTTTTCCCAAAAATTTTCTACAAATCTTTTTTTTTTTTTGCTGTCATTCTGTTTTTCTTTATTAAGGAGGGTCTTGGAAATAAAATAAATATTGCGTATGGGAAAACACACAGACACTCATTAACACACACACAACCAAATACCTTTAAACAGAATGTCAAATGTTGTTAATTGTCTCGTGCTTGGCCCTGATAAGGGTTACAATGTTCAAACATTTTTTTTTTTTTTTATATTTAAACTACTTACAAGTTAAACAAACATTGAATAAGTATAGAAACAAAATAAAAATGTAAATAAAGGTTACAAAAAGTACTTACATATATACCATACATGGTATATTTGTACATAACGAACTTAAGTTTGTAGGTACTTTTGGGGTATAAAGGTAATTTAATGAATACCCCATAGTTCTGAGAAAATTAACCTTGAACTAGTCATCTTAAAAGAGATATACACTTTTCGCTTATAGTCCATTCCGCTTAAAGGCCAACAACGGATTAAACCCACAGACGCCAAGTCATCTGACAAAGTTTCAATTAGAGCGTGCTCTATTTTCTTTTGACAAACCATCTGACATCACTGTTGTTATTTTGAACAATTAATGTTGTTAGAAATCTATGCCGCTAGGAAGCCGGCAGCGGCGGTGCACTATTGACGGAATCAGTAGCCGGCTGATGCTGTTATTTTACAATACCGATAAATGTATGTTATTTTAACCTTTTAATAGAAATCATGTACATAATTATGTACATATATAAAAAACGTTTCATTTTTATATCCAAAATTCGCATCTTCGAAATTAAAAAAAATTTTTAATATGGCTGAACTCATTTACGGCGAAAATAAAAATTGTTTTTGGCGGCCGCACGCTATTTTGAAACCGAGAAAGCATTTGAAATTATTTACATTTTTGTTTTTATTGTAAGCTTTGAAAGCATTTAATTAAATTAATTAATAAAAAAAGGTGTTTGTTTTATATATTCATTTAAATTACATCAATATTTGGTTATGTTTTAATTAAACTTTTCTTTTGTTTAAAGAGAGTGGTTTTATTGAAGAATTTAATTTTTATTTAGTCCAATATGTGCATTCAAAAGTTGTGCAATTATATGCCTGGTTTTAATGTTAAAAATTATTAAATGATTAATTTTCCACTCAGAGAACAAAGATAGTAATAGAAAAAAGCACACACTGACTACACTTTAGATTATTTAGGGACAGTAAAGGAGCAATTGCGAACAAAGCATTTTTGTGTTCTAGAGCAGAGAAGTAATAAATCATCAAATGGGAAAAAGTGGAAAAGTAAATCAACACCATAAACCTTAGACGATAAAAAAAACCAGTATTTGAAAGCAAACCGAACATTAATTAGCGTACCCAGAAACCAGTGTTCGAAAATAAACGCTAAACACCGCTCCTTAGTATTCGGTTCGGTAGATTTGTGGAAAACACAAATGCTAATAGCGGTTGTGTAGCAAACCATTAAAAAAATAACGTTTCCCTAGTTTGTCATCTTTCGAACACAATAATAATACTGTTTTTATCCAACTCAACAAAAGATAAGAACATTTAATTCCGTTTGGTTTTTTTTTTAACCACAAACTTCATACAAATAGCCTGTTCATGCATTTGTATGATGTTCATGTTTTATTTATCCTTTTTTTTTCGTTTAGAGCACAAATGTATTTTGTTTTTGAAAACAAATTTTTGTTGTTTTTATTAAAAGTAACCAGTCGCAGTCAGTCATTCCAACTCAAAAAGCGAAAAGTTGTACACAAATTTTTGTTTGACAGTTTTTGGTTTCGACTGCAGTTTTTTAAACCCTGATTTTAACTATATTAGCCCTCAAACCACCTTTTAAGTTTTTGCTTATTTCTGGGATTAAAGTTGAATCACTTAAGTGTGTTCGGAGCCCCATAATAGAATTTAATAACAAAAATGTTCGCAGAATATTTCAACTACATACATCCCTTTTTTAAAGGTGATTTTTGTTTTTTTTTTTTTAAATAAAATTACAAAAAATACCCATTTCCAGAAGAATTAGAGGGTTAATGTATACCAACAAAATTTTGGTTATAATGTTCTGAATAAATCTTCTGAAGACTCTATACACCAAAAACCGTTTTTGTACTACACATGGGTGCTACTTTAAATAGGCCGTGAACGAGTTTCAGATGTAAACTTTTAAAACGCCGATACACTTATATCTTTTATTAGTCCCCTCTGCAACAATCGGTTGGCAGAACATTTTGTGTGTTGTACAGTGTAATTTGAACTATTGTATAGGAAAGTGAGTCGAGGACTAAAGTCTCTATGATTAATGAATAATTTTTGAAAACAAAAATTCAATCAGCAAGGCCCGATAGTGCTGTCCATTCACCGTAACGGCAGCTACTTGGTTAATTCGAAAGAGCGTGTAAGCCGCGCCAAACAGTAAATTTTAATAGCGGTAATGGTGATTCGTTAGGAGGATCGTTGAGGATTGTCTTCGCTCCAAATGGGGCAACTTTGCCGTTTTACCGGAAATGAGCTTCGTAAAATTAACGAAGTTCTCTCTCTATGAAGTTCGTGAACAGATTATTTTTTTTTTTAAATTAAGTAAATTTCCTCAACTTGGAAGCATTGTTCTGGTGTTAAACGATTCATGATGACTTGCCATTCCCTACTGAAAAGAAATGTCAACACAGTTTGACATTATCAGCTGTCGAAGCATAGTTATCGATTACGCAAGTTCACATGCAGCTAAAAAGAACACCCGATATTTAAAAATTCATTATACTTACACATTACATGTAATTGCTAATTAATTTGTTATCAGAACACTTCAGAACTGCGGGGTGTATATCTAACTTATGTACCTGTACACATTACAAATTAATACGAATTTAGTTTTGTAAATTTGTTTTTAAAGTCTTTTTGTTACTTTTATATGTACACATACATATTTATTTAAAATTTGTTGTAAGGCTTTTTTGTGGTAGTACGTTTAACCGTTTTTTTTCTTCTTTTTAATTGAGACTACCTTCACCCACAACCGGCATACAGCAAAGTTACACAGTAATTATACTGTTTGTAACAGTAACAACAATTATTAGACAAGTAAATATCAGCTTAAAACATATCAATGTATTTTGTAATGTTACAACGTTACACTTCAGTAATTTCGTAAGAATTTACTGTTAAAAATTAGCAGAGTTTATTTGTAGATAATTGAATTGTTGAGGTGGTGGTTACACTTCATTCATTATTACAACAGACACAGTAAATTTGAAAAGGCATTGATTTCCCTTAATAAACGAAAATTGTTTCTAAATTTTAAAATTTTTTTCTAAAAAGTTTGTATGGTTGCATAAGGGTTTGAACGTTTTTGCTATGAAATGTTTTCTACTCGTACCCAATAATATCTATAACTCAAATAAAAACGCAGACTTTATTAAAGAGTTTAATTTTTTTAAAAACTGTTTTGAAAAGTTAATTGTTTATTCAAAGACTAAAGCTTAAAAAGAAATTAAAAAAAACTTAATTAGTTCAACAAATTTGTTTAACTTAAAAAGTTTTTTACCCAATGATGTGGCTTACTTCTATTTTTATATCAACACCACAATAGTGAAGAGAGTATTATGCGTTTTTGCAAAAGTTTGTAACACCTTTAAATATTGGTACTGGAGCCAACTTTAGTATACTAATTAGAATCAAATAAATTAATATAAAAAAGAAACTTTGTAATTTCATATTTATGTACAATGAAAAATGCAGGGCTGTGGAATCGTCAAGAAAAAGTGATTACTCCGACTCCATCCGATGAAATTTTTTAAGTACGACTCCGACTCCAACTCCTTTGGTTTGCAGTCTACAGAAAAAAATTATTGCCGAATTATTTTCTAACAAACGGTTGTTTGAAATTTTTTTCAATTTCTACAAATTTTTTTACTGATTCAATTAATATTTTTGTTTGATTTTTATTTAACCAACAAAAATGCTGACAACTATTCAATAATATAATGTACGCGCTATTGGTTTCAATTTAATTAAATTTTGTATGAAATATTTAACGCTCTTTAATGTTGTCGTATTTTGCATTTTTTTTATTTGATCGTAAGCAACACTTCTTAATGTGAAATATAAGAACAACAACACAAAACACATACAGTCTATTAATACGATTTCCGTATGACGTGCTAAATTCCCAGTTTTTCATATTTGATAAATACACTGAAATTTATTGTTGAGGGAAAGCTAGCTTCTATGCGCATTTCACTGGTTGCTTAGGCCAGCTCATCAGGAAACCTTTTCCAAAGATTTTAGAAAGGCCAAAAATATTATACAAATAAAACCCTAAAGCGAATAAGAATTATAAACACTAAAAGTCTTACTTGTAACAATATCAAAGCCAAAACAAAACACCAACATGCAGTCTATATTTGGACGCATTCAAAAAGTACAACAATAAGAAAGATCATAAAATAGCGTGACGAGGTCTGTAGTAAAAAAAACAATAGCAGGTGAAAAAAAACGTTTAATTCTTTTTAAACAACAACAACATTATAAGAAACAAAATAAATTTTTGGTTGGTTTCAAAGTTGGTAAAAAAGAATGAAAAACAAAATCCCGTATTCAATTTGTTAAAACTGTGTAGTTAAATACATCAAATACAAAAATAGAACGACATATCGAGTCGGTCTGCTGCCGGTTTTTACATTTCTTACAAGGAAAGGATACAGCAACCAACAGTGAATGTTGAAGAAAAACATTGTGTGTATAAACAAGGCTTCGTTCAAAAATTATTCCAACAAAAAATGTGTCTTAAAGCCAATCGCCGCTATGCTTTCTGCCTTCATCTTCTGCTTCAGTGATAGCTTGGGTGCGCGTCATTGCTTGTGCAAACATGTTTGTTTGATTCAGCAAAATTATTTGTTTAAAATTTATATAAATTTCAGTCAACTTTTTGGTTGATTCTGAATTATTTAAAAATCAGTGTTTTTTTTCAGTAAACAAAATGCAAATAAATTGTTTGAATATGCGAATTTGTTTGTAGGACCGATTGAGAATAAAAAATGTTGTGATTCTACAAATTTTTTGTTTGAATTCGAAAAATAATTTGTTCTGTGTGTATATGAGACTGCTCCTTATTTGACTTTAAACTCTTTTTTTAATAAAGTTCAATTTAAATGGTTCCATATATCAAAAAAAAAAAAAAGATTCCAGCTTCAATATAGTTATTTACATATGAGTAGGTGAGATGCAAAACTCGCTCGTTACACTTTATTCCATGGTGAAATAATATAGGTGGCAGCACTACGCCAGATGAAGGTTTTTTTGCTCTTGCATTGTTTGTCTAGTCTTATGTCAAAGTTTTGTTTATGTTAACAAAAAGTCCACGTTGTGTGCTGGAATTATTGTATATTTTTTTAAGTTTTTAAGTTTTTGATAATTTTGAATTAAAAAAAAGAAGATATTGACCATAATTAAATAAAAATTGGCCAAAAACGTATTTATTTCTTCACGTTCAGCGGCACGCTTTGATTTTTGTTTAAAGTATTTTTTTGACATAAACGAAAGTTATATTAATTTATTAAAATTATGCAAACAGTGCTAACAAATGTAACAATAGTTCTGTAGCGGAGGGATTAACTACACCAATTCACATCTTTTTCAAAATACGTTTTTTATACTGTTGGAATCAGAATTGTTTCCTCTATCGATGTGTGAATTCCCATAAGTCCTATCTAATGTAGTTTTCGAAATAGAAAAGTTTAAAGCAACACCGAGTCAAACTCGCTTTGACGAAAATTTCATCAAATGTATTTAGTGTAGTTTACCACTGAATTTGTGGACAATTTTTATTTAGACATGCAGATGCGCCTTCAGTTTTTTCTTGAATAATTTGTATAACACATTTCGAAGAGAAAATTAAGGTAAAACAAATTGTTGTAAGCCATTTATTATAATTTGGAAATCGCAAACCTTTTGTTGTTGGACTTGGCACTGTTTGTCTCAACGGATTGATTGAAAAGTTGCTATACCATCATGGGAGGTAAAGAACACCAATTCCCATTTAACAAGTAAAAGTACGTTACCTTATAAGACGTAATTTTATTAAGGATATCATCGACATGAAAAAAAAATATTAGAGTCAAATAAATTATTCGAACAAAGGCAAATTTTTAATACAGAAATAGAAGTATGTATTTGTGATTTTCAACATGTTTTTGCGGTCTGCTCTAAAGTTTTCAAAGTGTGGCTTGGTGTTGTTTATCTCCCACCTGTAGAGTTAAAAAAATATGAATTTTTATTCAGTGTACTCGCCATAGTTTTTTCCGTCCCATAGTTAATCAATATTATTGCTTGACCAAACTATAATATTGCACGTCTTTATTTTCTCACCGGTTTTCCCCCAAACTGAGTAGATAAAAGTATTCTCTAATAATTTTTCGGGTTAACCTCCACATTCATTGAACAATTTTATGTATTTATCCGAGTTTCTTTTCCTTTTATTTCTATTATCATTTTAAAAGTTATAATTTAAAAATTATAATTATATAATTATAATTTAGTGTTTTCGCCACAGAATCTACAGCAGATTTCCAGTCATATATAAGACCAGGATATATCCAGGATATCCAGGATCTATCCTAGTCTTATATTCGTTTCAATATATTTATTTACGGAGCGTATCTGCCTCACTATCTAAGTTGTGGAGATACGCAAAATATGGGGTTTGGTCCCACTGTGCATCATAACAACTAATCGTCAGCAAGAATATTATAGAATAACAATTATTCGTTGGCAATAAAGGTAAAAGGCTATGCCCAATAAAAACTTCCCCTACAAAATAATGTGTTGCGTAATCAGCAAATAATAAAAGCACTACTAACAATTCTACTGAAAGAACCAATGAATTTTACAAGGGATGTCCCAAAATGAACGCATTCAAAAGTAAGTCATTAGTTTTTGCCTGCATACATTCCGAAAAAAAGTTGTAGAAATACAGCCTGATCAGTCTATAGATGGCTGAGATATGAGAAAAACCACGACTACCTCTTAATTTCACCCATATATTCCTAGTAGATGTTGTTGCTATTTTTTAATGGGTAAGATTGGAGAAGTGGGCGTGGTACTTTCCATACAAAGACAATTTAGATTTGTTTATATTTGGAGAACGGTAAAAACATCTCGGTTATCATTACACAACATTCCACAGAATATGGGTGGGATTGGATAAGTAGGCGTGGCACAACAGATTTTTTTATATCTAAAGTACGGACGGAGAATAATTGTCCAAATTTGGTACACATGCTGGGTTATTTATACAACACCACTCTCAAAATATGGGCAGGTTTAGAGAAGTAGGCGTGGCGTGGCACCTTCCGTATAACGACATAATTGATTTCTTTACATCTGAAGAACGGCAAGAGACAAAGTTTCCAAACAAGGTACAATCATCTTGTTTATCAAAACACTACATCTGAAAAAATGTGGGCTGTGTTAAACTAGGTTTAGTTAATCTGAAACAGATTTGTGCCGCCATTACCAAGTTTGTATACGAAATGTTAACGGAACAGCGTCTAAAATGTTGGTCTTTTATGAAATAATAAAAAAATCTTATTTCGCCGGAAAAATCCGAGTTTAATGCTAGGAACACAACTGGGACGAACGACGAATTTCGTCCAGCACGACGAATTATTCGGAAAAAATTCGCTGTATAAATTCGGCGTATGAAACACAATAACGACGAAAAAACAAAATGGAAATAAAATATGTTGTATAAACATGAAATAGTGGTACCATATGAACAAAAAATACTTCACAAACAAAACATTAAGAACAACTAACTAAAATACTTTTTTATTGTCAATTTTTTTTACAATTTGTATTTTAAATTATATTCAGTTAAAATTTTACAATTTCTAAAGTAAAAAGTAACTTTATTTACTAAAACACTTACCAAACAATATGGCTACCCGGTACTGATTTGTTCGTCGTTCGCCGGCGTAAGAATTAGAATTAAATCTATTTAAAGTTTGCAACGTCCGGCGAATTTTCGTCTGCGCCCTGATTGTGTGCATTTTCATATACACAGATATTTTTTATTTTTGGCGACGAATATTCGCGGCCAAAAATTCGTCGTTCGTCCCAGTTGTGTTCCTAGCATAAGAGTTCATCACCGAAAAGCTGAATCAGCTAGAACTGGGATGCAATTGGACTCGCAACTTAACAAGGAAGAATATGCAGTTATACCATTCGGTCTTATGAAAACTCTGCCGACACTAGTCATTTCCACAGGGGCAGCTTACTACAAAAGACAGCTATGGACCAATTGTCTTGGTATTCATGACCTTATCACGAACAAGTCATTCATGTATACCTGGAATGAGGGAATAGCTTCACGTGGCCCACAGGAAATAGGGTCTTGCATTACGTGAAAGCCAATGTCAAATGCAAGAACTTAATAATGTATAGCGATCAATGTGGTGCACAAATTCGGAACATAAGAATGAGCACTATTTGCACATACATGGTCAATAATTCGACCTTCCCAGGGGAACAGATAGGCCAAAAATTTTTAGTATCTGGCCACTCATCCTACCATGGTAAAGATATCATTAATTCAGAAACTAGCGACAAACAGATAAATCTCCGCAGACAAGAATTCAAAAATTGAATGGCTTAAGATTCCGTGGCTTCGTTTTCAAAATGTGAAGTCATTTATAATTCAATACAAATATTCAAATAACATAGACGTTTTATTTCAAGAAGTTGATATTTCAAAGAGGAATTTCAGCAAGTTCGCAAATTTGGAATTGCAACCTTTTTTTACTGGAGGAAATTCATTGAAGCTGCAAAGTTCAAGGATTTACAGGAACTCAAAGAGTTCATACCTGCTGTAAAGCATGCATTTTATAATAATTAAAAAACAAATTCGAGAGCCAAAGAAGAAGATATTCAGGAAGAGGACGAATAATTATTATTATTAATTTGTTTTATTTAAAACGCTAAAAATTATTTTTTTTATTTATCTGAAGAAATTTAATGTTTTAATTAATGGAGCCAAAATGGCCTAACCCTCAGTTCCTATCAATATATCAATGGATTCAAAAATGACCTAAACCACTTTAATTTTCGTATTACCTGTTTAAAACAGTATTTATCTAAGTTAATTAAGACCTAATAATTAACCTAAAACAAATATCACAACTGATATTTATTTACGATTAATAAAAAAAAACTGTTTTAAAAACTTATTATCTTTTAACATCGTTTTTCTCAGAACCATTTTTTGGGCTTAGGCCTTTTTGGCGCTGAGCGCCTCAAATGTTTTATGTAACAATTTTTAATCTTTTTATTACTTTAAGTTTTTAACCAAAATATGTCTCATTTAGATAATTTAAAAAATAATAATAACAATTTATAAACTGCTCCCTGTTCTATTTTATCCACCTTTTGTATTTGTCTATTTTAATTAAATGCATGTTGTAGAAATTTCATGTTAAATATATTAATTTTTTTTTTTTAGAAAATTATAGTATGTAATTTATTCATGTTACATTCTGTAAACATAATTGCTTAGTATTAAACTAAATGACAATAGTTTGGCAACGCCACAATAAACCAAATTAAAAAAAAAAACTTTTTAATTGCCACATGTATCAATTTATAATATTCAATATACGACAATTTCAAAATAAACAACAATGTCTCTGTTACACATACTTTCCTGATTATGTTGTCTGTCATTTAAGTACTTTTGCTATTTAAAAAAATAAATCCAAATAAAATGTCAAACAATTTCAAATACTTTAAGCCAGCACATCAATTTTAAATCGACATTACATGGTAAGCATGTGTGCCGACATAATAATGGCGTTATAGGGGTATGTGTAAGTGTGCATTTGCATATTCAATTTAAATCTAAAAATTAATTATTTATGTTTATGGCTGATTAAACAGGCCCATAACAATTGTTCAAACAACCCCAAACGTGTACGAAAAACATTTTCAAATTTGAATTTTAATTAAAAAACTATGCAAGTTGGACGATTAGTTGGGCAGCACCTAACAGAACTAGAATTTATAGGAGTTGTAGTGTTGACGACAAACAAAATTTAAAAATTGTTTGATTTTATAAAATACATAGATTTTTAAAGAAAAAACAAAAGTATAAAACTAGAACATGGAATAAAAAAGCAAATTAGTAGCAATCACGTGTTTTTCTTCAATACGATGGAAATTATGCACAAATACAACCATGAATTAAGGGGTTTTCAATGCACTGTGGTACAAATATGTCCTAAAGATGTGTCAGTGTGGCCATGAAATTCGGTTTTGTAAAGTTTCAGTCCTATAATAAAGAAGAATAGCTAAATTCTTTACAAAATTAATAATTAAAATTATTTTTTTTTAAATAAAAAGCCGTTCACTAAAAAGTTATTTATTTTAATTATCTACCGTTACCAACCATTAATTCTTAAAAGTTTTCTTTTTGCTATCTATAAATTATGCGTGGCCAATTTTAAGAATTTATAGAAATCTAAAGCGGCTCATACACTAGCAATAAAATTGTTCAGTTTTACGTATTGTGTATGTGATATACGATGAAAATACTTTTGATTTTTATTGCACAACGAAAAGAAAGTGAAATGTGTTGGCAACATTGTACAATACTGTTTATGTTATTTCTATAGGTTATGTTCATCTTTTTATTGAATGAATGAAAACATAGTGCGACTTATTGCATAATAAAGGACAAAATGGAAATGATATGGCGATTATCATATACAATAATATTGCAAGTGTATGGGCCGCTTAAGATTTAATCTTCTTAAAGGAAAATATTTTTCAACAACTTTGCCAACTATTTTTATACCCTTATATAAGTTTGTCATTCCGTTTGTAATTTTTACAATATTGATCTTAGACCCTATAAAGTATATATATTCTGGGTCCTTATGAGGAGAGAAGTTGATTTAACGATATCCGTCCGTCTGTCCGTCTTACGTTTGATATGTGTTTTCCGGAGACTCCAGACATGATAGCGGCTAGGTTGTTTTACATTTATGTCACATATAGTCTACCATCAGTTGCTATTGAAATTCAGCAAGATCGATCCACAAATGGCTGAGATATGAGCAAAAAACCACGACTACCTCTAATATTTTCCAAAAATCCCTTGTGGTTGTTGTAATTTTATTACTTTTTGCTCTTTTATCTGGGGAACGGAAAAAGCCAAAGTTTCCAAATTAGGTACACACATTTAGGTAGCCAATACACACCATCATACAAAATGTGGGCGGGATTGGAGAATTGGGCGTGGTACCTCCCGTACATAAATAAATTATAAATTGTATAAAAACCTAAATTTTAGGGCTGCCATATGTCCTATGGATATGACTTATATACCAAAATATCGAACATTTTTAGTAGAACATATTTTATAAAAAATTCAGAAAAATCGGTTCAGATACAAAAAAGTTATGACCAAAATTAATTTTTTTTTTTAAATATCCACTTTTGGGAACCATAGATCTCCCCGAGTCCAAGCTTTATAGCTCAAGTAAATGGTAAATTCCTTCTTAAACACGTTGGTATATAAATCTGTCAAATCGGTTTAACAATGGCTGAGTTATGAGCAAAAAACCACGACTACCTCTAATATTTTCCAAAAATCCCTTGTGGTTGTTGTAATTTTATTACTTTTTGCTGTATATCTGGGGAACGGCAAAAGCCAAAGTTTCCAAATTAGGTACACACATTTAGGTAGCCAATACACACCATCCTACAAAATGTGGGCGGGATTGGAGAAGTGGGCGTGGTACCTCCCATAGATCTCCCCGAGTCCAAGCTTTATAACTCAGCTAAATGGTTAATTTCTTTTTAAACACGTCGGTATATAATTCTGTCAAATCGGTTAAAAAATGGCTGAGTAATAACAAAAATACTGAATTCCCAAAAATTACTCATTTTTATTTTTTATAATTAAGTTTGGTAAAGTATATATTTTAGTGTATATAAATGTAACTAAATTATTCCTTAACACGCCGGTATATAAAACAATCAAATCGGTTAGATAATGGGCAATTTATTAGCAAAATACTTCAAAAATGGGCTACAAAACATCAACATTTTTATACAATCCTACATTTTAGGGCTGCCATATGACCTATGGAAACGACTTATGTATCAAAACATCGGCAATTTTTAGTAGAACATATTTCCCAAAAAATTTGTTGTTAAAACACAACATCCGACATAACGTGGACGGTTTGGATAAGTGGGCGTGGCACAAAATATAATTATTTATATCTTAAGAATGGTGTTCACATAATTTTTTGTTCTTATTGCACCATGGTGAAGGGTATATAAGACTCGGCACAGCCGAATATAGCACTCTTACTTGTTACTATCCAAGGTTGCCAATCTCCAAACTCTATGTTGGTTTACACTCTTTAAGTTTTAGCCGTCAAGTCTTGAGCTTTTAGGAGTGAAGGGAAAAGAGAATGTGATTTCTTTTCCTCTCTATCTTTCCTAAAAGCTAAAGATTTGACGGATTAAAAAAAAAAACAAAAATATAACCCAATTGAGTTGCCAATTTTTGGAATATCAAACATATTAAATTACAATATTGAATTAAATCGCTATGCCAACTATTTTTTAATGTTAAATTACCAAGGTTGGCAACAAAAACGAATTTCTGTATCGGTTTTAATACCGGTATTCATTTCAAACGGTATTCAAGCGGTAGTAATGCCTATTAAAAATTCAACCTTGACATCTCTAAGCAAACTGCTGAAACTAAAAGTATTAAATATATATTTTTTTAAAGGTTAGCGTTGCCAATCACCTATAAAAAGGTTTTTCATTTTGTCATTGTATTTTACTAGGTGAAAAAACTAAACACAATTTATATATGTACATTTTTTTAAATGCGTTGCCTATTTTTACTACAGTTTTAGTTAACAATTTAAGTTTTTTAGTTAAAAAACCATTTGCAACTGCGAAAAAGTTATTGATTTATATTGTCATCGATTTGAGACTTTGCACTTGAAAAATGTTGCCATTGAAAAATTTAACAAATGTTGCATAAAGCCAATTTCCAATTGTTAGAGTTGCCAATGACCAATAAAAAGTTTTTTATTTCCATTTTGTTAATGAATTTTTTATAAGTAATTGAAAATTAATTTATAATTTTTATTGTCGTAGAATGCAGATTTGAACGTTGGCAAATTTTTAAGTTACACATTTGTTTAATATAAGGAAACATTAGCACAATATGTTTATTAACGTTGCCAACCATTTAATGTTTTAGAACTAAAAAATTTAACTAGGATCTTGTTTAGCAAAATTCTTAAAAGTAAAATAATAAATAAGGTCCATTACCAAATGTTAGCGTTGCCAAATATAATTTAGCAACTACAAAATCGGCTATTGAATGGCATTGCCAACTTTAATAATTAAAATGTTAATAATTGTTTTCAAACGACTGGTTCTTGCTTTATTGAATACACGCTATTTTTAAACAATGGTGTTGCCAATTAGCGAAAAAAATGTCTTGCTTCAATATAAAAAAATTAAATGTAATTTGTTATGGTTTTAATAGATTTAAAAATAAACATTTTTTAAGTTGCGTAGCCAACTCATAGAATAATTTTAATTAACAATTTAAATTGGCAACTTTAAAACATATTGTTAAATATTGAATTTAAGCTTAAAAATTAGGAATATTAAAGTTCGGGAAAAATTATTTATTTTTTTTAATAAGGATTTTTTTTAAAACATTCCGGTTTTAGTAAAAAAAATTTTTTAATAAATGTCGTTGCCAAATATATGAAAAAAGTATTTAAGGTAAGCAGATTTCTGCCATTAATTGTTCTTTGTTGTTACTGTCAATAGAATCGAAAACAAAAATAAATTGTTTTCTAACAGTGGTGTTGCCAACTTTAAATTTATTACTAGTTCTTTTTGCACAAAACTAAATTTAGAAGCTCGATTAGTTTTGTTAAAATAAGCTTTTTGCTTTGCATACAATATCTATCTTTAAAACTATCACTTTTTTCGATCCAACTCCAAGAAAATAAATAAATAACAAGAAAATAAATAAAATACAAGAAAAATTTGAAAAAAAATAAACAAACCACTCTAAAACAATTTAGGAAGTTTTATAGCTTCGCTTAATTAAAAATTTAACTAAAACTGAGAAAAAGTTTATAATAACCACCGGATACCATTAACGCCAACACTCGACAGCAACAACAAGTAAAACCAAGTTGTATTTTAAATTTATGTTTTTTTAACTTTTTTTCTTTGCTTTGCAAAGATTTATTTATTAAAAAAATATTACAAAGCTAAACAAATAAAATTAAAAGTAATAAAAAAAAATTAAAACGAAAGGTGGTTTTTACGAAATAAAAGAATGAAGGAAAAAAACTGGCAACGCCAAATAGTGGCTTTGAAATAATAATATGTAAAAAAATGTTTCATCTTAAGTACCTGAGAAAAGTTTTGACGAAAATTTACGACATTATCTTCAAAAACTTGGGCTTCCCTGGAGAAATTAAAGATTTTCGGTGAAATATGCAACTAACGCGAAATTAATGATTTTTTGAAAGCAATTTTGGAAAGTTTTTGGTGAATTAATATAAGCTTGACTGAAAATCTTAGGTTTTTGTAAAAAAGTTAAATTTTTGAAAATTTAGTGAAATAAACGATTTTTTGTGAAATAAGCGATTTTTGCGAATATGTGATTTTGGGTAAAACTGATTAAAAAAGAATAATAAATTAATTGATTTAAGGTGTGTAAGTACAGTTTTGAAAAAAATTTGGTAGGTCTTCATTAAAAACTTTTCTTTTTTAAGGAAAATGTAAGATTTTTGGTGAATTAGATTCAAGTAAAATGGGCGACTTTTTGTTGAATTAATATGACTTTACTAAAATTTTCAGGCTTTTATAAATAAATACAATTTTAGTGAATTTGGTAAAATAAACAGTTTGTTGTAAAATTAACGACTTTTTAAATAGGCGTTTTTTTTGTAAGCGATTTTTTTAACAAGCGATTTTTATTAAATTGTCTTTTTTTCAGAGACAAGCTTTATCAGGTTAATTTGGATAGAATACGGCGAAAATTTCTAATTTCCTTAGCAAATATATTTGTAGTAACTTTATTTATCTTTTGGTGGAATAAGCGATTTTTGACCAAACCGAAATTTTTTCTTAAGTTAAAATGAATTGCTGTTAAATTAGTTGATTTAAGATAAAAAGTTTGCTTTTTTCTAGATATAAAGATTTTCTATAAATACGCGATTTTGTGAAATAACCGCTTTTTGTGAAAAAAAGAGATGTATGGTTAAAAAATATAAATTTGGTTAAAAATTTATGTTTTTACAAAAAATTAAATTTTTTAATGAAATTAGCTATTTTCGGCAAATTAACTAAAAAAATGTAAACAAATTGAATATGGGAATTTTTGCTTCTGACAAAATTTTATGACGACGTTCGTCTTTTGGTTGAAACATTGATGTCACAATTCTGATGTCAGGCCATTATCAATATTAGGATGCATTTTTTTTAGATTTGGTGATTTCCAAAGAGTTAAGCTTTTTAATAAAAGTTTTTTTCCATTTTTCATTGTCTTCAAAATTTTCGCACCCTACAATCTTTTCTCACATATATAATAAAAGAATTAGTATTGCATATTTCTGAACCTGATTATTTTAACTTATTGTTCATTTTACTTGTCAGCTTTCTCATTATCTTGACAACTGAAATAAATTCATTTCAAATCTTCTACACAGCCTCATTTAACCTTTTCAAATCTTTTTTGTTTTAATAATATTTTAATTCCAAAAGAAAATGTATTTTAAAACGAACCACAATTTAAATTCATTATTCGCTAATTTTGCAGAAAATTATGAAGTATAAAAGAAAGATAAAACTAAAAAAAGGCCTTAAGCTAATTACAGAAAAACACGCACTATTCCGCAAAAACAATTAAAAAAAAACAACTGAAAAAACGCTTAAATTTTAATACACAATGAAGGTGCATTTGCAGAAATAAATTTCACACACACATTAAAAAAAAAGATATAATGACGGCTAATTTAGGCCCACATGAAAGACTTTTAGTTTTTGCTATTTTTATTCCATTATTTAAAAAAATCGCTTTAAAAAAGTAACACGTAATAATAATTATGAGTACTTAAGCGTTTTTTCTCAATATCATTTTTATTTATTGTCAACCCACATTGGAAATTAACAACAGCAAACAGTGTGATAAAAAAAAAACAAATTTATCAATCAATTAATATTAAAAGGTAATTTCATAAATTCCTAACAAATTTTTAAAATTCCCCATAAAATTTTTTTTATTTACTTTATCGCATTTTCCTTAATTAATTTAATTTTTAAGAAATAGACAATGTCGGAGGTTTCTAGTCCTGTATTATCCTTAACAATTATTTTAAACGACCTTCCAGAAAATTTTAAATTAACCCCAGAAACAGAAAAATTTATTTATGAAAGTGCAAATTTTGAGAAATTTTGTTTTCAAAAGAAATTTTAAGTTTTTTTTTCTAAATTTTCTTTCACAATTAAAAAAAGCTTTCAAAAGTGTAAAAATTTTTACAAAACTCATAAACCAAAAAATTTTTTTCAATCCCAAAATTTTTTTTGAAAATTCCCAAAAATGGGATTATCGTATTCACGCGGTGTCCTTTACATAACATTTTCTAGATGGCTGTGATCTCAGCCTTGTATTTAGCGAGGTCATTCGCCGATTAGATAATTAGGTACTATGCCGTAGGAGGGTGCAGATCCTTAAATAATGTTCCTTTCAACGTTTGTGCTGTGTTGGTCGTCAACATTAAAGGGAGTCAATTTTCTATAATTTATTTTAGCCTTTGTTTTTTTTTGAGGAGTTTGTTTTAACAGAGCGAAATACTACTACACAGCCAAACTCCCTGTATCCTGAGACAGGTTTCGCCACTCACTTCAGCCGTCGCCATATCGGGTGCCAGAGATGTCGTTGCCCGGAATTGACCATTATTGAAATTCGCATTCCATCCCATTAAAAACTGAAAGTAGCTTTACGACATTTGCTTGAAAGAAACCTTTTTTAAAAAATTCCAAACTACCAGCAAAAACAATAAAAATTTTTTAAATCCTTGGATTCCCAAAAAATTTTTGAAAAATTCCCAAATGGTTTATCAAAAATTTAAACCTTTAAAAATCGTTAAAAGCATTAGAAATTCTTTTACCGAAATCAATGTTTAGTTTTATTAAAGAAAATCCTGCAATTTCCAAAAATTTTATAATTATTTCTAAAAACGGGATTTTAAATTTTTGCTGAACAACAATTTATTTTTTTTTATAAAATACATAAGAAAATGTAGGAATGTATTAAAAAAAATATCGATTTTTTTCTGGGCCTATATATCCCTTCTTCGAATTCCCAAATTTTCCCATATTGAGGCAAATCCAAAGTAAGATAAAAACTTTCAAAAAAAATTGCAGGTCCCTCCGAACTTGTTCGGTTGTTTGTAGAACGCAGAAAAACTAAGCATGCAATCAGGAAGAGTAGCTTGTAGGAATGGGCAAAAAATATCGATATATCAAAATATCGCCGATATTTTAAATACCGATACATCGATGTATCGATATTGAAATACGACTATCGAATTCGATATTTTTTAAAGTCAGTCTTCATTAAGAACTCAAAATTTTAGCCGTTTTTCAAACAATATGTTTTTTAAGAATTGGAATCTTTGCATGCATCATATGTTTTTTTTAAACAAATATGAAGATCTAAAATAATTGGCATTTATAAGAAGCAGTGCCGGATACAAGAAGCAGATTGTCTGGAGTGCACATAAAACAGAGAGTGCTCCTGATGTCCATATCCGATGATTACTGGTTTGACTAAAACCAGTTGGTACTTTTGGGGTGCAATTCATATTTTAAGGAAAGTTGGTACTTCCATGACTTATTTACTTACATTTAAATTTTTCGTAATTTATTTTTTTTTTCTTATGGTTTTTTTGTATTCTTCCCTTTTGCTTTTGTTATAATTGAATTTTTGGTTTTGATTAAATTTTTTTGTTTTTATTAATTTTTTTAAATAAAATGAAGCAATAAAAAGTAACAATGTAATTACATATAATTAATTTGTTCATACATATGTTTGTACAAAGGTAAACTGAATTTTTTAATTTGGTAATAGTTTCAGCAAAATACGTTCGATATATCGATATATCGATATTTTTGAAATAATAAATATCGATACTCTAAAAAAATATCGATTCGATATATATCGATATATTTTTTCAACTTGCCCATCCCTAGTAGCTTGTGCCTCCATTTTAATAGTACCCACCACTCATCAATAATAAGGATCCCTGAACAGAATTGGAGTTGGGTTAATGTTCAGATGGCTAAGGCCAGCCAGCTTGTTTCGCCTGTTGTAAGCTTTAATAGGATACAAATATTTAAAAGAAAGCGCCGTAAAAGTTGTCAGCCGATGTTCTTTGACTGTAATTTTTTAAATATGTAAATGAAAAACTTTAGTTTTGTTTTGGGATTGTGTTTATTTGATGTCCAGACATTTTTTTTTATTAAGTTGAAAATGTTACTCTTGGAGTCTAAGTCTGTTCACTTAGGCTTGTGACTTTAAAAAACCCCACAAAAAGAAGTCAAGAACGGTTTAATCGAACAATCTTGTCGGTCAGAGTAAATCACCAAAACGAGAGATTAGGCGGCTCTAAAATGCAGCCCTCAAAATTCTAGGCTGTAATTCGTGCAGTATGCGCCGTTGCTTTATCCTGTTTGTGCCACAGGTTCCCCAGTCCTAATTCTCCCAGTTGAGGTAGGGGAAAGTCTTTGAGCATGGATCTGCAACCATGACTTGATCCCGCCGCGATCGTTAGAGCTCGTAAAGATCTTTTGAGATCAATTAATTCTGGCTGCATCTGATTATGACCGGGTGTAACACCAAAAATATTCCCACCCAATGATACGTTTGGGCACCCAGAGGACCACACCATACAGTAACTTTCGGCGGCTGTTATGGCTCTTTGTGTGTTATATGCTGGTTGTTAGTACCCCAGTAACGATAATTCTGATTATTCTGCTGATGGGCCTCGCCGCTCATGATGATTTACGGTGAACAGTTAGTTGTTGGTTAGCGCATGCCGTGCATTTTATTTCTGCTTACTATACAAATGTCCAAGCAGAACTGACATTTACAAAAATTAAATTGCAAAAATTTCAACATCTTCCGATAGTTTTATTACTTCTGTCCCACCTTGTATAACTTGTCTGCACTTTGACTATATAGAATTGGGTTATATGTGTCTTAATATTTGAATACAGCATTGTGAGTTTTGAAATGTGTTTGATTATAAATCAGCGATTTTCTTCCCGATTAGCAGTTTTCTTTTTGCCAGTTTTAACCCATTAAGGCCCGAGCCATGATACCATTGAGCTATAATGATGAAACTTTTAAGATTTGATTGTTTATACCTAAATATGAAAGAAACCCAATTCTGGGCAAGTCGGATACGTAGGAGCCCAGATAACCCCCGTTGCGAAAACGCAACGTTGGGCCATTACGATATAAAAATTAAGCGCATTTTAAAAAATTTTAAATTAAAATATTTTATTTACGTCTTTAGGAAAAAAAATAAAAAAGAAAATGCATATGCATACATACATTTTATTTTTAATTCAATAATGATGTGCTCCAAAGCACTTTGGGTGCACTGCTACGTCACATTTCTCATTGGCGTCAGAGCTACGGCGATGGGTTCAGCGCCATATCTTAGTAGTCCTGCAGGAATGTTGTCATGCCCGGGAGCTTTTGAGTTCTTCAGGTTCGATAGTGCGTGAAATACTTCGGCTAAAGTAGGTGGTATGGTGGAAATTTCTCTTCTCGGGAGGCGTCTGTTTTCTTGCCAGGGGTACTGAAGAAATCTCGCCAGCATTTTAGCTATCACTCAATTGTGTGATAGTATTGTACATACCACGCACATTAGCCACTGCTGATGCCTGTTCGGCTTTTTCGGAGATATTGCTATTGTATACATGTCTTTGGCAGCGGACTGGCGGTATTCCTGCTTTGCATTGCTCTTGGTATTGTCCGTTTTAGCCCGGTATCTTTTATTTTTCTTTTGCGGAATGCTATTTCCTGCAACGTAGCATCGGCAATCCATGGTTTGTGGGTAAGTTTCAGAGTACCAAGAATTCGGGTCGCGCTTTAGTGGCATGCGTTTTGTACATCGGACCAAGAGTGCTCTACATTGGGGGGATTAAGTTGTTGCGCCGCAGCAGGTTTGGTACGTGTGGGTTTTGTAGTTTAGAGGTGCTATATTTGGGCTGCTTCTTATTAGAGTGAAAAGCAGCAGGACAAAGTTTAAACTTGCCTACGAGAAGATGGTGGTCGCTATCGATATCAGCACCGCGCCGTGTTTTAACATCTAAGAGACACCCAAGAAATAGCATACTTATCATAATATGGCCTATTTGGTTGCGTGTACGGTCATCCGGAGACTCCCATGTGTATTTGTAAATGGTTTTGTGTATGAATTTTGTGCCGCCGATGAGCATATGGTGTCCGGCACACAGGTCGACTAGTCTGTCTCTATTATCATTCCTGACTCCACCTAGGCCATGCGTGCCCATAACAGTTTTGAGGTGGCTGTTGTTCTTACCAGTTTTTGCGTTGAAGTCGCGGATTAGGATTTTAATGTCACCTCCAGGGATTAAACGCATTGTGGTTTCAAGTAGCTCATAAAAGTTATTTTTTGTTTCTTCATCATCCGGGTCGGTAGGCGCCGAAAGCGTGCGGAAATTAAGCGATTAGATATAGCCTTGTCTTGAATCAAAGCCCTTTTTGCTTTTGGTGAAAGTAGGAGGCCAACTCTGGTAATTCTTAGTTTGGGGTTGCCTGGATGCAGGAATTTGTGACCAGATGCCATGTGGGAGATTCCGCCATCTTACCTCGCTTGACTTAGAGAATTTGCCTACTACGAAAAATTCTGCATTTTGCAAATTAGCCATTAGTTTGTTAGAGGTGAAAAAAATATCGAAAGTTTCAAAACACATAAATAACAACAACTTATAATTAACATAAATGCATGTTTTTATTATGCTGTTGATATGTATGATACAAAAACAGGTCGATTAGATATTAAGTTAAATTTTATTTCACTGTGCTTTATTACAATATCAGGTAATCACAAAATACCTGAGGGGAGGTTTAAGTGAACGTTGCGAAAACTCAACGCAGGGCCTTAATGGGTTAAGACAGTAACAATTTGTGTATGATTTAAGTTTTTAATTTTAAGATTTGCTGTCTTTCATTCATTATTAAAGTTTAATTGAATATTTTTTTATTTAATTATATATTTAGCCTTCATTAAACAATCTTGTTTTTGGTTACAGTGTAGAAAAAAACGCTAAAAAATTTAAATAAATAAATTCTTTTATTTAAATTAAAAGCAAATTAAAAAGATTCAAAAAGCAAAAACTAGTTTGAAATTAAACCATGACGAAAAAAAAATCACTTAAAATTTTACAACACATTTTTTTTTTTTGTGTTTTTGGCAAAACGTGATTAAGTCATGATTTAAATCCACAACCCATTCAAACCTGAAAACAAAAAAATAAATCGAAACAAGCAGAACCTGTCTTTTTCAATCATCTAAAGAATAAATAAAAAAACAACAACAGAATTCAAAATCAAAACTCCAAACATGTGTGTGACACTTAATTTGTAAAACTTCAAGATTTTAAAAAAGTAATTTTTTTTTCGGCAAAAAATTAATTTCCGCAAAAATTTAATCCGCCCCATATTGAAAAACAAGCGATAACGAAAACTGAATGTTATTTCTGGTTACACGTTTAAGTTTTAAAATATTTGGCACATAAAAATGATGTTTTTATTAATTTTATTTCTGCTTGAATGTTGTGTTTACAACTTAATTAGATTTCTTGAAGAGAAAAAAAAACGCAAATTTTATGGCGATTTTTTTTTTATATTTTTGCTTAATCAAGGTTTCTGCCTTAAACTTTAAGTTTTGAAAGACAAAACGAAAGTTAAATTAGTCACTGTGATTGTATATAAATTGTTTATGCTGTTATTCCTCCGACAAGGGAAAAAAGTTAATTTTAGCGAAAGAAACATGCGATTTTTGGGAAAAAGTTAATTTTAGAACAAGTCGAATCTAATACACCCTTAACCATGGAGCGATTGTTCTTTAAGCCCTTATGACACTACATTTTTAATGCATTGTTTAAGTTTTGGTGAACAGTGCAAATATAAAGTAATAGAAAAACTTACCAAGTGCGGCGGGTTCAGCTGTATTAAGATAAATGGCAAACTGTCAAAAATTTTACTAAAGTTATCGATAAAAAATGAAGTTATGCCAAAAAAAAAATGTAAAATTGTTCAGCTTAAAATTGACACTTAAAGTGTTGCTAAATCAGCGGTTTATGTACAAATTCAGCGATTTACCGCTTTTTGTTTTAAGGTTTCTCATAAACAGAAAGTTGGCAACATTTAAAAAAATTAACAGAACAGGGATGGCTAAGTTGTTTCAATTGTACTTTTTTGTTGATACTTTTTAAACTAAGATTTATAATACCTTTTTGTGGTGTTTTTTAATGACATAAATAAAATTAATTTCAACTAAAAAAATCTTTTAGTACAATTAGGGTAAAAAAGTACAACTTTTAAAGGTTGTTGGTAGAATTTTAAAAATTCTCAACGCCATCCCTGAAACAAAACCATAACAAGAGAAAACAAACTAAAAAACTTTGTTTACATTTTTTATTGTTTGCTCTTTCTATCATTTACTGTTTCTTTCTATCAATTCTATATCAATTAGGAAGGGCTTTAGCAATACATAATTTTATTGTACCCACTTCTCCAATCCTGCCCATATTTTAAAAGAAGTTGTGCATTGTTAAACCAGCTATTTGTACCCAATTAAGACAGCTTTTCTTTTACCGTTATTAAGATAAAAATAAATATATTTTATGCCACGCCCACTTATTCAATCCCTCTACATTTTATTGAACATGGTGTCTTTGCAAGGACGGTGCCACGCCCACTTCTCCAATCCCGCTCATATTTTTAAAGAGGTTGTGTGGTAATAACCCAGCTACATATGTGTACCAAATTTGGATAAGTTTTCTTTTATCGTATTTCGATATAAGTAAAGATATTTTGTGTCACGCCCACTTCTCTAATCCCTCCCATATTTTGTGGGATATTGTGTATTGATTTTAAAGTAGTTTTACCTAATTTTGAAACTTTGGGGATCTCTCCGTTGACTAGATAAACAGAAATCTGAAATTACTTTGTGAAGTAAATGCCACGCCCACTTTTCCAATCCCTCCCATTTTTTTAAGTGAGGCGTGTATTCATAACCAAAATACTTGTATGTTCTTAATATGGAAACTTGTTCACCTGCCGTACTCCAGAAAACCGGCAAAAATCATCAAGAAAACGAATTAGGGGTTTTTTGCTCCGTCATTAATGCATAACAGCATCTGCGGTCTTCGGAAAGCCAATTTAAACCTACACAAGGACAGACGAACATCGTTAAATCAACTTCGCTACTCATAAGGACTCAAAATAAATACCCTTTATAGGTTCTAAGATCAATATTGTAAAAATTACAAGCGGAATGACAAGCTTTTTTATACCCTTTTTTCTTTGATGAAGGTATAAAAAAGTTAAAATTTTGCGAAAAAATAAATTTTGGCGAAAATTTGCTTAAAACACAATTTTTCCCCATTGACGTGAATTTAAATGATGGTTAGGATTTTTAAGAAAAACTTGAAATTTTTGAATATTAAAACATGGTTTTTTAAAGAATATTTAATATTTAGCGAAATTTGGCGAAAACACCGTTTTCTTTCTTAAACGCAAAAAAGTGAATTTTCAGGAGAAACTAAGATTTTAATTAAAATTACGTTCATGAAATTCTGAATAGAAAAACACCTAAAATTTATGAAACTAAATTTAAAAGAAGATTCACAACGCGATAGACGAGATTTTTTTTAGAAGTAAATTGTTGGCAAAACTTTAAGATTATTTGAAAAAAATCAGAAATTTGAAATGAAAAAAATTATATTTTTAATAACAATTGACTCTAAAAATTATTTTTAGCGAACAACGCATTTATTTCTTTGACAAATTTTTTTATATCTTGACAAAAATGAATTTAACCGAAAAGTTAATATTTTTCTTAGAAAGCCAAATAATACTGAATAGAAGAACCCCGATGATAATTTTCAATGAACATGTTTATTTTAGTGAAATTTAGCGAAGAACATAATTTTAATATTTTGACACTTAAATTAGTAATTTTGACCGAATTGTGGTTGACCAAATTATGAGGGATTTCGAGCACTTTATGGTTAGTTTTAACCCTTTTCTAAATGTATCGACAAACTGCCTTAATGTCGACATAAATTTGCTAAAAAAAAAATAAACTGTTAACAGGCATTTCGGTTTTCTTAATATAACGACAAAAACATTGTTTTCAGTTGACAACACCTCTCAAAAAACATGTACAAGTTGACAGTCAGATGATTGAATTTATCTGTACGGCAAATAAATAATTGACAGATGAGTTCCGATTAGCTTTGCGACAGAATAGAAGTAAATGAGACATTAAGAAAACAAAATTTCTTTAAAGTGCAGCTTTTCGTTAGGATCAAAGATAATCGCCTAATGAGAAAACGGTTGCCCTTATAATACGGATACCTCCAACTATATTTTTTTGCGTTATTAAAACCGCTTTAATCTCTATTAAAACGCTTTTCTGTTCATTCACTTTTTCACACATTTTATGGATTTTTTGGAGTTGCCTAAAAAATTTTTTAATGCAAAAATTTCTTAGAATTTAAAATTGCTGCTGGTAAAAATAAACATTTTATTGCTTTTAGTCTGAGTGCAACAATAAATTGTTTAGACGTTCATTTTTTGATTCGTCGCTGACTCTAATTTTATGGGGATCTTTTCATATTAAAAACTTTTAAAAACAACTAAAACAAATAAATAAAAGTAAAAAATAAAAAAAAAACAACAAATAAAATACTTTAAAGGTCACAACCTTTTTATGGGTCATGTGTTGTAACTTCACAATAGCCCTTGTAGCTAAAGCTTGAGCTAAAGCAATAACAACGTAACTATTAAATAGCAAAATAGTCATTATGTATTATTTATTGTTGTTTTTGTTGTTTCCAGTGGGTTTAAAAGTACATTCAAGATTTAGAGCTAAAAAAACACCACTTATTTTGTATTTAATATTTGTTGTTTATTTTTTAAGAGATTCCATTTACATGTTTTTTTTTTGTTGTATTTTTGGGCTTCTTTTATTTCCAGCAAATAATGCTGGATGTACATATTTTAAGTTTTAGCTGTAGCAGTTGTTGTTGTTTGTTCTTTTATGAGTGAGTAAAAGTTGCAACAATTGCAATTTCAACTATTTTGTGAAAATACTTGAAAGGCATGTTTTTTTAATAAATAAAATTGCACATATTTGCACAAGTGCTGGCAAAAGCAATAATAAAAATCTTTAACTATATTAAGCTACCAATACACAGTGGGATAGAAAAGAAAAATGTGTTTCACTGCTCATACATTTAGTATTTTATTTGACATCAAGTAGTTAAAACAAACAAGAGCAAAGTGGCGTATTAAATATTTTTGAACAAATTTATAATAAATTTAAAATTTCAATAACCTTTTGCGTATGATCCTCTGTGCCATAGATCATTGGCAACAGAAAATAATTGCAGGTATTTATCTACATTGAAATCATATATACGACACCATTTCTAAAGTTCAATGCTGTTGAATCATATTTCATAAAAAGACACTACATAGAAAAAAGGACTAATTGTAAATAGAAAATGGACTCATTGATAAAAAAAAAGTAGGTTTCTTACAAAAAAGTATATTTTTAAGTAAAAAACTACTTATAAGTAAAAGGTGTTAGATGACAATGTTACTTTTTTTATATACACTTAAGTTATAAGGTACTTTCTATAAAAACAAACTTTATATAAAAATGTACTTTCTATAAAAACAAACTTTATATAAAAATGTACTTTCTATAAAAAGATACTTTTAAATAAAGGTATTTTCTATAAAAAGGTACTTTCTTTAAAAATATACTTTTTAGAAAAAGGTACTTTCTATAAAAAGATACTTTTTATAAAAAGGTACTTTCTATAAAAAGATACTTTTTATAAAAATGTACTTTCTATAAAAAGATACTTTTTATAAAAAGGTACTTTCTACAAAAGGATACTTTTTATAAAAAGGTACTTTCAATAAAAAAGTATCTAGTACTAGAAAAGGTAATTTCTATAAAAAGAAACTTTTTATAAAAAGGTACTTTCTATTAAAAGATACGTTAAACGAAGGGGTACTTTCTATAAAAATATACGTTAAACCAAGAGGTATTTTCTATAAAAAGTTAATTTTTACTAAAAAAAGGTACATTTTATCAAAAATTTAAAGCCTAAACAGGGATTACGGTTAATCTTTTTTAAAAAAAGGTAATTTCTATAAAAAGATACTTTTTATAAAAAGGTACTTTCTATGAAAATATACGTTAAACAAAGAGGTACTCTCTATAAAATGTTAGTTTTTGCTAAAAACAAAGGTACATTTTATCAAAAATTGCAAGCCTAAATAGGGACTAAGGTCGTAAGCGTTTATGCAAAATTCCATTTTTGTATAAGATTCATCTTAATGTCAAAACTTAGTTTTTATGTAAAATGTAGTAAAAAGAAACCGCCCTAAGGGTTAAGTCTTGGAGCTAAATATACAAAAATTGTACTTTTTATGTTCACAGGTACTAATTTTAATCGTAAAAAAATATTTTTATAAAAATAATCTTATGGAAAAACGTATTTTTTGCGAAAACTTTATTGTTATGAAAAATTTATTTTTAAATACTACTTTTTTATTTCAGAAAGAGAATTCTTTTTTTAGGAGTAAACTTTTTTAAAAAAATTAAATTCTTTATTTAAAAAGAATCTTTTCTTTAAGAGAATACTTTGAATATAAAACATTATTTTTTAAACAACTTTTATTGAAAATGGTACTTTTTTATATTAAAATTAAATATTTATTTAAAGAGTGGTCCTACAAAAACGCACCATGTTAATTGTAAATAAAACCAATAGCTTTCAGAGATAACTAAAATTTTACTTTTTTAAAAAAACATAATTATTCAGCACAATAACGAATACAAATTCCCCGGGAGTTTTTGTTCCTTTTCCTATTTTTACAGTTGAATTTACATAGGAAAAATGTGATATTTTATTCAAAACTGGGCTGATTATAAATTAAAGTGTACTTTAAATAAAAGTAGAGCTTAAGGTTTAATATAAAATTTTTTTTCGAAAATGTGGGTTTGTTATGAATATCTGTAGCATTTCGAGTTGTTCTCTTGGAAACATTGTAGTGACACTTAAAATATTGTACCTAAAGTGTTTACACTCTTGTTCAGCTGATGCAGTTTATTATTATTATTTTTTTTCTTTTATTATTATTCTCTCTAATTTTGTTTTGCAATTTTTTTGCATTTTTATTTCACTTACCAAAAAAAAATTTTTTTTCACATTTATTTGAAAAGTCTTTGGCTTAAAGCAATTGTTGACCTAGATAATGGAAAATTTATTAGATCCTACTACGAGTAACAATTTTATTGTTTGCTAAAAAATTATTTATGTAAGAGTGAATGTAAATTAGAATGTATCTACTGGATGCAAGTACGAGTGTGTATCTGTATTGGGCTTCATTTCAATAATACATACGTAGAATGTTATGGTCATTGAATAGAGAGCGTAGTTTTTTTCTGTTTGTTGGTTGTCTATTAAAAAAAAGCCTTTAAAAAGTTCAATGCAGCCCTTAAGGTTGCCAAGAAATTATGCAAAGCATGAAGATTTATTGTCTTGTAAGAGGGACTGGGCTTTCCATTCTGTTAACTTGCATCTTGAAGTTTAAGTCTGTTTTTCCCCGCTGAAATGTTTGCGGCAATGCTTCTAAAGGATTATTGACTTTGAGGCTAAGACGAAAGGTTAGTGTCCGGTTTATTGGCTTAAGATATAAATCTACACTTGACTTGGAATTAGACAAATAGACACAGTAAAAGTAGTTAAAATAGACAATGTTGTTAAATAGAGTAAATAATAATAAAAATCGTTGCCAACTTAGAGCCCACATGGCCTGAGGAAGCCAAAGACGAACCCCTTTTTCTATCTTAACACTACAAACGACTGAATGATGCTGGTTATCCCAGAATTTTCCAATAAAATGTGAGCACATTTGGTACATTCCCCTTTTAATCAATTTTTTTTTTGTGTCTTGCAACAATTAGTGATTTAGATCTTCACCAAATGGTGACTTTAGAGGAATTTAAAAACATGTCCCACCTTTGAAGTTGTCAACAAAAATATCTTAAATATGTGGCTGAAGAATAATCTGAAAAGCGTTAAAATTTTATATTTTATTTCATATTTTTTCATTGCAATCCTGAAGATATAAACATTTTTATATCTTTTCGTAAACCTCAATTTATTTTCATTTATTCTTTTATACTTTTTTCAAATGACTTAATCTGAAAATTTAATATCTGAAGACATGAATAAAAAAAATTTTAATTATAAAGACGCAAGATGTCTAGAGAAGCTAAAATTTTTATGACACTTACAAAAAAAAAAACAATTTTAATTTTATAAATTACATAAAAGAATTTATGAAAAATTTCAAACGAAAGCGTTAAAAAGTAAAAATATTTGGTTTTAATGCTTTTTTTTTAGTTTAAAGAAATGCTATCAGCAAAAAAAAACGTACCAATTTTCAAAAAAAGTTCCAACTCACACAACTGTACCAATACAAACCAGAAAGATTGCTATGCCGAATCTTATATGCCCTTCACCATGGTGCGATTATAACAGAAAGTTATATAAATACCGTTCTTTAGGTACAAATAAAAACACTTTGTGCCGCGCCCATATTTTTTCGGATGGTGTGAATTGATAACGAAAATTAACGAAATTAAAAATAAAAACAACAAGGGATTTTTGGGTAAAATTAGAGGCATTTGTGGTTTTGCTCATATCTCAGCCATTTGTGGATTGTTCAGGCTGAATATCAATAGCAAACAATTCCGCACCATATGGGACATAAATATATAACTACCAAGTCCCCATCGTAGCTGCGGTCTTTGGTAAACCCATTTCAACGGACACCCGGAAAGACGGACATCGCTCAATCAACTTCGCTTCTCATAAGGACCCAGAATATACACGTTATAGTTTCAAAAATCAATACTGTAGGAATTACAAACGCAATGAAAAACTTATATATACCCGTTTATCTTGGGTGAAGGGTATAAAAAAGTACCAATAATGCCCGTAATTTCTACAAAAAGAAAGCAGGTCGTGTTCGTACCTAACCGTAATCTTTACCTATTTCAACGTTTATTTTGCCTACGTTTTTTTTATACCTTCAGTTTTCTTTTAAGATATGGCAGCTTTTACACCACAGATTTCTATGCACAGCTTGATTTCTTTTTGTAGAAATTACGGTCATAAGTTCCATTTTTCAGGGATAAGTTTTTTCTACAAAAAATCATTTAAAAAAACGTTATTTTTAAAGTTTCTCATTAAAAAAGCTGTATCACAAAAAGCTTCATCAAAAAAAAAATAGGGGTTTTCACTAGAACTTTTTTTTAAAAATATTGTTAATTAAAAAAGCTTTTAAAAATTGATCTAGAAAAAGTTATCGAATATCCCTGTATTTTACCTTGCCACCATTTTTGCGAAACTTTAAAGCCTTTTTCGTGAAGTGCACTCTAATGGAAATAATGAATTATTAATTCTCCACACATTCCTCGTTATTTTTTTTTGCTTTTGTAAAAATAAATATTTTTTTTTTAAATTCTTTTTACTTCTGAGCTCTTTTCCTTTTTCATAAAATTGTTGTTTATTTTTTCCACATTCACTTGATATTCCGCAACTTCTACGAAGATTTATGAATTTTTATTATAAATTTATTCTTACTCGGTTTGTTGATTATTTCTTTTTCTTCTCATTTTTTTTTTGGCTCATTTTACAATTATAATTTGAAATTTTTATTAAATTATGCGCAACGCCAGACGTTATGGCGTGAAAAATTAACAAAAAAAAAAAAAAATAAATAAATAAAATTTAATCATTTCTATACTTAAGCCTACGGAAAAAAAACGATGAACGAATGGTGAAAATGAATGTTGAAGTTGCAGCAAATAAAAAAAAAAACAAAAACTCCGCAATTCCCTGATAAAAATCTTCGCATTTGTACACGTTTTATGAAAATTGAATTTGTTGAGATACAAAATCCCTTTAGAATGAAGAATGCAAATAAACTTAAAAAAAAATATTAATTCTATTACAACCCGAAAAAGAAATAAGAAATTTACTGAATTTGCATTTTCATTTGTATTGAAGTTTATTGAAATAATCTTTTTTTTATGGTTAAAATTTTTTTTCATTTCACTTCTTCCCTTTTTCGTAATTCAAGTAAATCTTCTTAAATAGAAAGTCTATCATATGAGCAGATTTTTAATGAATCATTTTATTTCAAAATTATACTTTTAATTTAAAAAACTATTTGGGCAGAACTCGAATATTCTATAATTGAAGTTTTAAATAAAAATTCTTAAATCCCTTATGATGTTTTGTTTTCTAAAAAAAATGTGACATTTTATTTAAAAAATGCCATTTGGTTTTCGTTTCTTAAAAATGTTTTGATTTCTAAACGGGTAGCATGTTTTATTTAAAAAAAATACAACCCAACTAATGGTATATGACATTGCACATTTAGTCCCATATGAATCGATATTTTTGACAGTGCCTTTTAATATACATTTTTCACTATGGTTTATATATTTTGCTTTTTTTATAACGACGACGATTGCCTCAAACAGCAAAAAGCTACGCGAAAATTGCAACAATTCGCAAAAATGTTTAATATTGTTTTTCATAAAATTAATTAAAAGTTTCTAAAACTGTAAGGAATAACAAAAATTCGTTAAAAATTTTTAAATTAGCGTAATTTCGCTAAAATTTTCTAAAAGCGCCTTGATAGCAAAGTCTGATATGTATTAAAAATCATTAAAGCTGCAAAGAATCAGAAAACTTACAGCAAAAAATCGCTTTTATCGCAAACAAAAATTGCAAAATTGGAAACAACCAATAAAATAACTGAATCGGTTAAAAGAAAAAACAAAAATGTCGGAAAATAACATAAAAAGCTTTAACAAATAAGCCTACTAATGATGAAGAAACAACTTTTGCCAAAAAATCATTATGAAATACAGCCCCAAAATATTTTTTGGTGGATTATTTCTCATTTAAATTTATAACGAAAAACGTTTTCGGGCGCAGGGATTTCCTCCTCTATGGTATAACAAACACCGACTTCGCTAACTTAAGCTTCTCTGCCGAGGAGCTTTAGTTAGCGATTCGGTATTAGTTATACCATTGAGAAGAAGATCTTCGCGTCCGGCTGTGCAGAGCAGCTTTAGTTAGCTAGGACGGTGTTTGTTATAGCATAGAGGAGAAAGTCCTTACGAACGGCCGAAAGGCGTCTATGCTGAGAAACTTTAGTTAACGAAGTCGATATTTGTTATACCGTAGAGGAAATAATCCTTGCGCGCGGCTGAAGGCCGGCTATGCAGAGGGGTGGTATTGCATATGAAATAATGAAATAAGGCCTCACACTTTTTATGGTTATTTTTATGGTTACTTCAATGGCAATGATGGAACATTCAAAAATTTATATGGTACTGACCACCAAGCAAAAGAGTTCTTTTTTGGTACTTAAAAAAAAAAGTTTTTTTTGGAAATAAACTTAACAATAAAAAACTAAAATACATACTTTTTTGCTCATATCTCCGCCATTTAAAGAGCAAAATTCTTTTGAGGATATCTGTCATTAAAATATACCAACAAGCAGTGCCTCCATAATTTTTCAATAAGAATAAATTTTGTGTAGGCAATGCTGTTAACAGGGCTGTGGAGCCGAAGTTGTAGAGTCCATGTTGAGGTTTTTGTACCGGAGTCGGAGTTAAAGTACCCACAAAAAATTCGCGACACCGACACCAAAATTTTTCGGTATGAAAATTTTTAGAAAATATTCGAATAATTTCCAAAATAAAAATACTTCGCAGTTGGCGATGCAATATTTAAAATGTGGACTTGAAATTTTTACTAAATCCTTTTCTTGCTATATTTAACGGTTTGAAAGGTACTGGATTAAAAAAAGAGTTTAAAGTCAACTAAGACCCAGTCTCATATACATTTAGCGTTATGAGTAGATTAAAAGTCGGAGTTGGAATTTTAGCGGTTGGAGTCGAAGTTAGTTCTTTTGTTAACGACACAACAGCCCTGGTTGTCAATGCTAAAAAATATCAACGCTTAATTTCTAAACAAATAAGCATAACAAGAAAAGAGTACTAAAACGGACGTGGGGGTACCGTGGTATTTTTGTTAGGAAAAAGTACTGAAAATAGCACCATAGTTATATTCCATCACTGATCAATGGTAACTTTTTGAGATCTTTATTTTAGAGCTACTTCTTATTCGCATTTTAATTAAAAAAGTACTTTAATACAAAAAAAAGGATTTTGTAAAAAAACTTTTTTAGAAACATTTTTTTTTGACAAAATAATTTTTTTTAGCTTAACAACTTTTTTAAACGGGTCCATTTTTTCTGAAAAGTGGTAAAAAACATTTTTTAGCGAAGAAAAAGCTTAATAACTGAAAAAGTTGTTTTTTATATTGAAAAGGACTTATTATAAGTTATTATAAGTTTTTTGTGGTAAAAAAAGCTTTAATGGCCAAATATAATACCACAAATTTTAAAAGGATTATTTATTAAAAAAAATTGCATATTTTAAAAAAAAGTCGTTTTTTTTATAGAAAATGAAATTTTAGTAATAAAAGTTTGTTAAGTGAAAAAAGCTTATTTTGCCAAATAAAAAAATATAAGATAAGTTTCAAAAGCTTTATTTAATTTGTTTATGTTAATTTTTCGAAAAAGCTTATTAACAAAAACTATCATTTTATAGAGCATAAAAAATATTTTTATTAAAAATTTTTTTAATTAAAACTTTTTTTTCTTTGCAGGTCTGTATTCCCTTGTCACTAAAAGGTAAAAAATATAATTAACTAATCTCAGTAAACTTTTAACCATAAAAGTATCCTTAACGCCATAAATTGGTCTGCAAAATGAAAGCTCACTTAGCTTTATATAACTACAGGGTGGTCCAAAATTAACGAAGAGGATTGAATTCGTTATAACTTTTTATTTAAGAATTTATTATTATTATTTTTTATTTAATACAGTGTATAAATGGGGAATATTTTTAGTTTAGTTATGAAAAATAATATCTCGCAAGTGGTGGTAATTTTCTGCTTTGCAAATTCGTGCTCTTTCCAACACATTTTCCATAACCTTTCGCAAAACTTCAGGTGTTATGTTGTTTATTTCGTCGCGTGTATTGCTTTTTAATTGCTGGATGGTTCTAACAACCCCAAAGACAACCGTATGGGGCGGTTAAATTCGGTGAAGCGGAGGCCAATTAATATCACATGTACGCGAAATAATTCGTTCACCAAAGATGTCCCGTAAAAGAGCAATTGTGTCCCTTGCAGTGTGCGCTGTGGCTCCATCTTGTTGGAACCATACTTGCGGGTGGTTTTTTTACGGCTGGCCTTAAAAAATTTTCCAACATTGTCCGATGTCTGACACCATTGACGGAAACGGCGACCCCGTGCTCATTTTCAAAAAAATAAGGACCAATTATCCTTTCCGATGAAACACCGCCCCAAACCGTACACTTAGGTGGGTGTAATTCTCGCTGTTAAACTACTTTCGGATTTTCCAGCAGTTCTGCTTATTAACGAACCCACTTAATTGGAAATGAGCTCATTAAAATAACGACGATATGCACGCTGAGTCAAAACAATGGATCGTTGATTTGCAAAATAAAGCTCAACAATTTGGGCACGTTTTTCAATTGAGTACTGCTCCATTTTAAATTCCCCAAGTCTTCTTTAAGGCGACCGTACACGACATGTATTTGTCATCTGACATGTCAAATTTCCCACTGCAAAATACATACATGTCGTGTGTTACCTTTTTAACTTTGCTTCTGTAAAAGTCAGACGCAAAGTCATCTGACAAAATTTCAATTAGAGCGTGCTCTATTTTCTTCTGACAAACCATCTGACATCAGAAATCTATGCCGGGAAGAAACCGGCAGCGGCGTCCACTATTGACGGAATCATTAGCCGGCTGAAGTTAATTTTTTACAATACTGAGATTTGTTTGATCATCTTACGATTGAATAGAATTTATGTGAATATATATATAAAAACCGTTTTATTATAAAATCATAAATTGGTATCTTTGAATTAAAAGAAAAAAATGTTAAGATGGCTAAACTTTTTTACGGCGCAAATAAAAAATTTCATGACGGCAGCAAGCTATTTTAAAAACGAGCACTACTTTGGTTTCTGCAATTGCAATGCGAAAAAAACAGAGACAATGTCAGAAGCAAATTACATGTACGTTTGTGACCGAATATTATAAACCTTATGTAAAACAGCGATTTTGACAGACATGCACAATTACATGTGACTTGAAAATTTGACATGTCAGATGACAAAAACATGTCGTCTATATGCTCCTTTACAAAATACTGAAGAGAAAAGAAAAACAAAAATTATAATAAAAAATTTATTAGCAATTCAAACCCCTTTGGTAATTCTGGTCCACCCCGTATTTAGTTTCCATCTCCAAAAGTCATAAATGGTAGTTGAAAATATTTTGCCTTTTTACAGAGATTTTAAAAGCAAAAAAATATTGGTTTCAAAACGATCGACTTATTTAGAATCTCTTGTCTGTTGTTATTTGTATATTGTATTTATGCATATTAAAGTGGTTGCGTCCACATACAAAACAAGTTGAGGTAAAATTAGTTGAAATATTTCCAGAAATATTTTTTTTTGTATTTTTTTAACACGCCTCTGGATACCGTCCTTGTATCGCAATTTGTAGTCCGATCATAACATGTTGCTAATTGTTATTTACGGCTTGTCTATAGCTTCAGTTTGACCTAATCTTCAGAACTAATCTTCAATTCTAGGAAGTGACGGGCTCATTTTTTTATGGAACGACACTAATGTATACAGGGGTGTGCTGGAAATCGCAAACGCAAAACGCAAGAATTTGTAAGTTGGTTTTAGTAAACTTTAAACCTAATTCTTATAATTTTTGGTTTAACATCCGGCTTAATAGGGAAATATTTGTATAATAGATGTCATAAAATTCTTTTATTACAGAAAAAAAGACGTTTAAAATACTTGCGTTTTACGTTTGCGATTTCCAGCACACCCCTGATAGTTTATTATATTTAAGTGAATAAAATAATTTTTTAATTTTAATTTTATTGTTGAAATTTACTCTTGTAACTTGTTTGTGTATGACTTAAAAAAGACAGGATTCTTAGCAGATGGCATTTATTTTATATCAAAAAATTCCTTAATAATTTTTATGTCATTTTGGACAGTAAACATCTGTTACAAATTGTTGTTGTCAAACTGCTTGTGTAGTTTATTCCATCCTCTAATATTTCAACGAAATTGTGCAAACAACAAAATTTTAGAAAATGAAAACAAAATTTCGTGTGAGAAGTTGAAAACAATAATAAAATACTTATAATATGTTTTTGTTTTCAAATTCTCAAAAAAAATAAAAATTTTTCATATCCTAAAATCAGGCTGTTTGTCCAGGGTTTAATTCGTGCCAAAGCTTTTGCGACAGATATTTAAACGATGTCGTATTCTAAAATACATTCCCATAGCTCAACAAAAAGTCTTTTAATTGAAAAAAGGTCGTCGCACAGTGCTCTGTCCTATACGTAAAAACAAGAATAATAAAAATAAAGATTAAGCCATCCCAAAAACAAAATTTAAATCTTCTTCGCATGTTTACAAATGACGTCACACGAACTGCATTACTATTAATTAATAATTTCAAGCTGGCAAGCTGAAGATAGTTGTTGTTTAATTGTGGTGCTGTCAGCTCTTATAAAGTGCATACATATCTTCGAGCATTTGTTGTTTTGGGTCCTAGTGAAACGATTCGGTCCATATCTAAAATCTAAAACTATCGTATGAAAAACAAAAAAGTACTAAAAAGTCACCTTTTATAGTTTCTCAATCACTATGGAATCTGTGTGCTGAATTTTATGTTTGTAGGTTGATTATTAATAAAAATTCAAAAAGTTCCAGTTAAAGACTAAAAAAGTACCAAAAATATTCCTTTTACAGATTCTTATTCACTCAGGACCTTGTATGTTTAATTTTATGTTTCTAGAGCCAATACTAACGGAAATTTGAAAAGTACCAGTTGAAAGACAAAAAAGAACCAAAATGTTCGCACTTAAAAATTCTCATCCACTTGGGATATTACGTGCTATATATCATGTTGCTAGATCCATTTGTAACGAAAATTCAACAAGTACCACTTGAAGGACAAAAAAGTACCAAATAGTCACCTTTTAGTTTCTCAATCACTCTGGAATCTGTGTGTTGAATTTTGTGTTTGTAGCTTCTGTATTAATAAAAATTCAAACAGTACCAGATAAAGACTAAACAAGTACCATAAAGATCTATCTTACAGATTATTATTCACTCAGGACCTTGCATGTTTAATTTTATATTTCTTTTTCCGATACTATTGGAAATTTAAAAAGTACCAGTTGAAAGACAAAAAAGAACCAAAATGTTAAAAATGCTCATCCACTTAGGATATTACGTGCTATATATCATGTTGCTAGATCCATTTGTAACGAAAATTCAAAAAGTACCACTTGAAGGACAAAAAAGTACCAAATAGTCACCTTTTAGTTTCTCAATCACTCTGGAATCTGTGTGTTGAATTTTGTGTTTGTAGCTTCTGTATTAATAAAAATTCAAAAAGTACCTTACAGATTCTTATTCACTCAGGATCTTGCATGTTTAATTTTATATTTCTAGGAAATTTAAAAAGTACCAATTGAAAGACAAAAAAGTACCCTCTTATAGGGTCTAATCCATTCAAGACATTGCATGTTTTATTTAATGTTTCTGCGTTCAACTTAAATGAAAATTAAAAAAAGTGCCACTTGAAGGACAGAAAAGTACCAACAAGTTCCCTCTTATAGGTTTTCATCCGTTCAGGACGTTGCATGTTTAATTTTATGTTTCTATATATGTCCAATATTAACGTAAATTAAAAAAAGTACAAGTTGTAGAATGAATACCAATACCAATAATAAGGGACATTCAAAAAGTACCAGTTGAAAAACAAAAACGTACCAACATTTTTAATTTTAAAGTTTCTTATTAAGTTAGGACCCGGCATGTTTTCTAAGTTCCATATTATAGAAAATTAAATGTTTTTGTCGACATTATTGGACACAAAGTTAATTAAAGCTTTGAAAAGGTTGACGTTTATTTACAAAAGTTAAAATTTTGACTGCAAAACTTGTATTTAGACTAAAAGCTGTTAAATTATAAAAAAAGCAAATATTCTGACTGTTTGACAGTTTTATAGAATTTTTTGAAAGAACCATCCTTTATAAACTTTCACCTTAAGCCTTATCATTAATGAGTTTGCCTTAAACTTTTGATTACATATGCACAAAGCTGTTTTCTCTCTCGTCTGACCTTTAACCAGTTTCAACTAAAAGCATAAATGCTTATAAATTTTTCTTCTTTCTTTTGCTAAAAATAAATAATTTTCTCATTTCAATTCTCAATTGTTTTCGCTTAATTTCATTTTAGAGCTAAAGGCGTTAAGGCACAGAAGAAAAAAAAATAAATGCTTTCTTCGGCATTAACGTTTAAAAGCTAAAACTGAGATAAATCCGAACGGAGCATTAAAATACCCGTGGTAATAAAATGTGTATAGAAAAAAGAAAATGATTATAATGAGGAAAATTTAGATCAAAAACTCATTAAATGCAATGGGCAATTATAAATGCATATTGCAACATACATACATACATTCATACACTAATGGTATATATATCTAAGTATGTATATACATTGTATATAAACATGTGTGTTTTGTGAAAATGTTTATATACCTTTGGGATCTGTTTTAGTTACAAGACAAATAAAAACGAAAGATGTTTGTTTGCTGTCTGTTAACGTTTCTTGTAGTGGCCGGACGGACGCTTGTTTTTATCTAGAAATTTTAATGCTCCATTCTAAATGAATGCACTTGGCTTAAAAACATATTTTCCACAACATTTAAATGTGTTGCAGCGGACATGTTTGAAGTGAAACGGCACCTTTACACTAACCATTTGCCTGCTGCCCAGCAAACAAATTTTTTTTTATCTATATAAAGGGTGGTTAAATTTTCAGATCCGATGTTGAATGTGAACCACACCTTAACGTCAAGTTTTTTTTCTGTATTTCATTTGACATTTCTCAATTTCAGACTAACTCAATTTGAACCATTTAAAGATACACAATCAAGCAACGCGTTTAAGTTATTCAGGCTTATTATGAAAATGGGCGTTCAAATAAAAATGCATATCGTGCACTTCGTGATTTTTTCGGTCAATTTAATCGTCCAAATGTGCGTACAATCGGAAAAATCGTGCAAAAATTTGGGTAAACCGGGTCTGTAGGAGATGTGAAAACATCACAGATCGTACTGCAGAAAATATTGCTGCTGTTCGCGATAGTGTGGATGAAGAGCCGTCCACCTCTCACGCTCATAGTTGATGAACATTATGCATAAAGACTTGCATTTACACGCTTACAAGGTGCAATTGACTAAAGAACTAAAGCCTCTTGACCATTTCAAACCATATATCGTCGGTCTTATGTAGAAAGGCCTTAACTCGATTTTTTTTCAAATTAAGTTTTTTAGTAATTTAAATACATTTGCCACAATAGCATCAAAAATATAAGTTTTACAAGCAATTGAAAACGCCATTTTACATTATGATACATACAGTTTCTTTTAAGTTTTTGGCTACGTAAGGATTCTCCTCTAAAGTTGCAATTATGTGAGTTAGGGCCTTTCTACATGATACCAACGATATATAAAACACAAACGTTTCTACCTATGTCCGTTATAGACTCTGAAACCATCCATCCGATGTGCTCCATTCATTCCATTCTCCACCGTTTTCATTAGAATGGTAATTTTGTGAAGATGATTTTAGGTTTTTTCAAAATTAGGACATCGAGGGAAGTTAGGGGACAATTTTTGCTCCTCCGAAACTATCCAACAGATTTTATTGAAACTTTAAAGGTAGATAGATTCATTCTTAAGGCGAGGTAGGAAAAAATCTGCCTATCCAAAACTATCTAATAGATTCGAATGAAATTTAAAATATAGATACAAGAAGGGGGAAAGAAGAAGTAGCACACGCCGGGTATCCGCTTGTATAAAATAAAAATTTAAAAAAAATGCATTTGTAACATTAATGGCCTGTTAATCGATTTCAAATGAAGACTTTGTTCGCTCAACTCGCATGTAAAACAAATACAATATTTTATAATTAGTTATTGTTTTAAATGTCTTTTTTCGGAAATAGATGAACAGGTGGTAAGAAATTAAAAAAAAAATTATTTAAATATCATTTGAATATGAGTAGCCCATGTTGGCCTATCCTCAAGGTGGTCTAAACCAATGGGTGATCGCCCCCATATGTGTAATAACAACCAACACACACACACACACACACAGGTAGCATTGTTGAGCGTAAGCCCCGGCAGAATTATAAACTCACCCATTGCTAAGAAGATGGATAATTCTAACCTCCGCAGCATCCGTGAAATAGCAACAGCACCTAGGAAGATCTTCCTGAAGGCCAAACTTTCTTACAAAGTTTAAAAAAAATCAGCTGTCGAGCAAGCTATTTTAAAATATCCTTGCCAGCGAATTTGGGTCCAAACCACCACAAGATCCTAGAAGGGTCCTCAGTCAAAAGTCACTCTGGTGCACTGCCACCAGAGCCAACGGACTTCCGTGGTTGCATATAGGATCTCTTGTCAGCCGCAATCTCAAGAGATCTGTAAGTTTTTAATTCTGCCAAATTCCAGACATTGGCTGCACCAAATTTCTTTAGTGAGTGCAACACCAGTCGGGAAAATATCCCTACAGACCACATTTGAGGTATCATTTCAGAATGTTAGAATTCCAAGCAAACCTTAGTATTTGTGTTTGCTGGGTAATTAAAATACTAAACATAAGCCATTATTGCTGCACAATGGGGAATTTAAAGATAAGGGTAAACTATTTGCTTATTTGTTAATTATTTTATTAAATGATTATAATACAAATTATGTTCGAACTTCATGCACCGAACAATAGTTTTATAGACCTTCAGCCTGTTGTAGTAAAACAGACCAGAATCTTTGGCGGGAATTTAATTCGCAATACAGTTTATAAAAGGCTTTCTGTTGAAAAAATAAAGCTAAAAATACAATTTTTAAAGAAATTTCATGTTTCAAGCAGGTAGAAAATTTACTATAAGGTAAGCCCCAACGTCAGTACCATATGCCTGGCAATTCTTGGCTTCATTCAAAAATCTTAGATCCGCCAACTACTGGTTGTAAGGACTATATGCTAGGCAATTTTCAGTTTCCTATGTCATAAGGGGGTTTTAATAAAAGCTGAAATGTTAAAAAATTTAATTTTTCTTTGCCCCTTTTTCCTTTTAATTTTTCAAAAAACTCGGCTACATAAGGATTTGGCCTAGGTGGTGTACTATTAAAAGAGGTATTTAAAATATATAATATAAGATAAATTGACTCACTTTCCCTAATTTTCTTTAATTATTACGCTCCCGGTTACAATTTTCGCTAAGAAATTGACTCAGTTCTTCCAACGTCGTCGGCTTCTTGGCATTGACCAATGATTCGGCGTAGCCCCAAAGAAAAAAGTCTAGATGCGTTAAATGGCACAAACGAGGCGGCCAATTGACTGGTCAATTTCTTTGGATAACACGCTCACCAAACTTACTCTTTACTTAATCGATTGTAATGTGTGCTGTGTGGCACCGTCCTGTTAAAACCACATCTCGTTTAAGTCCATTCATAGTAACGTGCCGATCGTTATTGTCGACGAAAAATAATGGCCCAATGGCGCCGCCGGCATGCAAACCGCACCAAACAGTTATTTTTTGTGGATGAAGTGGTTATTCATGGAACAAATGTGGATTTTCACAAAACCAGTAACGCATATTTTGCTTATTGACGAACCCTTTAAGCCAAAAATGAAATTCGTCAATGAAGATGATAAACTTAAGATCTTTGCGCAAAATTTGCCATTAAGTGGTCTTGGAGATGCCCAGTTCTTGAGCACGTGTAATCGACTGATTTGGATCGTTTCGACCAACCCGTTGTCTTAATGGAACAGTAGCACACAATTTATATGTAGACTAAAATTTTTACACCAAACTTTTTATTGCTTGTCTGGCGCGAATAACGACAGAAAATTGGAGTTAACGCTCATATAGTTGCGGTCACCGACTCTGAATTTTGGTAGTACATTTTTGTAATTTGCATACTTTGTTAATGAAAAAAAGGAAAGTACCAGTTAGATGATCAGTAAAATAGTGCGTTCACAAATTAAATTCAAAGTTGTCAAATACATATTGCAAACCCCGTTATAAGCACATGCTTATATGCATATTCCGCATTTATGCATCACAGTATAACAAAACTTAAAGAACTTGCAATAAACAAATTCTCTTAGAAGCATCGCACACACAAACCTTATTTTATTATTACAATTATTATTATACTTCAAAACTAATTTTGCCAAATTTTAATCAAACTTTAAATTTATTTGTTTTTATGACGCTAATGAAATTATGCATATAAACGAGCTTTTAAAAATGCACTTCTCGTCTAAAAGCACAAAAAAAAACGTGGGAATTATTAAATGCATATAAGCGAATAATACTGTAAGGAATTCCCCAAAAAAAAAAAAAAGAATTGTTTAATAATTAAATTTTTATTGGTTATTTATTGTTCGTATCTAAAAAAATCCTTCTTTATAAAAAGTATAAAAAGAATTGACTTAGTCAATAGTAAACTGTTAAACGAATAAGAATTAAAGGCTTTGTTTTCCGGACAAATTTCCCGAGATGAATTAATCATTCTGCAGAACACTTTCAGTAAAAAATTATACTCCGGACAAAAATATTGTTCGGAAAGCTTACTTATGCTTATCCACTTTAAGTCACAAAATCATAAGCTGGTTCCACAGTCTTGAGGCAAAATTTCATGTACCATTTGCATCTTGTACGGAAACAGCAATAAAATTTGTTTCATGATTCTCCGCAGTGACGTTCTGGGCATTTGAAACTGAACGTTGATAATTAAAGTTTCTCATTTGCGCTCTACCGAACACGTTTGATATTTTCATGGATTCGTGCCTTTTTTTTGGTGTTAAAAAACTTTCGAAATTTTCTTTGGGTTTGAATTATAGAATTTTGACTTGCAAAATAAAACTCAACAATTTTAGCTCGTTCCTCAATCGCCTAAATATTACAAACGTTGTTTCTAATGCTGAAACCTAAAAAAAGAACAAACCACCCTGTATATAAAGATTGATTCAGTAAATTTAAAAGAAATTTAGATTTGTTAAAGGTCAATCTTTATACGTTAATAAATTATTCAAACGGCTTGACAAACAAGCCAAAAAGTTACGGTTATACGAACCTGTTGCGTTTTTTATTGCGGTGTTTGCTTGTTTCGACAAGTTTTTCAAGCATGTTTGTACGAAAATCATTTTTATTTTCATACAAAGGTAATGCATATTTGTCAAACTATTTGCACTACCTACTGCTAAACTTAAAGAGCAGAAGAAGAATATAAGAATATAATATTTTAATTGGTAGAATTTTTTGAAAGATATGTAAGTAATTATGTTCATGTGTTTTATTCGTAAACGAAAAGTTGGTGTTTGTCAAGCCGTTCGTGCAGTTTATTTGGCATTAATGCAAATCTCAAAACTCCAAAAAACATTTAGAATATTCTTAGAATTATTCCGTATTCTAACAAAAGCACTACCCAAAATTTTTAAAAAATTTGGAAAACATCCCTAACGCACAAATATTTTTTTATAATGAACACTTTAAAAGAATTAAAATAAGATTTGATTTTGACAACCTCCCACTATACATAAATTTTACCACTGTTTTGTGTGCGCCGCTGCATTAAAGCTTAGTACATACCTCATTCATGCAAATGTACATACTTAAAGGCCCGACCATAATGTGCTTAAGTTGACTTAAGCAAATGTACGAATACATGTAAATCATATGGGGCAAACAATATTGAACTTAAGGAAACTTTTTGTAAAATTTTATGAAACTGTCATTTGCTTAAGCAAAGTTCGAAACTGATCGCACATTCCGTACGGAATTAAATGTTTGTTGATATTATTTTTGTTTTTTTTTTTAAATACATTTGAGAGACTTTTTGTTAGTTTTTGAGGTTAGGTAGGTTAAGCAAGGCTATGTTTATTATGGTTGGGTCTAGAAACTGAATTATTTTTAACACAAATTCTCAATTTTAAATATTTTCTATGTAAGTACATACATATGTATGTATGTACTTATGTATGTATGTATGTGTATAACAATATATTGTTTTAATCACACACATTTGCATTTAAAATGTTTAAATGGAACTTGATTTAATGCATTTATTTAATTTTTTTCTTTTTTCTTATTTTTTTTTTTGTTATTTATTCCTCGTAAAAGTCGTTATTGTAGCAAATAAGTATAGTTGTTGTAGTTTAGTAAATATTTATTATTTTATAGTGGTTCTAAATTACTGACTTCGTCGTCTTCTTTTTAATTCTTCTCTTATGATTTGCTTTTATTTTTTTTTTGTTGAGTATAAATAACGGGAAACCCGCCATATTTTTACTCATATAAAATGCACTGCATGCACTCGTCTCTTGTACTCATCCAAACATACGTTACGCCTCACAGAGCATGCAATTATCCAAACTAACACATACGAGAGCTTACAACAATAAACAACATCACTAGGAACAACAACAACAATATTTATCGCATCATCGTGCAGAAAATCAGCGTTCTCAGTTTTGGGGATTTGCCACCCAAATATTTTTGCAATCGGGAATTTTTTTTAACCGATGATAAAAGTTTCGTGAAAATACCCAAGTAATTTTTTTGGGGGAAAAAACACTTTTTCGGGGATTTTTGGGGATAATATATTATTATAAATGCCATGTCAATGGCCGATTTGTTCAAGATGTGGGTACAAATTAAGGTTTTTTTTCAAAATTTTTTTCATATCAAGCCGCTGATGATTCGAAACCTTTTCAAGAGCTTGCTGAACTTTTTTTAAACATGCTTTCTGTACCAACAAGCAACGCTTCTGCTGAACGAGTCTTTTCTGTAATCAACGCAACCTTAAACAATATTCGCAAAAGAATGCAGTATGGAGCAATTCTTAGAAAAAATAAACACTTTAAAAGTAATTCAGATTGCTGTGACAAATAATTAAATAAATAAATTTAAGCATATTTTTCTTTGACATAAAATTATTTTATTTTTAAGGATTTTTGGGGATAGGAAAATGGCTACTTGAGGGATAAGAACTCGCAAATTAGGGATGCAACTTAGAACCCTGCAGAAAATAGTAGTACTGTAGCAGCAACAACAATCATAACAAAATCGCGATCGTGGTGTGTGTTGTTTTTATTTTTGATTCCAATAAAAATAAACAATAATAAAAAGAGGGAGTGAGGAAAAAGTTGTAGATTTTTGTTGTAATGCATATTCCCGTTTTAAATAATGTGTTGTTTTTGCAAGAGATTTTTAATTGATGATATAAAAAAATGCATACATATTAATGTACATACATACATACTAAATAACATATTAAAATAACAGAATAATTTTATTTTATTAACGATATACATATGTATCTTGAAAAAAACACCAAATTCTCTGAATAGAAAAAATTCTCTGAACTTTTTTGAAAAAATCTTACTTTTTCAATAAAAGTCCTTTTTTAAGTAAAAGTACATGTTGGAATAAAAGTAAATTTTTGAATAAAAGAACATTTTTGAATAAAAGTAAATTTTTGAATAAAAGTACCTTTTTGAATAAAAGTAACTTTTTGAATAAAAGTAACTTTTTGAATAAAAGTAACTTTTTGAATAAAAGAACATCTTTGAATAAAAGAACATTTTTGATTAAAGTACATGTTGGAATGAAAGTACCTTTTTAAATAAAAGTACCTTTTTGAATAAAAGTACCTTTTTGAATAAAAGTACCTTTTTGAATAAAAGTACCTTTTTGAATAAAAGTACCTTTTTGAATAAAAGTACCTTTTTGAATAAAAGTACCTTTTTGAATAAAAGTACCTTTTTGAATAAAAGTACCTTTTTGAATAAAAGTACCTTTTTGAATAAAAGTACCTTTTTGAATAAAAGACACTTTTTGAATAAAAGTACCTTTTTGAATAAAAGTACCTTTTTGAATTAAAGTACCTTTTTGAATAAAAGTACCTTTTTGAATAAAAGTACCTTTTTGAATAAAATTACCTTTTTGAATAAAAGTCCTTTTTTGAATAAAAGTTCCTTTTAGAATAAAAGTCCCTTTTTGAATAAAAGTACCTTTTTGAATAAAAGTCCCTTTTTGAATAAAAGTACCTTTTTGAAAAAAGTCCCTTTTTGAATAAAAGTCCCTTTTTGAATAAAATACATTTTTGAATAAAAGTACCTTTTTTAATAAAAGTACCTTTTTGAATATAAGTACCTTTTTGAATAAAAGTACATTTGTATTTGTATTTATTATTAATATTTGCCTTTCTAAAGCAACAAGATATAAAATCTTATAAATAACAGCTCTAGAATCCGATGAGTTATCAGTTATCATTTTTGAATAAAAGTACTTTTTAAATTAAAGTACCTTTTTGAATAAAAGTACCTTTTTGAACAGCTGAATGTGTTGACATTTTTGTTCAGTAAGGTTTAGCAAGTCGTCATGAATCGCTTAACGCTAAATTGAACAACACTTTCAAATTGTGGAAATTTACTTTGCAAAAAATAAATCTGTTCGCGAATTACATACATAGAGCACTTCATCTATTTTACGAAGCTTATTTCTGGTTAAATGGAAGCGTCAATAAATAAATGTGCCGTATTTGGAGCGAAGACAATTCTCTAGCCGTTTACGAATCATTATAATATCCATTCAAATTTACTGTTTTGTGTACGGTTTACACGCTTTTTCGAAATGAACAAGGAGCATGATTACTGAATTTTCGTTTCCAAAAACTTAACAGCCAAAAATCAACCATATTTGGTTACAACAAGAAATATCAACTTGCCATAGTAGGTATTAGCTTAGGGTAATAAAAAAAAATCATTGGCTTATGCCGACAAACCAGCAACTCTTGAAGCATTGAAAGCCAATATTCAAGCCGTCATTGACGGCCAGATTTATAGGAAAAAGTGGTAAAAATTGGACTGATCAAATGGACGACGTTAAGCTTTGTTCACAATCAGAAAACCAATTTCGTTTTTTCTTCCCAAAGTATTTCATATATTTTCCTTTAATTTTAAGAACAAAAATGTAACTAAAATTTTTTTAAAAATGTAAGTGAAGTTGAGTTAAATAGAACTTCAGCACCAATTTGTATGAAATTGTTTCTGATGTTTAAAATAATTTTATTAAGTTTTGAATGAACATTTTTACATAATGTTGTAAAAAATAATAATAAAATAAAATTTTCAAACGGTGTATTAATGCAAAATATGTGTGGTGGCGAAAAAAATTGTTGCTCTATTATGAACACCAAGTGAAAATGTTTCTAAAATTGTGAACGAAGCTTTACGCGTAACCTCAAATTATCTACCAGATTATAATAAAAAATTTCATTATAACAATATTTCTGTCTTGTCATTTTAAGTCCTCAAGGAGCTAAAAAACCACCCTAGACATAAGTGCATATGTTCTTTTTTGAATGCAAGTAATTTGTGAATAAAAGTTCCATTTGAAACAATAGTAATTATTTTGAATAAAATAAACCATTAAAAACATTTTTTTTCACAATAAAAATATATTTACAAAAAATTGAGTTGTAAGAAAACGTAGCCTAAAGTATTTTTTTTTTAAGAAAATTAGTTTTTTTTTACAAAAGCGTTCTTTTATAGTGCGCTTTTGTACCACAAATTTAGTAAAAAAAATCTTTCTACAAAAAAACTTTTATTCTAGAAAGGCACCTTTTTATTTAAAAAAACTTTCCAGGTATAAATACGTTTTTTTTAAGTCTTTTTTAAAATAAGTATATTTAGAAACTGGGAATTATTTCCTTCCGAAGGTTACTTTATATTATATTCAACATTTTTTATTTTTCGAATTTATTCTATGAGTTAAATTTCAGTTATGTATTTTATAAAGCTTTTTTGTAATAGTCATATTCCTTCAATTTTTCAGAAATTACTTTATTCACTATCAGACTATTATATTGTATTTTCTTGTTACATTTTACCTTAGCTTTCCGTTGGAAAGCAATGAGGTATATTGTATGTACAGAAAAATTTACAATTATTAGACACCAGCAGAATGTACATACAATATACCTCATTGCTTTCCAACGGAAAGCTAAGGTAAAATGTAACAAGAAAATACAATATAATAGTCTGATAGTGTATAAAGTCATTTCTGAAAAATTGAAGGAATATGACTATTACAAAAAAGCTTTATAAAATACATAACTGAAATTAAACTCATAGAATAAATTCGAAAAATAAAAAAATGTTGAATACCTATAAGTATATTTATTTATACATATTTTATTTTATGTACAAAAAATTTATATTTTACAAAAAGAGTTAAAAAAATTTTTTTTGAGAAATATTTTTTACTGTGTACAAAGGTACTTTTCTGCAAAAAAATATATTTTTGTAAATAAAGTACTTAAAAATATTCCAAAATTATAATAATTAGCTCTTTTAATTCCCTGACCAAGCATGACTTGTTGTAAATAGATGATATTGAATATTAAACATCGTGTATCAATTTCATTAGAATTTTTACTATAAACTCCCTATTTCTCTTTATCTCTCTGTTTCTCTTTTTTCTTAATTTTTCCTCCACCCCTATTTGTATACACTTTGACACTTAAAGTCATACAAACGTTGTACACAGTCGGTTCCATCAGCAACATTATCAAATCCATTGTTGTAAAAAGCAAGTCGCAAGGCTTCCATTTAAAAACTATAAAAATAACAAGAGCGTAGAAATCTTATCACTGTCACAACTTTGTATGACACTATAAAAAAAAACTGAACAAATTAAAAAGTAATAACATTGGATGTTGTTGGTGTTGGCTGTTGGTTGTTGTGTTTTTTTTGCTGCCATCATCTAGTTACAAATACAATTATTACCATGATGTTGTACGTTCAACATTGAAAATGTTCGTTCCTTCAATCACTCTCAACTGCATGTTTAAAATATGTTGTTGGTGTTCATGGATACTTGTATCATTTGTGTACACGTAATCTGTTAGAAGTTGATGGCGAATTCCATTACAGCATTTTACTAACTTACTAATGTAAGGTTATTATTATTTTTCCAGCCAGCTAGCCATCCATCCGTCTGTCTGTCGGTCTTGTTGTTTATTTGCTTCTTTCTCGTTTTCTCGGTGTAACTAAAAAGGGCTTCCGTGTGGAAAGCACACAACTGTGATTTTGTTACTGCTGTGGCATTTCCGGAAATAAACTACAAATTAATTATTCTATCTAGTTGCAAAAACGAATATAAATGCTTAAACAAAAAAAAAAAAAAAAAGCCAGCTAAAGAATCATGGCTAAATGATAAAAAAAAACGGTAAAAATGACATTCTATACCTCAATGGAGTTTTCTTTTTCTATACCCTACACAACTATAAATAGATTTGGGCCAAAGTTTGTAATGTCCCAGGCCTATTTTTATAATACATACTTATTAATGAAGTATAAGAAGAATATACGACCCAAAACGTGATGACAACGAAGGCTACCTAAGAAGAAGCCACCGAAACGTTAACAATATAAACAAAGTTAAAGATTCGGTGAAATTTATAAAGGCCCAAAGATAAAGCTGGGCACGGCACGTTGCCAGAATGCCCTAGAACAGAACTCGACAAAGAATTATGAATGCCACCCATACAGATCACATACAGATCTAGAGCAAGAGTCACACCAAGGTCAAGGTGGCTTGAAAGAGTCGAAAAAGATTGCAGGAAAGCCAATATATCAGATGTATATATACATATATATATCGAAGAAGAAAGGACACGAAGTTAAGGCCCACACCGAGCTGTATCAAATACAATTACAAATTATATTCTATCTTTATATTCTAAGCAATATAAACGTAGACCTTCAGCCCGACGAAGTAGTGAAGCAGTAATACGAAATAAATAATTGACAAGTTTAAACAATTTGACTGTGTATTACGATTTTCGTGCAATTTATTTCGAATGAACGAAAGTTTCATTATACTTTATCGAAAACAAGAAATCATTTTCAGCAATAGCAACTCTCTGTTACTAACAAAAACTTTTCATCAAAGTAAAAATTGTTTGAACTCGTAAATTATGTATTTTGAATCCAAATTCGCGGTAACGCCTCAGAGTCTTTGGCGAGAATCAAACTTCAACCTTCGATTTGATAGCCTAGATCACTACCAACTAGCCATATCAATTAACTAAGATGTTCTCATTAGTTTTCTTTTAATTCACGTTTTCATAATAAATTTTGCCATAGTGAATTTGTTATGAACTAAAGTCATTAATTTGCTTACAAGAATGGAGGCTCTTAAAATCAAAGAAAATTGGTCTAGAATTAATGGTCTTCCACAAACTAGTGATCAATAAAGGCAATATATTGGGTAAGGTTAAGTCGAAATGGCGGAAGGTACTCATTTTGCACACTAAGACCTAAGGATCCATTGTGATACCATGGAGTTCCACTAAATAGAACCCCCATCGTACAACCAACCTAAACTTCTAACGAAGCTTTAAATGTGCTGCTGTTCAACGCCTCCGTTAATACAATCCGTTTTTAGTCAGTCGCTTAGGCAGTAACAAAGAATGTGTTCTGTGTCCTCCTCCCCATTTTTGTAATCGCAGGTGTGCCGGCAATCATAGTACACCCATAGAGAAGGTGCTCTACGTCCTCCAAATTTTTGTAATTGTAATTGCGGCGGTAATCAGCGTCCAGTTCGGCGCTGTGCATCCTAAGCTTTAAGAAAATGTTCCGTGACAACAGATACCAAAAATGATACGTCCCTTTTGGTCATCGATAGTAGAGACATGGGTCGTCCGCCATCCATCCCTCTACATCCAGTGTTCGTGGACTATCTGTCTTTAGCAAATAGCCAAATTTTGAGTTTACGGAAGAGCAGAGGTGTCCGAACGCCTTTTAAATCCAGTGGAACCCGTGCCTTGGGACCCCTTTGATACTGATATCAAACATGCCAGCGAACTCGTTCTCATGGAGAGGGAATGCAAGGCCAAAACGGCGACTCGGCTAGCACTGTTAATATTCACAGCAGTCGTCGACACAGCAGATAGTCTGGGCCAGTCTTCAGCTTTCTTTATCGCAAGTATCTCCGCCTAGAAAACGCTACAATAATCCGGAAGTCTTCGCGATAAATTGAGGTTGAGCTCCATTGAGTGTACTCCGAAGCCCAATCACGTGTCTCCTCCTGCCTGGAACACCGCTTCTCCACTCATTTTGGCTTGGTATCAGTGTTTTGTAACGACGAGCGTTAACTAAAATGTCGAGGTGTGATCTACCCTCCATTTCGAGATTTTTGTGTTCATAATCCTGTTGGGTACATTTTAGAAGAATAAACGAGTTCGTCGTCAAGGTGAAGGTGAATGAACAAAAGTTGAAGGACAATATCCAGGGCATCGTTTGGTACATAATTAAAAATATACAAACTTAATAGCGAAATGTTTGAATGTAAACAGAAACGAGTTCATTAAATTTTATGGTGTTTTCTTTTCTACAAAAAATGTCACATTTTATTAAAAAAAAATGCAATTTGGTGTTCGTTTCTTAAAAAAGCTTTGCTCTCTAAAAGGGCAGCGTGTTTTATTCTTAAAAAAAATTCACCCTTAAATGTTATGAGACATTGATGCACTTTACGCCCCGTTAAAATCGAGAGTGTTGATAATACCCTGTAAAAATATGGCTTCTGTTTATATATTTAGGGTTACCAGAAGAAGTTGGGAAAAAATCGCCTCTAATCAGGACAGTAAAAATTTAAAGTTTCAATAGTTATTTTTTCTATTATTTTATAGTAAAAACAGAAGAAAGCATTATATTGTTAATGGTAGGTTGTCAGTGCTATACAATTTAAATGAATTCGGTGTTATAAAATTGTTTTTGAAAAAACGTCAAATCAAGAAATCGTTCAAAGCGCCTTTTAAAATGTGGTTTTTTTTTGTAGAAAAGAAAATACCATTAGTTTTGGAATATATCGCAAATCCTGTGTGTCGAATCAAAATTTTTCAGAATTATCATTCACAAAAAATAGAAACAACTTCTTATTCATTACCAAGATTTTGTTTCCTAATATTTGTTCTTGATAAAATCATTAAAATTTATTGTTTTATTGTTTTTTCCCAAAGACTTTGGAAATGTTAAAGATATTAAACAAATATAGGTGTAAAGCAAATGAGAATTACAAACACTTTAGTCTTATTTGCAACGATATTAAACCTTGCACAAAATAGCAACGATTAGCAGAGAGTTTATCTTTTCTTACCATCCCTGCTTCAATTGTTGGGTTTTTTTTCATTTACTTCAATAGCGATAGTTCCATAATTGATCATAATTCAGACTTGGGACCCATTTTGGAAATTCACTTGCATTCCCATTAACTTCGACAAAAATGGAGCACCATTACCATACAGTTTGTTGCTAGTACCATTCCATATTTTCCCAAAACGGTCACTAATCCAAACCAGAAATTTTCGTAAAAAACGGAATTTTTAGAATCTGAATTTCTGAAATTCAAAATTATTTCAGATATCCCACTACCATAATCCCCTAAAGAACTATATTCTTATGTGCAACCGGTTCCATTTCCCTGAAAATCGTTCTAAATTCACTTTATTCTATTATAGCAGCACTGTTAAGTGCAATGTTAACTGCAAACAGTTGCTGTTAAGAAATTGTGGTGGATGCCTCCGCTAGTTAAATACGTTTTTATCTTCACACACATTTTTTTTAAATGTACCATTAGTGCTTCGCATTGGGCTGCTAATAGGTCCATATCAGACCTGATAGCTTCCGTATAGTTTGCCAACATTTTTTTTCGTAGGTGAGGTAAAGTATAAAATGTTCGGCCTTAACCGAATTTATTTTAATATGGAGAAATGTAAAAGATTTGTTTCGTTATTTACTATAGAAATATTTCATATTGCAGTTGTAATGAAGCATAAATGCTTAAATCTACTAATAGAAATGAAACGACAAGATTTAATTTTGATTGAAAATTAAATCATGTCTGCAACAGAAAATAAATGACGTATAGAAGAATTAAATTCTAATTTGTAGAGATTATGCAAATATTTTTTTCAAACTTCAAGCAATTTTAGATTTTTACAAAATTTTGCAGTTTAAATTGCAGGTTAAAAAAACCAATTATTTCCCTCATAAATGAACAAGTTTTTTTTAGTTTCTAAAGAAACTTTTAAAAGACGGCTTTTGTTTACTTGAAAAAACAAAATTTAAAAAAATAAAAAAAATTCAGGACTTTAAAATAATTTTTTATTTAATTTTTTCTATATGTAGGAGGTACATACATATGTACAAACATATTACACAAAATTTAAGAATTTTCCAATAGAATCAAAACTATTTTTAATTTAATGTTAATGGCATATGAAAGATAATTTTTAAACCAACCGTTTCATTGCCAAAAAGTAGACAACAAAACATGATATTTTTACAGCGCGCAGATAAAACAATTACGTGACGATTTTTTCCAAATAGTGAAAAAATAGAAATGTGCGATATGAATTTTTAAAAATTTTAGCATTACAATTTATAGTTCTAAGTGCAGCTTTTAAACTATAGAAAAAAAATTTTTGCAGCTAAATATAAAAAAGTTGTTCATATATCCTTTTTTGAAAAGATTTATAGAATATTTTAATTTAATACGAAATATTAATGTTAGAAACTTAAAACAAAAAATTTTACAATTTGTAGTTTTAGATCATGTTTAATTTTAGTAATAATGTTTTTGCACAAGGATTTAACAGAAAAGCCTTTTCATATATCCTTTTTTGACGAATTGTCTAAAATACTTAAAGAATATATTTTCTTCATTATTAATTTACAAAAGATTAAACAAATATGTAAAATTCTTAAGATTTTCTTCATTTCTGGCAATAAAATTAATTTAAAATTTTAATTACAATTCGTAGTTTTAATGCTAAAAAAACAAATTCCTATGACTTTGAACAAAAAAGTTTTTCATATATCCTTTTTCTGTAAAAATTTTCAAAAAGCAATTTTATTGTATTTTTGCTATAAGAATTATTGCAAAATTTGAAAAACATGAAATTTTTAGGATTTTCTTGAATTCTAATAATAATATTTTGAAATTTTTTTAATTTATATGAAATTTATACAAATTATTTAAACTACAATTCTTAGTTTTCAAAATGGTTTTCATTTAATAGAAACATTTTTTCGAATTATTAAAAACAGAAAAGTTTCTCATATATCCTTTTTCTGTATTAAATCTTAGCAGCTTTAAAGTTGTGTTTTTTAAAGAAAACTAAATAAAAACTTTTTGAGATTTTTTTTATTCCTAAACAGACCATGACTTATTTTTAATGGTAATTCAGTGAATTCTTTGAAAATATTTAGTATTACAATTTGTATTTTTTGAGCTAGTTTTCTTATATAAAAGAATTTTTTTTCCATAGCTTAAAACAAAAACTTTTTTCATATATCCTTTTTTCAGAAAATCGCATTTAAAGGTTTTTAGAAGTGGGTTTCCTTCTTAAACAACAAAAAAGTAAAGTATTAATTTTTTCCGGGCATTTTGCACCCTCTCAACATGGACTGGTCTGCCCTCACTAGAAAGATGTTTATAATGACACTCTCAAACGTGTCATAATAAGTTTTGAGTCTACTACTTTCTCTAATACATACATATATTTTTTTATTATTAAATAAAACCATGTCCCCATTATTAAACTCTGTTTTGAGTCACCAATAAACTACTTCTCTTTTCTAAAACCCACAATAAAATTTAAAAAAAAATGATTGACATTTGTCGTCTAAATTTCAATTTCCTCAATTTGGCTTTTTTCTGTAATTCAATCTTTTATTTTTCCACACTTTTTATTTATTCCTCTTCAAATCAATGTTTCTTTGCTCTTGTTTTTATTTTTTTCTTTCTTTGAATTCCAAATAAAAACTGCCAGTCAGTCACAAGTTTATTTTAGTTAAAAAAAAAAAAAAAAAAAAAAAAAAACATATTCAATTACAAAATATTCTCACTTATTAAACAAATATCCAAGAAACTTTTATATTAATATGTTAATACAACTGTGTTTTGTTTTCATAAGTGTAAATGTATTCATCATTTATTCATTGTATATTTTGTAAATTGTATTACAAATTTTTTATTGTAGTTTATTTTCAATATGACATGACAATGACAGTGTAAATAGTACATTTTTAAACTTTTGCTACAAATTTGTTTGTGCTACGAGTCTTGAAATTGAAGTAAACAAACAAATATGTTTTTTTTTTCAACTTGTACTTATAATTTCAAAATTTGTGTGTGTATGAAATTGAGTATCTTTATCTAGATCTCTCATCATCATCTGCATAAAATATTGAATTACATTCAATACGCACACACTTTGGTTTTGCGGAAGACAGACATACGGACAATTTGGATGGATGGAAAAACTTAAAATATCAATTGTTGTTACATAGCTTATGTCAGATTTTTTAGGGTTAATTACGATAGTTTTAAGAAATTTTCCTCAAAAATCTTGTCAATTGTGTGTGATCTTTACGAAGGTGCCCGGTACTCCCCCGGTACTCCCCTGGTTTCTAAGGTCCTTTATAAATGATTTTATCTGATCTGAAAAAATTTCAACAACTTTTTTGATAAGCCTACAGAACTAAAAAATATATTAAACCCTTTTTGCGAATTCTTTTTAAACTTTTCGGGTAATAAGCGGCAAAGACGATACTTGAACCCGGAGGAGTTTCAAGAAATTTTCCGTTATTAACTACGATTAAATATAAATTTATATACTTATGGTTATAATGTAGCGATAAAAACCAGAGTCAGGTTATACATTTTTTAAATGCAATCAGAAATAAGAAAGTTGCACTTTTTTAAATTTCACTTTTACTAGGAGTGTCATAACGGGTTATATCCAGTTTTCGGTTTAAAAAGTAAAGCTAAATGAAACACACATAAAGCTATCATTTCAATGAAATTTTTATTTCATTATAATGCTTGGACCTTGTCATTGCGTACGAAATACAATGCCATTAAAATGACCGTCTCTAGATGGGTTCCAGCAGTCGATGCTTTTAAGGTAGTTTTCGAACACTTTTTCGCATATTTTACCCGTAGCACAATCTTTGACGTATCCCCATAAAAAAGTCTAACGGCGTCAAATCGTATTATCCTGGTTGACGTCGCCATACCGTAAAACTTTCCATGCAATAAAGCTGAAAACGGTTGTGTTGTGTCGTGTTTTGTCTTGTTGAAACCACATATCGTCGAGTTCATAATCTTCAATTGCAGGCCAGCTCTGAGCCGTGGAATCGACAAATTCTCCACCACACTTTCACTAACAGAAGCGATATTTTCGGCAATGCGCTCAACGGCGATGATGCACAGGCTTGACCATTTGTAAAACGCTTCCAGTATCTTCAAATTTCTTGAAAAACTTTACACTGTGCGTTCTAGTCCCTCGGGCGTTGTAGGGATCATCTTAAGGATATTTCAACTTTTTGTGTTGCATCCGCCGGGGCAAATTAGGTTGATTTCAATCCCTGGAATCCGCAAGGTGAAAATTTACCTATTCTGCCTTGGTTATTTACTTAACCTCGGCGCTTAAATGTACCAACATTCTTCGGAGTCTCATACATTTTAAGAGAAGTGATTTGAGTGCAACTTGGAAGCGCCATAAAACTATTGAAAGTCAGAGTTCCTTGGCGTCCAATGAACTTCTTTGAACTCAAAGTTGAACCTCTGATTAATAAACTGATGGTGTTACGGGAGTCAGTGGCCCCAGTGCAAACCGGTTTGACTACTGGTGAGGTCTACGCTTAGTATGTTTCTTGCGAGAATTGCTTCCTGTCTTTTACTATGATTGTCTTTGCGGAAGCCTTAATTTTCTGATGGAAAATTGTTTCAGAATCTTAGACGAAGATATACCATTCAAAAGAGCACATAGTGGCTGTGGTTTAAACCCAACATCGAGGGGAGGGCCCAGTGAAAGACTGATCTTTCAGCTCGCGGTAAAGTTCGGGATCCCTAGGTGCTATTCGACGAAGCTGCTTCAATTAAGTTGCTGCTTTAATTCTTATTAAGATGGAGCCATCGATTTTAAAACTTAAAGTGTTTTTTAAAACACTCCCCATTGTGCGTACTAGCTAAAAACCCTAATATGCATTATAAAACATTTTCTTTCTTAAAGCCGCGTTTTTAGATTTAATTAATATGAAGCTGTCGATTTTAAAGCTTAAATCATTTTTAGAGAGTCAAAAAAACCCCCACTGTGCGCTCTAGTTTGAAACCCTGAAATGGATTTTTGCTTTCTTGAAGCCGCTTCTTTAGATTTTATTTATATAGAGCTATCGATTTTAAAACTTAATTATTTTCAAAGATTTTTTAAGAACTTTCCCACTGTGCGTTTTTTTAACCATTCCCTATATAACTTTTGCTTTCTTTAAGACTCATTACAGGCTTGAGATAGTCAACAGAACACTTTTCTTGTGTTTTCATTAATTCGTCTTTTAAGACTGTAAAAAGGGGGAACGAAAGTTCATCAGAATTCTTTTCTTTAGCCATAAAATCTAATTTAAAAAAATGATTATAATCTTTTACATACAAACAACTCTGCTCTAACAAAACAAACAAATCACCCATAATCATACACTCTTACAAAACAAACATGAATATTAATGAATTTATAAATCTATGAATATGAGTTTGAGTTTGAGTATCTGTTAGGCTTTTATTATTTTTTTTTCAAAACTAATTTTTACATTAAAACAAACTGTGGGGGTGTTAAATTTGAAACCATGTTAAGTGTATTGTTATGACAAATAAGCGGAATTAAGTGAAAAGTTTAATTTAATCTAGAGAATACAGATGCTTGTAAATTTTCACAGATACTAGATACACGCACACACACACATCTAATATTTATGAATATCCTAGCAAACAAAGAAGTTTGATAACAAAGTGAAACTCATTTGAAGTCATCATCTCTGCAATCGAATTTAAGTTCTGATCTCCAATTAGAAATTATTAGAATTTTAAATTTCAAAGTCTTGAAATAAAATAAAATAATTTTAAAAAAAAATTGAGAATATCTGGAGAATAACATTTGTTATCGACTCGAGAAAATCAAGTTTTTTAAGCGCCTTTGCTAGTTCAATTTTATGAAAGACTTAAAAAAATATTTTAAAATACAGATTTCATATTTTACTTTATTAAACCTTGAGAAAATCTGGTGAATAACAATTGTTAACGACTCGATAAAATCATGTCTTTCCAGGGTCTTTTGTTGTTCAATTTTTTTTAAAGGCTTTACAATAATAAAGATTTCATTGTTAAAAAGATCAATTTCTTTATTTACAGGATCAAACGCTTTTCATTTCAATCATTTTGAAAGTTTCGAAAAGGATTTGAGAATTACTCGTAAACTTTGTTCTAAAATATTAAAATTTTGTAAATAATTTGGGAATAATGAACTTTCTCAACTTTTTTTTCTTCGATCCCCTTCTAAATTCGATTCCCTTCTAAATCTTTTATTTGTAAACCTCTTTCAAATATGGTTTAATAGAATCAATTAGTAAACTCTAGCTAACATTAAGAATATTAATCCTTTACTTATATCTAAAAATAGATATTTTTCGAGAATTATCTTCAATATCAAATCGAGAAAATAAAATTATTCAGATATTTTAATTTCCACATGATTTTTGTATTACAAACCCAGTTTTTTTTATGAAAAAAGAGGATAACAATTCCAATTTTAAATGTTAATTTTAAAGAATTTGAGAATTAGATTTAAGTGAATGTTTTCTGGGTTGTAGCTCAATCTTAGGGCACTTTAGAGAGTGGCTTAAGTGAAAAAAAAATATTGATGCTTACCCTGAACACTATTTTATTGCGTTTTGTTTTCTTCTCCTTATCTTTGCCTTTTCTTTAGTAATTTGCTTAAATATATTATGTATTTGAAAAGATTTTGAGCAGATTAGAATAAATGAATGTTTATGTGAATTTTATTTTATATTTTATTTGTTTAGGAGATTTAAATGGAATTTAATTCGTATGAAAAAGAAATAAGTAATTTAAGACTAAAAGGCTTTTAAAAATGGAAATATATCACTTTGTGTGGAATATTTTTAATGAATCAAGTGGATATTGAGAGATTTATAATTCAAGCCATTTCTTTCAAATAACAAAAATTTCTGAGAATTTTTTTTTTTTTTGTTAACAAAAGATTTGAATATACAATTGTACTAAATAAAACTATCTAACGGTCCTTTCTCTAAAAAGGTCTGGTTGGTTTTGCAAAAAGTTCTTTTTAAAATCTGTAGGAAATTCCACTTCTTTCAAACTTTGTTTTTTTTTGTAATTTTTAAAGTTTCCAACGAACATTATTATTTATTTAAACCAAATACTTTTTTTTATAAAAACTTGTAAAATGTCCTTTAGTATCTTTAAAACACAAAAATGACAAAGTTTTCGACACATGTATCCTTTAAAGCCAACATACCAACAACTTAATTATGTATATTTTGCTCTTTTATGTCTAGTTCTCATATAACAAATTAAATATTATTTAAGGACACAACTAAACAGTTTTACATATATCCTTTTTCGTAGTAATTACTTAAAAAGAATTTGAAAATGTATGCTTTTTTGTGTGTTTTTCTATTTGACCTAATTTTAAACAGGATTTAATTTAGTAACAAATTATACATTAAATGCAAAAAATAACAAAGTTCACAAAAGACCTGAAAATGTAATCCTTTTATGTTTAAAATTTTATAAAGCCTTTAACATTTTTTTAAATAGTTAATAGTTAAAAAAGGACGTTTAATGTTGGGTTTGTATTCGCTACAGAATTTATTTTAAATTTTATTAAAAGATAAATGTCATATTTAAGTTTTGTATAAATAATAGTTTTAAAATTTTTAAAGAATTTTAAGAAAATTATTTCTTACAATTCGTAGTTTGAACTAAAGGCTTTATGTACCAAACAAAATGATCTCACATTAAAAAAACTAAAAAGTTTTCCATATGTCCTTTTAGTGTTTTTAAGGCAGAACTGTTTTTGAGTCGAACTTCATATTGCTAATGATAAGTTTTACATGCTTGACTAAAGTTTGTTTGTAACTTCAATTTGTTTTAAATATGAAATGTGCTTTAAGTTAAAAAATATTAAAAATTGTTTTAAATTGTTTATTACTTCAACTTGTTGTTTTGTAACAAGATTTCATATATTCAAGCAGTTTTTTTCCTTTAGCAAATAAAATGTGGTTTGTTATACTACATATCCTTTTTTCACAAAATGTTAAGAATTCGTTTTTAATACCAAAAGATAACAATAAATTTTTTCGACGTTGTATTTCTCATTTTATTGTTGAAATGGTTTTAAAGTGTTATGTTCCAAAAAGTAATGCATTATTTTAGAATAACGCTTACTGATAATAGTTTTTAACCCTTAAATTTCATAATAGTTATTTATCACTTGTTATTGCAATTAGAGAGATTTCATTAAGTCGTGCCATGTTATTGTTAATGTAAGAAAAATTTAAGCGAACATTTTCGCTTTAAATCATAATTAAATTTCATTTACAAAATTTACTTTTGATAAAAAGCGAAAATGCTTACGTTTTCAATTACATACTTTCTTTCTTACTTATTAATAAAAAAGATATTACATATAGTTGCTATTGGAAGAAAAATTACATGTAATTGCAATTGGAATAAGTACTTGATTTCAGTAGCATTTGCTGTAAAAGGAATATCTCAATGACAAAATGAACAATGTAATAATATAAAAGTATATCGTAGCCATACCTGGCAGTTAATAGTAATGAAGTTGTAATGTGATTGCAATGTAACTGTAATGTTAATGTAATATAATTGTAATGCAGTTGTAACGTAAGTGAGATGTGATTTCAATTTAATTGTAATGCAATTGTAATGTAATTATAATGTTATTGTTATGTAATTGAAATTGTAATGCAATTGTAATGTAATTCTAACTTTATATTAAAGAAATTCTGATGTTATTGTTAAGTAATTGAAATGTAGTTTTAACGTTATTGTAATGTAATTGTGATGAAATCGTAATGTAATTGTAATTGTAAGTGTAGTTGTAATTGTAATTGTAAGTGTAATTGTAATTGTAATTGCAATTGTAATTGTAAATGTAACTGTAATTGTAATTGCAAATCTAAACCTAAATGTAAATGTAATTGAAATTGTAATTGTAATTATAATGTTATTGTTATGTAATTGTAATGTAATTGAAATTGTAATGCAATTATAATGCAATTCTGACTTTATATTAAAGGAATTCTGATGTTATTGTTAAGTAATTGAAATGTAGTTTTAACGTTATTGTAATGTAATTGTGATGAAATCGTAATGTAATTGTAATTATAAGTGTAGTTGTAATTGTAATTGTAATTGTAATTGTAAGTGTAACTGTAATTGTAATTGCAAATCTAAACCTAAATGTAAATGTAATTGAAATTGTAATTATAATGTTATTGTTATGTAATTGAAATTGTAATGCAATTATAATGCAATTCTGACTTTATATTAAAGGAATTCTGATATTATTGTTAAGTAATTGAAATGTAGTTTTAACGTTATTGTAATGTAATTGTGATGAAATCGTAATGTAATTATAAGTGTAGTTGTAATTGTAAGTGTAACTGTAATTGTAATTGCAAATCTAAACCTAAATGTAATTGAAATTGTAATTGTAACTATAATGTTATTGTTATGTAATTGTAATGTAATTGAAATTGTAATGCAATTATAATGCAATTCTGACTTTATATTAAAGGAATTCTGATGTTATTGTTAAGTAATTGAAATGAAGTTTTAACGTTATTGTAATGTAATTGTGATGAAATCGTAATGTAATTATGATATAACTGTAATGCAATGTTAATGTTTCTGTAATGTAATTGTGATTGTAATTGTAAAGCAATTTTAATGTTATTGTAATGCAATTGCAATGTAATTGTATGTTAAATGTAATGTAGCTTTAACGGTATTTTAATGTAATTACAATATAATATTAATTTTTGATATTCTTTAATTAGGCTTCAGTTCAACAAATTTAATTTTCATTAAATTATTTTCACTGAGGGAAGGAATTTTACAACTTGGAATTTTTATTAAAATTTATTGATAATTTTTCTTGGCTGAGCTGGGATTTGAACCCGGGTTGATCTTTACATGTTTCAAGAAACACCACTTTCTATCGTCAGAAGATCTTTGTGTTCTACCCACTGCACCACTGCGGTGCCCGTTAGTGTTTCTTGAAACATGTAAAGATCAACCCGGGTTCAAATCCCAGCTCAGCCAAGAAAAATTATCAATAAATTTTAATAAAAATTCCAAGTTGTATAATTCCTTCCCTCAGTGAAAATAATTTAATGAAAATTAAATTTGATGAACTCAAGCCTAATTAAAGAATATCAAAAATTAAAAATTAACAGTTCAACTAAAAAAATCAAAATTGTTCTTATATAATATTAATGTAATTGTAATGTAGTTCTGATGTAATTGAACACATAATATGTAGGTAAAAACGTAAAATGAAATATAAAAGAAATGAAAATTAATTTAAAACTCGGTCAGCTCATATTTTCTTTAATTCAGACTAAAAATTTGTTTGTTTTAAATGAAAAAATTACTGATTTTAACTTTTGTTTCGAAATTTGAACTATCAAAAAACAAAGATTCAAAGATTAAAGGAAATACGAAAACAAATTAATATTTAAAATAAACGAAAATTCATTCGTCTTTTGTAATTTGTTTTTTAAACAACGTGCCTAAAAAGTTAAAAAAGTAATTTTCGTACTAAAATGAATACATTTTGGTTTAATTTTAACTTAACGGAAAACTTTATAATAAAAACTACAAACAGTCACTGAAAACGTAGTTGAAATGTAGTTTTAACGTAGCTCTAATGAAATTGCAACGTAATTGAAATGTAATTCTAATGTAATGGTAACTGAAAAATTAACCAAAACTCTTTGCAATTCTTTTTTTGAACAAATTTCATTAATTACTCTTGTATACAATTTTTTTTGTATTCCTTGATGTGCCATTTTCTTGGAAATTTCACAGCGTTATATTTCTATATAATTGTATTTCATGTAGAAAACTACAGTCTGTAAAGCCACACCATATGATACCACAGTATATTGAGACACATTTTGAAGAGTGTGCCGTATTTGGGGTCCATGGACAATAAAAGACCCGCTAAAACAAATTTTTTTTATGGTTGAGATTCATGTAAAAGTTTTTTGTGTCGAATATTGTTTAGATATATTCATCAATATTACATTTTGTCATTTAGGGATTTTAGGAAATTGGTTTATATAGTACCTTTGCTTAATTCTGGACAAATTTAATCTAAATACCAATACAGAAATACAGTTTATGGGCATAAAGGCTCTATTCCGGAATTAATCTTGTGTGGGTGCTATGTGAAATTGTTAACTTATTCTAATCACTTTCAAAAGGCTTGGTCCTTAGGACCATTAGAATCTATGTAACGAACTTCATCCAATTACCTCCAAAATTACGACCTGCTCTTAGCGCACAAGGCTAACATAGACAGCCCGCCAGTCGAACGGGCTTTTGTAGATCGATTCAAAAATTCTCATTAGAGGAATACTTAAAGGTGGGATTTAAGGCGTTACACACATTAGTACAAATTCATAATAACTTTTTCACTCTTAAGGTGTGGGTATGATTGTTTGCACAATTAAATTTAATAACAATTATTGATTGTTGAATTCTTGACATAGAAGAGCCTTTTGTGCTATCTGAGTGAACTAAATTTCGGTTAAATTGTTGCAAAATTCGTGCTAAGAAAACACAAGTATTTACTTAAAAAATTTTGCATATCCTAATAAAAATTTCAATTTGTGTACTGTTTTATTATCAATATTCATTCTTTAATAAGAGTTATGCCTTTATTCTATCGCAGAAACAAATCACTTTTTAAGTGGGGCAAAGAGCCCGTTATTTACATTTAAGTTGACCATAATAGTACTTGAAGTAAATTCTTAAGTTAAAAAAAAAATCATGGAAAAACGTTTTTATTTTAACAATTTTAATTGCTTTTTATGGGCCATTTGACTAAAATCTATTTTATTTTTTTAAACACGTTTTGTGTGGCTGTTTTTTGTAGTTATACAAATAAAAAAATAGCAACAAAAACAAAAGCCATATAGCAAAATAAAGTCAACAGTTAATACAGAAAGTGGACAAGTCAAGCGTACTTAAAGTGCAGAAAAATGCTTTACAACAACATATTTTAAAGCGCTACAGTTAATTGAAGAGATACCTAGTGTTGCTGATGTTTTAGGGGGTTTTTTTTAATTACCGACTTATGGAGGATTTTATTATACGAAATTTTGAATATCCTTTATTTAAGAATAATTAAAAATTTATGGCGTGGAGATCTTTTTATTATAAGCGTTTAACTACGTTATAACTACGACTTGCAATTTTATGTTTAGTTTTTACTCATGATGAAACCTTTTTTTTTTTTTTTAAATAACAAAAAACTTTTTCGTATATCCTTTTTTAAAGAAGTTGATAAAACTAATTTTTATAAGTATGTATTTAGTATTGTTTTTAAATAATAAATTACATTTCTGTACTCTTACTTTAATTAAGAATTAGAAAAATGCTCTATCATTTAAAAAAAATGTAAATTGTTAATGTTTTCGTGCATTACAATTTGAAGTTTTTAATCCACATTCCATATTTAAAAGGAATTTGGCTTTTAAATACTAAATTAAGGTGTTGTTCATATATCCTTTTTCTACGAAATACTTAAAAATCTTAATAAATTACTTTTCAATTGTACAAAAATCGCAATTATGCAGAATAAATCGTGTTATCAATGTTAATAATTAAGGAAGCCACACACAATTGTCTATATTTTAGACAAATAATTTAAAATTATTTCAATTTCCTATGATTACAATTTGTAGTTTTATATATAATTTCCATTTAATAAACAATTTTTTTAATAAAGTACATATACAAAAAGTTTGTCATATATCCTTTTTAAAAAAAATTTTTAAATTTTAAATTGATTTTAAACAGCACAAAAGGTTGCCCTTAATTTAGGTAATAAACTTTGACAATACAAAATATGTTATAATTGAAACTTAGTTGAATTTTTTTAAATAACAATTTGTAGTTTTATACAGAAAGCTTCTTTTAAGTTTTCCAAATATGTTCATACATATTAATTTTTCAAAAATCCATTTCAATTATATCTACCAAATATTGCCATAAACAAAGAAATACATTTTAACTACCGTTTTTAAGTTTAAGAACATAAAACGTTCAATAATTAAGAAAATAATAAAATTTATTAAGATTTTCTTTTACTACTGTTTGTAGTCTTCAATGTAGTTTCCACTTCTAAGGAAACTTTTTTTTTAAGTACAAATTAAAAAAGCTTGTCATATATCCTTTTTTTTAACTATCAAAAATCTACTTAACTATTTTTTTTTTCATGGGTCAAAACATTGCCTTTAAGCAGCGCCGTGAATTTTATTTGCGGAATTAGATTTTGAAAAACGCGTAGGTATGCTTTATATATACATACATACATATGTATGCTTTTTAATTTACCAAATAATTCGTATTCATAAAATTTTCTTTCATTTCTTTTCTCTACGGTTTCATATTTTAAAACAAGGAATTTTCTTAGGTACAAACTTAAAAAGTATTTCATATATCCTTTTTACCAAAAATTATAAAATAAAGTATCTTAAAATATAAAAGACAGCAGAAGAAGTCTGTGTTCTTAAAAAATGTTCGACTACAGTTTTTTGTGAAAGTCTCATATAAAAAATACACTTTCTTTACGCAACAAAAAATCAACAAGTTTTTCATATATCCTTTTTCTGGGAATGCTTAAAAAGAAATTCCAAATTGGTTTATTGAGTTAGTCAACATTATTTATTACTACAACTTGTAGTTTTATATCTAGTTTTCGTTTTGAAAATTAAATTTTGCATAAATCGCAAACTAAAAAAATTGTCCATATATCCTTTTTTGTCCAACCTTTCAAATTATCTTGATATTTCACAATTTTCTCAAAGGAGGGTATTTTTTATTCGTTTTTTACTTTTATAGCACTTTTACTTAATTTTTTTTTGTCTTGTATGTTTTGTTTTTCAAATGCTGTTGAATGAATTTGTATAAATATCATAGAAGTATGAAGTATGATTTGCATACAATGATCCAGACAAAACCATGTGTATGTAAATAGCAAACAACAGCAGCAACAAGAGCATTTTACAATAAAGTAGATACACTAATGTATGCACTATTCAAAAGTAAATGATAAGTAAAATAAAACAAAAGCACACAAACAAAAAAATGTGTGAAAACTGAAACAACTGGAGTAAAATGCCAGAGAAAACAGTGGGACAAACGTGTGTTTAAATTAAAATATAAAAAAAGTTGTTAAATAGATCCTTAAATTTTTAAGGCTTATTATAGATCTAAAATAACACAAAACATTCAAAAAGTCATCTTGTATGATAGAAAAGCAGCAATTTTGAAAAATTTTAACTACAATTTTTAAGTTTAAAATTTTAAATTAAAGGAATTTTTAAAATTTTTTTCAATTTCAATTTGCAGTTTTAGGTGTAGTTTATGTTTAAAATTAAAACGATTTTCTTAAATAAAAGTTAACGAAGTTTGTTATATCTTTTTTTTATACATCTCTTCAAATTTATTTAAAGAAGATCTTTTATGTTACTTGATATCGTTTAAAGGTTAAGCCGCAAATATTTAACTTTATTTCTGTACTTTAGACTATAGTATATGCATTAAAATTTGAAGAGTAGAAAGAGAAATTTTGCAAAACTGTATTGCAACAATTTGACGTTTTAAGCCTTGTTTTTATTAACCAAACAAAATTTATTCTAAAATGAATATGAAAAAAGTATGTCATATATCCTTATTTATGTGTTAAAAAATTTCCTTTAAATTAATCGTGAATATTATCTGATGTAACTTGAAAGTTGAACAAGAAATTTGTTAGAGTTTATAACAAATTTTTAATGTTTTAAATTTATAGAAATTTAAAAAATTTTTGGAAATTTTTCAAAATGTTTTAATGCTACAATTTGAGGTTTTTGATCTAATTTTCAGTAACTAAACAAAATTTGTTTTAAAATCCATTTCAAAAAATAATGCCATATATCCTTTTTTAATGGTAAATTTTTTTTTTAAATTGATCATTAAACTTAGTTTAACGTAGTCTTAAACTCAGAGTTGTCCGGCGAAATGAGATTTTTATTATTATTTCATTAAAGAATAACATTTTAAGCCAAAACCAAGCGGTTCAGTCAAATTATGTAAACAAACTTGGTAATGGCGGCACAAATCTGTTTCAGATTAACTAAACCTAGTTTAATGAGATCTCAAAAAACCCTGCCTTAAAAGTAAAAGAAGGAATTTCTGGTTTTATTGCTACATGTTTTTAACGTTTGAAATACATAAACATTGTAACAATATTTGGAAATTTTCCAAAAAAAAAAAAAAATGTATGGCTACAATTTTGAATTTGAAGTCTAGTTTTTATTAACTAAGCAAAATTTGTTTTAAAATAAATATTAAACAATCATGTCATTTAAAAGGATAAATAATTGAAAAATTTCTTTTAAATTGATCGTTAGTCACTTAAAAGTTAAAGAATTAATTGCAGGATTCATAACCATATTTGATGTTTTAAATTTATTTAAATTTGGTTAATACATTATGAAAATTTTCGAAAATGTTATACTTACAATATGTAGTTTTAGGACTAGTTTTAATTAACTAAACAAAATTTCTTTTAAAATAAATATTGAACAAACATGCCATATATCTTTTTTATAAAGAACTAAAAAAGTGCTTTTAAATTGATCGTTGATGTCACTTGGTATGAGACACATTTTTGGCTTCATAATTTTTTAAGAAAAATTAAAAATTAAGAAAAATTTCGACAAAACATATTTGGTGCTTAACAAATTTTATGAACTTTTATTTCTAAAAAGTTCATTTAGAATACTTCACATGTAATCTTTTTTTATAAAAAGGCTAGAAATTTATTTTTAAATGAACTGTAATGTTATTTGAGATCACGGAAAAGTTAAACTTGCTAGTTTAACCTGTTAAAGTTTTAAACTTATATAAATATGGGCAATAGTTGGAAATTTCCATAAAAAATATGGCTACAATTTGTTGATTTAGGTCTAGTTCTCGATTACTGAACAAAATTTGTTGTAAAATAAAAATTGAAAAAGGTTCTCATATATCCTTTTTTAAAAATGTTGAAAATGCTATTTTAAAGTGTCTTTTATGTTACTTAAGTTCACTTAAAAGTTTAAAAAAGGGAAATTTTTAGCGTTATTCCTATTTTTGTGTGTACAATTTTTTAGAATTTCGTAAAAAGAAAGAAATTTTAAAAAATTTTTTGGTTACAATTTTATGTTTGAGGTGTAGTTTATATTTCTTGAACGAATTCGGTCTAATGTTAAGGTTTAGGAAGTTTCTTATATATCCTTTTTTAGTCTTTAAAATATCTTTTAAATACATTTTTTTTCTATTCCTCAATATTAATCTAAAATATAAATTTTAACAAAGATCAGACATTTTTTAAAAAATGTATATGTTTTTTTTTATTATATTTTACAGACTAAACAAGATTTTTTATCGAATTAAAACTAATTGGGCTTGTATTATATCCTTTGTCCTTAACAAAAATAGTTTTCTTTAAATATTTCTACAAAAATTGAATTAAAATGTTTTTGAAAATTATAATTTTTTTTTGAAAGATCATCCCATTTTAGTGCCACTGTGCACTCACACAAATTTATTATGTTAAATTTTTGTTTTTTATTTATTTTGTTAAGCTAACAAAACGTTTGTTGCAAATAACAAAAACCAAACAAACGACAAAAAAAAAACGTTTAAACAAAAATGTTTTAAATGCAGCTAAATGGTGAATAAGCGAGAGCGAACTGTAAACAGTGAAAATACATCGTTGTAATACAATGAGAAAATAAAACAAAAAAAAAACTTGTCCTACTTTAGCGAAAGCCAACTTCTATGTATTGTATCTTCTTTTTAACTCATAAATATGCATTTTTCGTGATGAGTTTTTTTTTTCTTTCTTTTTTCGTCAGCCAACAGCTGTAAATTCATCAGCATAATGACGCCAAAAGAAAGGGGCATCAAATAAACAGAATTCACTTTACTGCGTTAAATTTAGTCAGCATACGATTGCACTTTTACTTAAAACACTCGTAGTAACATCATAATGACGATGATGCTGATGATGTTGATGATAAAGTTGATTTTTCTATTTAAAATGCATATCTAATTTTTTTTTATGAATGAATTAAAAATTATGGTGGATAGAAAAAATTTTATGAAGAAAAAAATAGTAAAAAAAAGTGAAATAGAAACAAATATTTGACTGGATCTTAAACGATTTTGAAATACAAGTATTTAGACATATTTGAATAGTGATTAATTGAAATATTGAAAGTCTTTTTGATGGCAAAAAAAAAAATACACTTAGAAAAACGGGCATGATTAAGTTTTTATTGGAATTTTTACTTTTTTTATTGGTCCTAAATGACTTTAATAGTTAAGAAATTAAAAGAAAATCATTTTATACCTCGTGCAAATTATTAAAAACACAGTATTTAATTTGTTCCTTAATTTCGTTTGAAATCATAAAATCATTTTTAAACCAATTTCTTTTTAAACATTGTTTAATTCTTGAGTTTTAATTGGAATTGAGTTTTAATAAAGGGTGTTTTTTTAGATGTATAGAACTTTCGATAGGGATAACTGTAGAACTAGCTTTCATACTAATGAAGTGTGTGTGACTTTTTTTCCAGTATACTTTGGCATATCACCATTTAAAGACATACAACAGAACATCGTTTACAAATCGTTAAAATTTATTTCCAAAATATAGAGCATTTCGCCAAGTTTACAGTTGATCTGAGAAGCTTACACGCAATACTATCACATTCATTACCACGTTTACTCTATTCGATAATATTCATACAAATCGCGCCTGTTCCGTACGTACACACAGAAAGAAATTTTTCACCAATTAAAGCATTAATCAAAAATAAAATCGGTTTTAATTAAAAATTTAATCAAATGAATTAAACGTTTGATTGATACTGTTTATTTGTTTAATTCACTTGATTAAACGTTTAATTCAGTTTAATAAATTTTAAATTAAAACTGATTTTATTTTTGATTAATGCTTTAATTGGTGAAAAACATTTTTCTGTGCAGAAAAAGATCTTGGCCTACATCAATATAAGATCCAAGTGATACAAGAATCAAAGCCAGCGGACCACCAATAGTGTCGTGTGTTTAGTGAATGAGCTGAGAATCAACTCCAAGTTAAACCAGATTTGATCATCAAATGGTCTTCAGCGATGCGGCTCATTTTTGACTTAACTGTTAGGCAAACAAGAAGAACACAATCCTCATTAGAGTCTTGGAACTCCATTACATCTCGAAACAATCACTATTTGGTAATCATAATTGACCTTTGAAGAAAACACAATCTCCATGAGACCCTTGTAACTCCATTACATCTCGAAACAATCACGTTTCGGTAACCATAATTGTACTTTGAAGAGGGCATAATCTCCATAAGACCATTGGGAATCCATTACATCTTAAAACAATCACTATTTGGTAGCCATCGAACTATAGCGATCGACGCTGTACACCGTTGGCAGTGATGGCCTGAACAACGTCCTTCTTAATGAAATATGTGCCGATGACGCCACCAGCCTAAAATCCAGGTTCAGGCTGGTGGCCTGGCCAACGCCGTTTTCAAAGAAATATGGACGGAAAACGAAGCCAGCCCGAAATTGGTTTAATGTAAATTAGTTTTTCGGAATGCATTGGAAGCTCATAGATCCCATGTGGGTTGTAATCGTCCCAAATTCTTCAAATTACACAAGCATCGCATGTCACATTAAAAAATCTGCACGAGCGATTTGAGCGCATGATCATCTCTTGAGGAAATTTTAATCTGACCCTAAGTTTCTATAGAAGAATTATCCACTGTATACGATACTGGGACGATACCAACCCACATGAGAACTGGGAACTTCCAATTAATTCAGAAAAAGTGACGATTTGGTGTGAAGTTTGGACTGTCGTTGTCATTTATCCATTTTTCTCAGCACGCGGCGTAATCGATTTATATTTCATTTAGGAGGACGTTTTTCAGGTCATCACTGTCAACGGTAAGCGCAAAAGTTTGATGATTAAAAAACTCCTTATGCCTGAATTTGATGATATGGACACCAAGAGCTCATGGAAATTCTGCACGATCGATTTAAAGGCATGGCATGGCCATCCCTTGAGGAAATTTTTTAGCAAAGAATAATTCCCTGGATGAATGGGTAGTTGAACAAGAATAATGGCCGAATTTGGGACGATGCCAAGCTTCCAATGCATTCCGAAAAGGTGACTTTTTGGTGTGCATTTTGGGCTGGCGTCGTCATCTGTCCAGATTTCTTTCAGAACGACTTTGGCCAGGCCATCTTGGTAAACGGCGAGCGCTGTTTGGTCTTTTTTGTCCTGGCGGGGTCATCGGTGTAACTTTCATTAAGAAGTACGTTGTTCAGGTCATCACTTGCAACAGCGCACTGCAGCAAACGCTTTAGTTCGATGGTTACCAACTTCCTTTAGCATGAAATGGATATTAGAAACATCCCACAGAAACAGCCCATGCCACATTGGAAATTCTGCATGAGGGATTTGAAGGCTTTTCCATCTTACGTGCTGGTGATGTGCCAACAATATCGTGAGGTTTGATTCTGTTAGAGTTTTTCTTGTGAGAATTTCCTAAGCGGCAGGTTCACCACAAAGTTAAAATTCATTTTTAGTTTCTTTCTAAAGCGAATTTTTCTTAATTCTATATTTTAATCTTTAAGTGCACCACAACATGTCTAAATATCAAATATGCGGTCTTCAAAAGTGTTTGTGTTAGTTTGTTTGTGTGTGTGTGTTGCAAGTAGATGCTGTTGCAACATCAAGTTTAAGCTGCGGTTATTTCAATTTCTGCTGCTGTTGCAATAACTTTTGAATTGTTGTTTAAGCATTAAATCACCTACTTTCATTGAATTTGATTGGATTTGGCACACAACACAGCACATGTTATCCATCAATAATAATCACAACTCAATAATGTTTTATAGACAAAAATTATTTTTTTAAACATCATCCTCAAACAGCAGAAGCAGCATCCAGCAGTTATAGCCAATTCATTCAATCACCATCATCATCAGCAGCAACATCATGTTAAATGCAAAAAAAAAAAAAATAGTAGAAATAAAACAACAACAAAAAAAAACATGATCAGCAACATTTAAAATTATTGCTGTTGTTGCCGCTACTATTTTCTCAATTAATCGTGTGCATCCGTTCAAAAAAACAAAAAACACAAAAATGTTGTTTAATGTTTCTTGTTCCAATCACTGGAGAGTTGTGTCAGGTAGCAATATTTACACAGATACACAAACACACCCAGAAATTCTGCTGCCACTGCCACTATGGCAGCTGCAACATTTTACAAAATTAGTTATTGATGATAATTGTGGCATTTCATGGTGGATTGAATGTATTTTAAGCAAAAATATTTAACACAACCATCATCCATTTTATTTGCCGCATTTGAATACGTCACACTTGTGTTTTTTTTTTATTAAATGGTTGCAAATATTTAATATGCAACAGCGGCAAAAACACTTTTTGGGATTTGATTTATAAATTTAAAAAAAGGCCAAATTCTTGAAAATGCCTGGTCGATTGACTCGTATATAACCCAGTCGCTTGAGTAGTCAAAGGACCTTCAAATTCTTCGAGCAGAATTTCCAATGGCACATGGGCTGTTTGTGTTTCTAATATCCGTTTTAGACCAAAGGAAGTTTTGAACAATCGAACTATAGCGTTGACCGCGGTGGGCCGTTGATTATGATGATCTGAACAACGTCCTTCTCAATGAAATCTCAAGACACTTGGCCAGTTGAAGAACCAGATTCTTAACTTATCTTTAGACTAGTTTCACGACTAGTCAAAAGTTCAATCTCTTGACCAGCCCATACTCCCGATTTATGACTGTCTGTAGACCAGTCCCTTGACTAGTCAGTAGATCAGCCTCTTACCCACTTTTTTTCATTATACAGATGTAAGTCTTGCATAAGATACTTGTTCAATAGCATTATAATATGTCAGATTCTTATCGTCTTTAACCACCTCTCTCTTCTTTAAATAACTCTGCCAAAATGTCTAGAAAGACGTCGCATCGCAGTGCTGGTTAGCCATAATTTGGCTTTGCTATACCCGATAGAGGGTTCTCCCTAAATTGATCAAATCCTAGTCTTCCTCCTACTTAAGGCCTAGTCTACCTTCTACTTACACACGTTTAAAGTATTTTAATGAAAATGCTTCCCTAAACTAATAATTATTTGAATATTTTCAAAAAACAACAAACATGACAGGGTTGTATTTTCCTTAAAATACGTAAGACTAATGTGATAGTGTGAAGTACCATTTAGTAAGACGTCAACAATATTTTCGGTACTCAGTTGGTATCCAAGTTTTTGTGAAACTTGCAAAGTATCCTGAACAAATTGTGGCAAATCAAACACAACGTGCTCAAGGCCTCCGTCTTAATTTGTACAGTGAGGTGAACTCTCTATGGCCTTGGTAGTGGGGATAAAAAATGGGGTTAGCTGATATTTAACGTTTCCATGATTTCGATTCACCCACGTTACAAATGTTGGTAAGAGTGTCAATGCACCGGGTTTGCCATTTTCTTTAAAATCTTCCCCTTTCTAATTTTTCTGAGTTTGGGTCTTCTTGTCCTTTGTTCCCATGGGAACAAATATTAGAAGCTCTCTAAGAAGGAAAAATGGAACGATATACACGTAGAGAAAAAACATGTTTTAATATGGTTATCTCCAACCAAACTATTTTTAAAGAAAATTTTAAACATATTATGTTAAATATAACCATATAATTGTCAGCGACAATCATATTATGGTTAAATTAGTCCTCGATCAAGAACCCACAACCGTATTATGGTTGCCTCTAAAAATGCTATGGTTAAATATGACAATAATTTGTTTTTAAATTTACAATAGTATTTTCCTCTTTTCCAAGAGCAACATACTATTGTTGAAAACCAACCATGCTATTGAAAGTGTTTAACAAATTTTAGTTATTATTGATCGTAACATGTTTGGAGGCAATCATAATATGGTTGTGGGTTCTTGATGGATGTCTCATTTAACCATAATATGGTTCTTGTTGACAATAATATGGTTACAATAAACATAATATGTTTAAAAATTTCTTTAAAAATAGTTTGGGTGGAGGTGACCATATTTAAATATGTTTTTTCTCTGGGTGTAGAACGTTCATTAGAGCCTAAAACTAAGAGCGGTTGAGAAAGGACGTCGACAGTAGCCTTAAGGGGTCATCGTCCCCAAGAAGTTTTATCAAATTGGCTGTCACGTGGGGAAAATTGTTTTGAGGGGTGATATGTTATAGTAAATATTAGGGGCCTTCTAATAAGGACTTCCAAGCTTCTTGTTAAAGCTACATCCTTTAGACTTGTCTTAACGCTTGCAAGATTTTTCTTGTCTATTTTTCATTAAAAATGAGAAAACTCCTAATAAAGTTGAGAAAATCCGAAATGAAATTAAGAATTTCTATTTGAATGTGAGAAAATTCCAATTGATATTCAGAATATCAATTTTAAATTGAGAAAATTCGAATTAAAAATTTCATTTTGAAATTGAGAAAATTCTAAATAAAATAGAGAAATTAAAATTTGAAATTGGGAGAATGAATATGGGTCAAAAGCGTTCTTAATAGGTGGGAAGAGTTGGGGAAGGAAATATCTGAAATCGTATTGGTATGTGGCAATGCAACCTGCAAGAGTCGGCTACAAAGTAGAAGAAGGAGAGCAGAGGGATGTCGTTTTAGAAGATTTAATTAAAGTTTCAACGACATTCTCAACTTCTGAAGATTGCAGTAGATCTATACTCTAAACTACAACATTTTACCAATCTGCTCTTGATATTTTCTTAATTTCAAATTGAAATTCTCAATTTCATTTAGAATTTTTCTCAATTTCAATTTGAAATTCTTAATTTCATTTAGAATTTTTCTCAATTTCAATTTGAAATTCTTAATTTCATTTAGAATTTTTCTCAATTTCAATTTGAAATTCTTAATTTAATTTAGAATTTTCTCGACCTAAAATTGAAATTCTTAATTAAATTTAGAATTTTTTCTTTTTCAAATTAAAATTCTCAATTTAATTTGGAATGTTCTCAATTTTAATGAAAAATGGTGTAGTATTTAGACTCAACCATATGGTAGTAGATGGATTCGTATTTCGACTGGTCTTTAGACTTTTCTCAAGACTGGGCCTTAGAATTGTCTCTAGACATCTCTAGACTAGGTTTTTGGTTAGAATCTTTGATATTTTCTAGAGTTTTCTTCAGACTCTTGGCAGTGCTGTATAGTAGTCTCCAGACTACAATGATAGAAAACGCGTCAAAACGCTGATATATTTTGATTATGACAAGTGTCTTAGTTTTTGACCCAATAATGCTATTCATCACTGTGATGCCAGCCTTAACATCACTTGGCAAAATTGTCATCAATGGAATGACAGATCGGCATCATAGACATGACAAATCGGAGTCAGTTTAATAAAATATTTCATTGGTGTGATGACTCAGTATCATCGGAGAAAGGACTCATTAATGACAAACTGTCATAAAATTGAGTCATTCGGATTGCCTTAAGTCAAAATGATAGAATATTATTGTTTACTTATCAGTTACACATGTTTGTTTCACGTTTGTTGTACTCTGGCTTTTTGTTTTGCAGAAGAACTCGCAATAATTAGCCACAAGCATCATGCCCAATATAGTTAACGAAATCATTCTGCTTTGAAAATTTTATGTTTCTTACTAAATAATTTCAACAAATAGAATATAGGAATTTTTGCTTCCTTTTTTACTTTTTAAACATAAAAATAGTGTTAATTGTACACAGAATGTGGCAGCGAATTTATGTCACTGTAGTCATAGCATAAAAGATGACACATAAGATATGACAACATTTTATAAAGACGTTCGTCATTGCATTGGTGTCACTTTATGCCTCATTGATGCCATTTGCAATAACAAAGAAAAAAAATAGAAAAATTGATTTCAATAAAAAATTTGAGATATAAAATAAAAAAATTAATAAAAGGTAAACAAATTATTGGTATCAATTAAACATTTAATTCACAGGATTAAATGTTTAATTCACTTGATTAAACGTTTAATTCACTTGATTAAATATTTAATTCACTTGATTAAATATTTAATTAAAACCAATTTTATTTTTCATTAATGCTTTATTTGGTGAACAATTTCGGAGAATTTTTTCTGTGGCCATTGATGTCACAATTCTGATGTTAGGGTATCAAAAATATGAAGATGCATTTTTCTATGTGTAAAGTCTACATGTACTAGGATCTTTGGAAGGATAACAACCACTTTCTTCTTTCAAAAGAATTTGAAACTTATTTACGACCCACTTTGAAATGAATTCCCACAATTACGAAATATTTTGGACGATTTAATGAAACACTTAAAATTCTTTGAAAACAAAATACAACATAAATTTATTAATTTATCTTATATTTTCAACAAAACTAATTTATTTATTTATTAATATATTTTACAGACATCTTATGGACCTACCACACTATTGTTACACAAACGCAGACATACATACACATGTGGCATGCTGCATATGAGCACAACAATCTAATTATAAAGGAATGAACGAATGCATGATGAAAGAAGAGACGCAAAAGCCAAAGAAACTCTGGTGCAATAATATAAAACATTGAAGGGGGTCCGTCCTCCCATTAAAAAACAGCAGCCAAACAGTCACCCAGTAAATAAAATAAATTTTATTTAATACTGATTTACATTTTTGTGGAACTTGTCCACATCAAGAAATTTATCAAAATACAAAGGCAACAAAAAAAAAAAAAAAAACAAAATCGACTTAAAATTCTTGATAATTTAAAAGCGGGGGAAAAAATAAAGATTTATTTAAAAAAAAGAAAATAAATAAAACGCCATTTATGAATAAATAAAAAGTTTTAAACATTTTTGTTTAAAATGCCAACCAACAAAACGGAACAAAAATTAAAAAGATTGTGAAAAAATTACAAAATAAAGAAATAGTGCCTAGAATTTTTAATAACAACAACAACAACAACAAATAATCAACTTTTTTCTAGATAAAAAATTGCTAAAGAAATAACCCAGTTTTAAAAGAACACGAAAAATAAATTCAAAATTAATATAATAATTATGGTTTTGCAACTTTTACAGTTTAAAACTTATAGAAAACGCCTTTTGGAAACATCAATTCAAACAGCCAGTTTAAAGTTTTGATTCAAAGTGAAATTTCTCCTTGTGCTGTTTTTCAAAATTACAGTTTTTCATAAAAGTAATTCATATTAACAAGGACTTAATTAAAAAAAAAAAAAAACAAATTTGTCTACTTCGAAACTCCCATAAGAACTACGAACTCTCTACTTCATCAGTTTGGCCTAGCGGAAACTTGCGACAATAATTTAAAATCTAAAAATTAAGAGATATTTTTTACAATTTCTACAATAACCAGCTGCAATAATGTTGGCCGGCATTAGGAAACGTTTGGCACGCAAGTAAGTAAAAAAAAAACTATATTATTTAAAAGCAGTGTTCGAAAATAAACCGAATATTATTTAGCGTACGGTACACATACCCGGAAATGCATATATTCTTTTAGTGTTTGTGTCTAAGTACACAACCCTAAATACCATTCATAACTGTTTTCACGAAAGTAGCAAACATTATACAGTATTTTGTTATCCGTTAAAAAACTGAACAATTGTAGTGGTTCTGTAGACATACATTATATTTAATATTTTTTACATGGTTGAAGGAATCATCAAACAAACAATTTAAGTTACGCTTCTTAATAGTATTTTTGTTGTTGCTTGGCAATTTGCACTGCCGCAGCACTTATAGCCTGCGTTGGAATTGTGTACATGTTTTATTTTTTCAACAATTTTTTTAATGGCTTTTTGTCTTTTTCTTCTCAAAAAACGAATTTGGCAAAGCTCATTAAAACAAGATAACTAAAAGATATGAACATATGTATGTTTTATCTTTACCAGCCAAAAGTACGCTGAGCACAACTAAATTGAACGAACATTAATGTGCTGAACCGAACACAAAGAAGTTTGTGGTTTCTTACTAAAAACCGAACGCACTGAAATGTTCTCATCTTTATGTTAAATGGGATTAGTACAGTATTTTTATTGTTTACAAAGATCAGATAAAGGGAAACGTTGTTTTTTTTGAGGTATTAAACACATTAGCGTTTGTGTTTTTCACACTTCCACCGTACCGAACACTAAAGAACAGTATATAATGTTTCGAATACTTTTAAAGTCAAATTTTACACTTCATATTAAAAACATAGCGTTCGGCTCACACACTCAACAACGATATCTATTTTTTTTAGTGTTTGTATAGACGAACACAACCCTTAATACCGTTCGTAACTATTTTCAAGGCAGAGCCGATCATTATATAGTGTTCTGTTCTTCGTTAAAAACCAGAAAAGTTGTAGTGATACTGTAGACAAATATTATATTTTAATGTTCTATAATGTTTCTTTTTTTACATTGATAAAGAAATTTTAACAACGATTCGAGTAAAGTTTTTTTTGCTGGATTTTTCCGAAGCACAACGGAAAGGAACGAACATTAATGAGCTGAACCGAACACAATGAAGTTTGTGGTTAAAAAAAAACCGAACGGAATTAAATGTTCTCATCTTTTTGTTGAGTTGGATAAAAACAGTATTATTTTTGTGTTCGAAAGTTGACAAACAGAGAAACGTTAAACAAACAAAAAAGTTTAGCAACGATCGCAGCACGAACAGCTTGCGTGTGTATTGTGTATATGTTTTGTTTGTGTAAAATTATTCTGCAGGCTTTGTTTTTTTTTTTAAAGGGCGCACTAAAGAAACGAACGAACATTAATAAGCTAAACCGAACACAGTGAAGTTTGTGGTTTAAAAAAAAGACCGAACGGAATAAAATGTTCTCATCTTTTCAGCAATTTTTTAAAAATTTCTAAAATGCGATTGTCTCATTTCTGGTAATTTTCCCCGTTTTTAAAGAATTAATAATAAAACCAGAGTACGAAAATAAACTATTTTGATTATGTATTTGTTTTGTTTTGTACTTAAAAGTGATTAAAACAAAGAATTTCGACATATTAATAGATACTAAAAAAATTGGCCCTAAATCCACCTTTTAGTATACCGATCGACTCAGAGCCACTTCGTCCGTCCGTCTGGCGGGCTATCCGTCCGTCCGGCTTGCTGGTAGTCTGTTCATGTTACTAACATTGTGCGCAAAGTACATGTCACAATTTTGAAGATAATTTTATGAAATTTGATAAATGTGTACGTCTTAATTGACATACGTACGAAGCCTATTGAAAAAAATAGTTAGAAACGGTCCATGATTTCACACGGCCTCAATACTGACTTCTTTCCGGAAAAGAGTCCTTGGGCCCATACACTTTCTTATTATGTTGGTTTTAAGATAAAATTTGACTCACAAATATTTTATTGCAACATCAATCGTCTTACGCAATTTTTTTAAAATTTGCTTATAATTTTAACAACTTCATTAACTGAGACATGTTAACCTGCAATCACACCTGTTTCAATTTCACAATTAAAGGGTTGTGAACAACCTTTCCACCTGCGAGATCAAGACCGCCGCAAAAAGTGGCTTATATTTTGTCATAGTTCTCATACAAATACCACTCCGGAAAATAGAGCTATAAAGTGCCATAACTTCCTTATAAATGTTGGTGTTTCTATACAATTTGACGACGAAAACTTTTATAATCACCCTTATTATAAAAGTCGACGGCAACGGAAATTATATTATCTTAGTCGTACTTGACAATAATCAATTACTATTGACAGTCACTTGATATTTTCTACAGCGCTTTTAAGTCGACGTTGAGTGGAATGGACTCTGTTTTTGTCGACGGAAAATTTTGCGACTCCTCAAATGAAATTTAAAGGAACTCAAGTAAGCAAACAAACCTGTTTCTTAATACGTTTGAAATACAAAAAAAATTCAAATATAAACGAACATTTGTGTCCAATTTTGGATTTTTAGTCAAAAATAGGTTTTTAGTAAATAAATGGTCTATTTCGGAAAAATAGTTTTTTTTTGTAAATACCGTTTAAAATTAAAAATCGGGTTTAAAGTGAAAAATAAGTTTTTTTTTGAGAAAAATGTTTTTTTTTATTATCTTTTATCCGGGTTTTAGTAAAAAAAAAAATCGGGGTTTTTAGTGAAAATAGTTTAGAAGTGTAAAATCGATTTTTATGTGAAACATTGCATTGCCAGTAAAAAATCGGATTTTTTAGCTTAAAAACATATTTTTTTTCTAAAAATTTAATTTTTTGGTTAATAATCGGGTTTTTTTAGTATAAAATCGGGGTTTTAGTGCAAACTCGGCTGTCTAGAGGAAAATTGGTTTTTTTTTAATGAAAAATCGTTTTAAATTGAAAAATTAGTTTTTACTTATAAAAAATTCAATAGTAAAAATAGGGGTTTTGAGTGAAAGAACCCGGAGTTTTAAGTTAAAACCCGGTTTTAGTAAAAAAAAAAAGTTTTTTTTTAATAAAAATCGGGGGGGTTTTTTTTAGCTAAAAATCGGTGTTAGCCAAAATTGTTTTGTTAGTAAAGCTACGGTCACACTTGTCAAATATTTGACGAAAAAAACACGACCAACAAGCAAACCAAATCATCATCTCCTTTAATTCCAACATTTATTTTGATTATATTTCCACATCTTACAAAAAACTGTTTTTTGCCATGACCATGTTAAATCACATTAACTATTTACAAAAGTAGTGGTTACGCTTATTTGGTCAAATATTTAATAATGTGCTGTTTTCACAACGCAAGTGACTAAACGTTTAGTAAATTTTATATGGAAAATACTCAAAAAACTGAGTGCTTTTCATGTGTTGTGTTGTGTTGTGAAAACAGCACATAAGTGTGACCGTAGTTTTTTAGTTTACAGTAGTTTTTTAGCAATTTTTTTTTTATTTTTGATTTAAAAACTTACGAGGCTTTGAAATAAATCGGTTTTTAAGGAAAATTATGTTATAAGAAAAATATCGAGTTTAATTAAATTGGGTTTTTTTACTTATGAAAATCAGATTTTAAGTGAAAAAATCGGGTTTAAGTTAAACATTTTATTTTTAACATTTTTATATTTTTCGAATTTATTCTATGAGCTAAATTTCAGTTATGTATTTTAGTAAGAAATAAATTGTTTATTAAAGTTTAAAAGATTTTGTTATTCGTGCTTAATTCTCTATTTTTATTATTTGATAAAAACACTGAAATTTATTGTTGATGGGAAAAGCTATTCCTATACGCATTTCATTGGTTGCTTAGGTCAGATCGTCAGGAAACTTCATCCAACGATTTTAGAAAAACTAAAGATATTAAACCAAATAAAACCGTTAAGCGTTTAAGAATTATAACCAACAATTCTACCTGTAACAACATCAAAGTTTAAACAAAAACATCAACAATAAACAGTGAGTTTATCTCTTCTTACATTCCCCATTTCTACATATATTTTTATAAAAGATTCTAATATTTTATGAAACATTGAGTCTTTTAATAAAAAACATCGTGTAAAATCTGATTTCATTTTTGAATTTTTAAAAAATTTGAGTTTTAGGCAAAAGTTTTATATTATATTGAAATATTTAGTGCAAGGAATGCTCTGAATTATCTGATTTTTAACAAAAAAAAAAATAAGATTTTTAGAGAAAAAACTAATTTTTAGTGAAACCTAACTTTTTTGCAAACAAAAATTATACCTTTAGGGAGAAAACATTTTTCCAAGAAAACTTTTTTATGATGCAAAAATAATTTTTCGATTATAAAACAGTACTTTTAAGTGAAAATTCAATGCAAGCAAGGAAATTTTTGAGAAAAACTTGTCGTTACGAAATTTAATTTGTGTTAGAAACAAATAATTTTTTAATTAGAGAAGGATTAACTGTTCTATTCTATTGAGTTGTTTGTTTGTCTGTTTGTTCGCCTCAAATTTGTCAAATTTATATCGCTTGACTGTTGTGACATAAATTTAATAAACGTTGTTTTTTCCTTCTGACCTGTTTTCATTAAGTTCATTATTTTATCTCCTACGAAGTCATAAAAATTTAGGGGTCAGTTGGGATTTTTATGATTTTTTGTCTTCTTGTGTTTTTCTTTGTCATTTTTGTCTTGTGTAAAGTTTTTAGGTTAAATTTCTAGGGAAGCAATAAATAAAAAAATGACTGCGAATAGAAATACAAGTCGTTAAACTTAATTGCAGGCTTTGTTTTTGTCAGTTTAATTAAACGGAATTAAAACTACGAATTTTTCTTATTTGCTTGTCTCACCAAATTGATTAAAAGGCAGTGAAGGGTATATTTTTTTATGTTTTAAGAACATTAAGGAAGATAAGGTTAAAAAAAAAACGAGTGAAACAGTTTCCTCCCAACAATTTAAAAGAGTCAGTTTTTTCCATAATGGGCTTTTGTATAGCTTCAACGACTGCGAGTTGTTATAAGAGTTACAACGCTAATAATTTAAAAATCGTTCACAATAACTTCTAATAGATTTTAAATTTTAATTTCGTATTTTGGCAGACATTACTTTGAACGTTTTTATGTATTCTAACATTTGGCAAGCATTTAATGAAATCAGTGAGATCACTAAAAAATTCAACAATATGAATCTTAAAATAATTCACAATAACACTAGCAGCACCTTTTAAACAATAATTTCACATTCGTAAATTTTAAGGGCCGATGTTGAATGTGAACCACGCCTAAACGTAGAGTTTTTTCTGCACAATCGAGTAACGCGTTAAAGTTATTCAGGCTTATTATGAAAATGGGCGTTCAAATCAAAATGCATATCGTGCACTTCAACTTCAGTGATGAGGCACATTTTCACCTCACTAGATACGTCAATAAGCAGAATTGCCGCATTTGGGCAAATGAGAATCCACGAGTGATTGTTGAAAGTCCGATGCATCCACAAAGAGTGACTGGTTGGTGCGGTTTATGGGCTGGCGGCATCATCGAGCCGTATTTTTTCAAAATGAGGCCGGTCAGGCAGTTACTGTGAATGATGTTCGCAATCATGAGATGATAACGAACTTTTTATGGCCCGAAGTGGAAGATATGGATGTGGACGATATGTAGTTCCAACAGGACGGTGCCACTTGCCACACAGCTAACATGGCTATTTCGCGCAACAAATTCAACGGCTGTGTTATATCACGTGGTAACAATGTCAATTAGCCGTCAAGATCAAGTGATTTGGCACCTTTGGACTTCTTTCTTTGGGGTTATTTGAAATAAAATGTGTACGTCGATAGGCCAGCAACAATTCAAAAGCTAAAGATTGAGATAATTCGGCACATTAACGGCATAGAACCTTAATTGAGGCCGTCAGCGCAAAAGTGGTGTAAGCCTCAATTTTTCATGCCTTGACTTATCTACGCCAAATTGTTTAAAACTGCGAAAATAAAATAAGAAACTTGTTTATCGCTTGCTTTACCAATCCCTAACAGAAAACGTTGCAAAAGTTTGGGTTGCATTTATCTACTTTTGCTCTACTTATAATACAAAAGTAGCCATAATTCACACAAATATGAAATAAATGAAATGTGGCTAACACCACTTTTAAGCTGAAGGCCTCAATTATGCCTCAGCGTCATCGAAAATTTAAACGATAGGATGGAGGTGTGCCGCCGAGGTCGCGGAAGCCATTTTGCAGATATTTGTTCCATACATAATTGAACCATACCAATATTATCATAATAAAAAGAAATGACAAATAATTATTTGTGTTTAATTTAAAAGCAACATCGGCACTTAAAATTTAACCACGCTTTATATGCAACGCTCCGCCAGAGAAAATTCACTTTAATACTTGGAAACTATTTAACAATCGCTGGTCAGTGTTTGTTGAAATCCGCGTCGTTTTAGATATACATACCTCAAATATTTGCCAAATATGACTTAAGCTTAAGTTTTTCTTAAAAGCTTGTGTATTTATTACTTTTATTTTTAATATTTATTTATTTAATGAATACCTTGAAAACACCTTGTCTTTATTAAAAATAATAAAATTAATTGATTTAACGATTTTTTTTTGGTATAAAACAAACTTTAGTAAAAATAAAAAAAAACAACAAAACAATAAAAAAATCATTAAGAATAATGTATTTTTAGAATAAAAAAAACACTTATTATTAAGATTAACAAAAAAACTAAGCAAATTGCAAATTACGTCAGCAAATTTAAAATTCGACAGGTTTTAGTTTTAAAAACAAATTTTATTAAAATGAAATAATTTATGGCCAATAAATGTTAATTTCAAACAAAACTTCGCCGCAAAATTCACAAAAAAAAAATAAATAAATAAAAATTAAATGGAAATAAATAAAGAATTATATCTTAGAAAATGTTTCTACGCTACTTTTTTTAGCCTTTTTCAAAAAAAAAATTTTTTAGTAAAAGTATGAATTAAAATGAAATTTTTTTTTCATAAATAACAAACTTAGTTTAATAATTTCTTTTAGTGTAGCTTTTGCATTCATCTGGCATCACTACTCTTCAATTTCAAAAAGATCGTTATGAATTAAAAAGCTTTTTTTCGCTTAATTATTAGCCTTCAGTATCAATAACAGTAATAACTTACATTTTCTCTCTTTCTAATTGTAGTTGTATTAAGAGCATCGCTTACCAATTTTTTTAAATTTAAGAGTGTAATGAAAAAAACTCTTACCTGCATTATAATCAAAACAATTATTTTTAGAGATAAGAAACCCATTTCTCACGCTCTTTAAAACGATGATTAATGTAGTCATTGTTTACTTACCACTTTACTGTCAGTCAGGTTGAAAAATTATATTACAGGTAGCAAAAGCTATTTTTAGATGATAAACAATTAAAAGCTTACCCAGCGAGCAATTCATGTTAAATGGAAATTTTAAATACAGTATTTATTTATTAATTAAAATTTACAAATACCAACGTTCAGTCCATGGTAGTGAAGCAAACCAACTATGTATATGGGGGGTTTTTTCTTTAGTGACACAACTTTTGAAACCGATGTCTTCCGTTCCCAAAAAAGTCAAAAGTTTTTGATTTTGTAAAAAAAAGGTCAAACATTTTTTATTATTTTGTTAAATTTTTTTTTCGAAAGATTGAAGATTGTTAAAAACAAAAGTCAAGTTACATGGTTGAGAAAAAACACCACTTTGGCCTAAATGTCAAATTTTACTTGTTGAGAAATTGTGGCTAAACTGCTATCCAACAGAACTAACCTTGGTGTGAAAGGTTCCAAAAGTTGTGTCACTTAAGATGAAATTCCCCTATATGTATTTACATATGTGTACAATATATACATATGTACTTATGTATTGGTTCCTTTTCTCCTCTAGAAAGCATAGGACCCTACCACGATTTTGCCAGAAATCCGATCAATTGCGCGGTGTTTAACTTCATTCCAGTTCATACGTGCATCTGGTAATTCTCTCATTATTTGGCGTTTCCAGTTATGATCGGGTGTCCCACCCCGTCCACTTCCTTGCGGCTTAATTTTTAGTGGCCCTTCAGGCGTTAGCTTCGTCTGATTTCCTTAGAGTTTGTCCAATCCAGTTCCATTATTATTTTTCGATTTCAATTAACTTTTGATTAACTCTTCTCCTCAGCTTGGTGTTTGACACTATCCTTGGCAAGAAACTGCTTAGGATTATTCTCAGGCATTTATTGGTAAAAACACACAACCTCTGTGTGTCTCATAGGACCATGCCTCATGTTTCACAGCCATATAGCAGAGTGGATTTTACACTCGAATTGTATATTCTCAGCTTGGTATTTTCCGATTTGTTTGATGAGGACGGGATTCGTTTTAACTGGCAAACGTATTTCACGCTATATTGATTCTATTGGATATGTCAGCCGATGATCCGCCTGAATTATCGATGAGGAAGCAGGTTATCAAGGCACACAAATTATTCAAGGTGATAACACACAGCCCTGATGCCCTCCTTTCTCCTTTTTTATGTAAAAAATCTGGGAATAGCTTGTTTAATTATTGCCTAATTAATTTTAAAAAAATGATTAATCTGGAATCCGAAAGTAAACAAGAAAAACTCGTTTTTGTTTATAAAGCTTTTAGCAATCTTGAAGTGCGTTTTTAACATCGAGTTTAATCTTAGCGGTAAACTATAATTAATTAATCTGAGAATAAATTAATCGAGTACTAATTGTGTTTGAAGTTTTTAAGAGGTAGTTTAAACCTCGCAGCATTCCCATACTGAATAACACCAAATGGCAACAAAATATTTAAAAATAACAACTTTTATCAATCCACTTAGCATTTTATACAGAAGAAGAAGAATTTTCGCCCTTTTAAAATAAATTCTTATAATTATTTTATTTAGGTTATCACATATTTAAGAATCAATAAACTCTTACTAGAATAATCCATTTTTCTGTTAAAAATTTTAACAGCTGCTTTTATTACACATGTGTATGTGTTGACATTTGATGATTAAGTTTAAACCACCAACATTGATCGCTTAAACTGGCAAATAAAAGTAATTAATCCTCATCTTAAAAACTAAAAACACAAATTAAAGATGACTAAATCTCTAATCTCCATGCTAAAAACCCACCCTTAATGTTTAAAGTGGGGAACATAATAGTTGCTGTAGTTCAACGTTACGAATAGCGCTACAAGCTGTCATAAGTTAAAAATGGCAGTTTCAAATTAGTGCCAACAGAATACGTAGTTGTAGTAGTTTTTGCGTTTAAAGTTGAAACGCCAAATTCGAAATTTCGAACCTTGTTGCGCTACAGAGCATTCGTCAGCTTCAGCTATTACTGCAATTACTTTATTCTGTTCTAGGCCTAATGCTTTTCAATAAAAAAAAATTGTTTGCTGGATTTGCATCTCATTAAAAAAAGCTTTTTGAATGACTTTTGGGATTAATAAAAAATTTAAAAGTTTTAAAATTACTTTGCACTTAAACAGATTTATTTTAAATTATTATTAAAAACTTTCCCAAACTTTCTTAGACTCATTTTATAAAGTTTTTTTTTAGATTTTCAATATATATAATCAGGCTTAAGTTCATCAAATTTAATTTTCATTAAATTATTTTTATGAAGAAAGGAATTTTACAACATGAAAATTAATTAAAATTGTTATTGATAATCATTCATTCTCCACTGACCTGAGATTAAAACCCAGGCTGCTGGTTACCCTGACATGTTTCGATCGCTACCATTCGATCTCCTCAGAGGGATTTGCCGGCTTACACTCGCTGCCATCGACGACTGCTTAAATTAAATTTGATGAACTTAAGCCTGATTATAAATATTGAAATCTAATCCATAAAACCATAAATAGTTCAACGAAATTACCACAACACTAATTATTTTTTTTTAGTATTAAAGAAAGTTGATGTTTGCTGGGTTAAACTCTTTGCAAAGAAAACATTTCAATGGCTTTTTGGGTTAAAGCTTTTAAGCTTATGAAATTAAAAGAGAAAACAAGTGACGCTGCGCCCTGAATTTGCCCATTGCTGCCCAAGAGAAAACATTTCCCAAACTCCCTCTAAAGGGTTAAGAAAAAGATTTAAAGTTTATACAATTTATTGGCAAGTTGGACACATTTTTAACGTCTATTTAAAACTTTCCTGTAAAAAAATAACGTGTTAATTTGTTGGTGTTTTTTTTATTAAATTTTATTGTTGTAAAACTATTTTTTATTTAATTTAAACTTAAAAGCAAAAGTTTACTTAAATAATTGACACATAAGTTTCTTAAACAATTTTTTATTTTTCATTTTGTGGTTCAAAATATTTTTTTTATTTTAAAAATAACGGTTTAAGGTCTTATGATAAAAATAAAAAAAAATAAAGAAAAAATAAAAGTTAAAAAAATAAAATAATTTTTGAAAAATTAGAAAATTATAAATAATTGTAATTAAAATTTTTCAAAAAAAAAAAAAAAAAAAAAAAAAACTTGTGACTCGTTTTAAACCAATTTTTTTTCTATTTTTTTTTTTTTTCTTTTAAAAAATCTATAAATGGAATGTAACAAAAACAGTTAAAGCTAAAACTACTTTTTCATGTATTTTTGTTTTTTAATTTTTAAGAAAATTGTTTTTTCTTTTTTTTATTAAACTACTAATAAATGACTTCAGAACAAAAAAAAAAAATAGCAAGAAAAACAAGAAATTTTAATTAAAAAAATTTAAAGTTTTTGCACAATTTCGTATTTCTTTTTCAAGTCCACGCTTTCATTTTTCGGGTCGTATTTCTTTTTCATCATCAATTTAGCACGCATTTCAGCAGCAGTCATGGGCAAATGCAGGCTGCCTGCCTTGATGGTATTGCCGCTACCACTTCCGCTAGAACCTCCACTTCCTGCTGCAGCCATTTCTGGTAGAGAACCATTGCTGGTTGGTGTAGGAGAACGGCTGTTGTTGCTACTGCTGCCAATGTTGTTGTTTGCCATTAAAGATTTGGTGGGTGAGCCCATGGTGGCTGAGGGTGGTGGTGGTATATTGTTGTTGTTCATCACCATCATTGTCTGCTGATCATTTTTGCTTGTAGCCTTGTCAGTTACATCTATGCCATTGTTGGTGTTTGTGTTGTTATTGTTAGTGTTAGTGTTGCTGATGTTGCTTTGCATACTAGAACGTTGGGATTCATGGGAAGGTCTTTTGGTAGAAACCATTGTAATGCTGTTGATATTTTCACTAGCTCCCGGTAAAACCTGTTCCGTTGTTGTATACTCCATGGATTTGCCATTACTTTGCTGGCCATTTAACATCAAACCATCGCCTTTTCCCTCCACATCCACCAGCAGTAAACGTACTTCGCAGGAAATCGCCTTAATGCGCTGCACTACCTGCTTGTGGGTTTCATTGTTAATGGCTACTCCATTGACTTCTATAATACGGTCACCCTCCTTCAAGCCAGCAGCCTCTGCTGGTGAATTGGCATCAACTTTGCCAATAAATTGCCCGGGCTTAGCCTTTTCTGAGTGTAGGTTAAAGCCATAACCATCAAAATCCGGCCTCTTAACAATGTGACACAATTTGGTGGCAGTTTTGTTGATGACATCAGGACTAGAGCCGGAGGCGGAGAGTGTGGGTGAGGAGGGTTTAATTTCAGTTTGAGACATTTTTTTTATTTAGTTTGTCAGTTAATTTTGAAAATATTTTAGTTTTTTTTTTGTTTAAAATACCGGCCAGCCGTTGTAGTTTTGATTTAACGAATGAATGGACGAATGACGTTGAATTTTGAAACTGAAATTAAACGAAACTTTAAAAGGAAATGGCAAATTAGTAACAAAATGCTAATTTTTAAATTTATTGTTTAAAATAAAAAATAACAGCGAAATTTCTAAATGATTCAAAAGGGTGGAGTTTGCTTTTTTCATTGTTATTCAATCTATTTATTCAGTTGTAATCAAAAAATGGCATTAGAGACATTTAACAAATAAAACAAATTAAATAAAGACAGTGGAATAAAATAATTATATTAATTGGAAATTGAAACAATTGTTTAGAATTTAAACGCTTTTGCTTGATGCTTTAAACAAAGTTTAGTACTAAGTTACTTTAATATTTTGTTACAATGAATTAATACTAAAAATGTTGTGCAAAACGTTTGCAGTTTAAATTTGGTTAAAAATCTAGTAAACATTTTATTTCCAAACTTATCGCTTAATGGTTTGTAACTTAGAAAAGTAAAAGTCCGTCTTGCACATAAGGACTTACAAACCATTCTTGAATCCCTAAAACAGTTTTTGTAGACTAAAACATGACTAACGGTACATCCGCTTTTTCAATACAACATTAATTTGCTTTATAATTTTAGTACCAAATTTTTTAGCAGTTTAACTCAAATTAACGCAAAGCTGAAATTAATAAAAATTTAGTCCTAAAATATTTGAAAGAGACAATTTATTCAAAAAATTTAGTTGTAAAATTTGGTTTGTAAAACATGTAGCACTAAAAGTAATAAACTCAAAACCAAGCGTCCAATTTTTATTTTCATTTAAAGTTTTGTATCAAAAACTCGAAATTTCTAAAATAAAAAACATTAATTAATTTATAAATAAAATTAATCAATTACTTTTAATACGAAAACTCTAAAATTGCTTAACTGTTTAATATTTTCTATTTGAAATCTGGCTCCCAAATGTATTGCAAATACATATGTATTTCAACATTATCAATTTAGTACTTAAATTGATGTTTTGTTAGTACTAAAAATATTGCATTCAAATTTAAATCTTAAAATTTTGGTACCAAAATGTTTGCTTACAAAATAGGAACTGAATTTTAAGAATAAAAACATCTAACCATAATATTTGAAAACTTTAGTACTAAAAAGTTAGCACTTCATAAGAACTATTGTATAAACATTTTTAGTACCAACATTTTTTTTTTAAATAAGAACGGGATTTTAAGTATAAAAACGATTTAACATAATATTTGAAAATTTTTAGCACTTCATAAGAAATATTATTTGAAGGGTTTAGTTTTAAATGTCTAATATTAAGAAATTTGGGATAATAACATTAAGAAAAAAATGTATAATAAGTTTTCAGTACTAAATCTTTAAAAAAAAGTTTAGTACTAAATATTTTACAAAAAATACAAAAAGTTTTGCCAAAAAAAAATTTAATTTTCAAAATTGAGTACTAAAATGTTATTAGCAAAAGTTTGATAATAAAAATTTAGTGCAAATATTGCAGTGTTAAAATTTAAGTAAAAAAGTTTAAGTACTAAAATGATTTAAACAAAAGTTGTGTACAAATCCATGAGGTTTACAATATTCAAATTTAAATTATGTTTTTAATATGTGCTACAAATTATGTACATATATAAATTTGAACTTTAATTATTGTGTACCAAAATTATTTTACTAAAATAAAAACAGTTATAAATGTATATCCAAATTGTAGTACTTATATTTTATACAACATTTTTGTACCTCAAATATATTTGTTGGCATTTCAGCAAATATAATTTGTACCCAAAAATTCATCATTTATTATAAACTTCTAAAGATACATTTTTTAAAATTTGTACTAAAAATCCTTTAACAATATTTTTACTATATATGTTTGCTTCTATATAGTAATATAATTTAGTACTCAAATATTTAGTACTCAAAATATAATAAAATATAGTTATTAAATTAAAGCTAAAAACATTTATAATTTTATTATAAATATTGGCGTTCGCGTTTTCTGATGGATATATACACATTTTTCGGTCTTTCAAAAGAGATAGCTTCAACTTATTACATATTTAGAGGGATAAATATGTTTTTAAGAATGGCAAGTATCATAATTTCTTAGCAGGTATTTGTGGTGAAATAATTGATCACAAAGTTTTGTGAGGCACGCCACAAAAATTGGGAATAAATTTAAAAGTTGTAGTGTGTTTTCCTAATTTTTACCAAATTTTGTATTATAAGGTATACAACATCTAATTCATAAAACAAAGCTGAATATTAGAGAATTCTAAAAATCACTTGTTCGCAGCCAAAAAATTTTGTGAATTTTTGACAAAATCCGTGAACCCTTTGTGACACATGCCACACAACGCACGCTATAATTTTTCCAGTAGTATATAAACCTAATTTAATTTATTTTAACAAAACAAATTATATATTTATGAATTGCATTTCTTAAACTAATTTTGTGATTATTAATAAATATCAATTTTTTTTTTAACGAAATTTATATTTTTATATGTAAGCCTGCTGTAAGTGTTATTTAAAGCCCATACAGCACCTAAAATAATTTAAATTCACGTATTATGTTAATAGATCAGGGGTTGGGTGGGATTTGACAAGAATTATTGTATAATTGATCATCGAAATACATGTTTTTTTATATAAAAAATTAAAACATACATACATCTAGTCTTATATTTCATTAAAAAAATTTGAAACATTTTTGGATGGTGGACTGTTTCTGGGATTTGCTCATATATAATTTAATTTAGTGCTAAAACTCTTAATACAAATTTTAGTACTAAAAATTTATGTGCAAAATCACTGTTTTGCTAAAATTTTATAATTTAAAATAAAATTTTTACACTTTAAAAGTGAGTTGCAATGTTAAGTTTTAAAATTTGTTGTAAATTTGTTTGTACTAAAAATGTACTTACTTCGCAGCAACAAGGTTCTTACCAGAGAACTGCAACAATACATAATACTCGCGAGCGCACTCGCTGTTTACTAAATCATTTTTAGTCTCGAATACTTTTAAACACTCGCTTTTACTGATATGGTTGGCTCGTTGGCTCGTTCTTCATACAAAGCGAGCTTCATGCATAAAAATATTCACAATAACTTTTACTTGTACATGTGTGAACTACATAAAGTAGTAAGAGCTCAGAAAAATGTATGAACAATATCACAACAACGCAAAGCTAAGTTTCGTGTTTTTTCTATTTTCATATTCGGTAACTTTTTGTATTTAACTTACACGACTTAGGTGTTACGACCTGCTCGTAACAACAACATTCACGGCATATTCATTTAGTATATGTTCGTGTATTTAAAATTAAACACTAAATGAAAACGTGGCTGCCAGATTTTATGATTTGTCCCAGGTAAGACGATTTTAGGCGTTTAAATGATTAAGTGCATGTTTTGTTATTTATTTTATGGATGAAAACTAGTAAAAGAAAAAACTCAATTAGCAGCCGATATTTACCGTTAATATAGAGCGCACTCAGCCATTTAAAAAAAATGTTATTATGTGCATCTTAAGCATCATAGAATATAATTGTGTGTTTGTTGTAAAATTTGTTGTCAAAAATTTATATATATATAAAAAGTAAATTCTGTGTTTACGTCGCACAATGAAATAACGGAATGCGCAGCGTTGCCATTGGTCAATATTTTTGTAAAAATATTTACATATAAATGAAATTGACGTATAAAAAAATTGTGATTCACAAGCCTGTCGCATTCGTTATATATTTTAATTAAAATTTTCCACGAAAATTTTTCTTATAATAACTTTTAAATTCATTTTATTTCATAATGAATTTAGCCCTACATGTTTACTTAAATATACGATCATTGTTTTTTTCCTAAACCATCTGGCAACGCTGCTTTAAGTATTGCTACGAATGACGAATGCTGCGAGTAAACACTTGTGCACTCAGACAATTATACATCTAGGTCAGCGAAGGGCAGATAGAGAACAATGAATAAAAGAGAGTAAATTAGTTGATTTATCAGAAGTACGAGTGCTATTGCCGAATATTGAAATAATTTATTTAAGAAACAATACAAAACGGAACTCATATAAATTTCATTGCGTTTGCTAAAGGCTCGTATGTTGAAAACACAATTTCTTACGAGCCTGGCGAGCACATACAAAAACAATAGGCTGTATTAACTACACCGCAACTCGTTTTAAGGCGAGTATCATCAATCATAAAAACGGGTGCTCGTTGCAGTTCTCTGGTTCTTACAAACATAGAGATTTGGTGAAATATATTCTTCTTTTTCTAGGGTCGAGACTTTTAACTAATTAAGTACTAAATAAAAGTTTTAAAAATTTTGTACTAAAAATTAAATATGTGGCAAAATATGTTAAACTAAGAAGTTAAAGCAAACATTTCATTATAAAAATTTTATAAACAAAGTTTTTTTCAAACATTTTAAAATTTAGTACAAACAGTTAAATTCAAAATTTAATAAAGCATTAATAACTTCATAAGAATCTTGCTTCGGTATTTAATTTAAATTTTGAACTAGAAATTTAGTTCTAAAAACTTTTTTTTTTTACTCATTTACATAAAATGCAGGGGCTTTGTTTAACTGGACAGCTCCCATAGGCGGATTATTTCCAAGTCTCATGGTTTTCTAAATTCCTTCTTGACACATTAAAACCAACGATCATCGGAAGCTTTCTCTGTACTTACACTTATTTCCTTATTGAAATAATTTTGTTATTAGAGATTCTGAACTTTTATTGAGCGAATTTAATTAATTAAATTAACAAAACAAAAAATATGCCACAAATCACTTGTTAATTATCTAATAAAATACAATCTTCAGATACTGTGTACTTTAAAGTGTAAACTATTACTAAAAACAGAGGGATTTTATTGTAATGTTCGAAAAAAAAACATAAAATTAAAATAAATTTTTAGAAATCATTTGTTATTACTTGACTGTTTTATTTCAAAATACTCTCTCGTAATTAGTTTTTATCGCATTTTAATGGAATTAGAGAAAAAAAGTGAATAAAGAATAAATATTGAAAGTAATGAATGTTTTGGTTCATTAGGTTGTCATTAAGAAACAGTCAAAGGAAAACAGAAAACCAACAACAGCAACAACAACACTAGAAACAGTGCTTAATATCTGATAAGCAAACACTGAAACCTCATTAAACGGAGTTAATAAATTTCAGTTTCTCAATATGTAGTATGAAATAAGAATTTAGCACATTTAAAAGAAACCTTGGGAGTTAAAAAAAAGTTTTCGTTTGTTCATAAAGTCTGGCTTCAAACTAGTTATGAAAGTTTTGCTTCAGAAAGTCCAAGTTTATTGGTGAGAGGGTAAAAAACATGTTATTCTTCCTTCTATCTCATTATTAAACTCAGACTTTCTGAAATGAAATGGTTATAGTGTGAATCCAGACTAAAGCCTGGTACTTTGTTCAACATTTCACGTGAAAAGCTGTCAAAACGCATTTGAAAAAAACTTGTGCGGAATATCTATGAAATAATGTTGATAGAGTTGTACTCTGTTCATTTTGTGAAAAAGTTCCGAAATGTTTCTGGCAACATTTTTTTACAACTGCGAAATAATATAAGATGCACTTATTTCACGTGAAATTTTAAGCAAAAGCAAAAAAGTATGAACTGATTATTAAATAAAAAATTAAGATAACACAATCGGTAATAGTTGTTTATCCATATTTCCCTTCTTTTTTATTAAATTTTTTATTAAAAAAAAATTTTTTTAGTAAAATACATGTGGGATTTGTTTACATACGCAAAACAATGTCGCATTCTTTGCAGGAATAAAAACGTTAAATTGTTAAAACTCGCATGATTTGTAACACTGATACATGTCAAAATTTTAGTGTGCCATAATTAATGTAGCTCAACATTTTTCACAAATTTTAATAGAGTACCAGGCTTAAGGGAACATTTGAAAAATTTCGTATTTTCTTTTGGTTTCTGTAAAATTCGTTTAATTAATTTTCTATTCTAATGTTCTTTTCTTTCTTCTAACAATTAACTTAAACTTAAAGCTTAAAATTTCTTTATTATAATTGAGTTTTTTTCTGTTTTGTTAAAGAAACAACAATTTTGCCTTGGATATTGTTTTGTTGTTTCTTGAGTTCTTTGTAAAAATATATAAAAAAAAATTTTATCTTGAAAAAGAATTGTTGTTGGCTGCTGCTGTCGCAAATTAAACAGCAGCTAAATAAATTTTCAATATTTATTAGAGATTTGCTTTGTTATTTGTTCCGTTTAATCTAAAAAATATTTTCTTAAATAAATTTTTGTGTTTACACAACAAACAAACAGTCGTAAAAAATTTTAACTGCTTTAGTTAAAAATAAAATTTTAACAGAAATTAAAAAATTTTGATAATAAAAATTTAAAAATGTCGCACTTAAATATTCTTTTAACAAAATTTTTAGTACTGATTTACATAAACTACAAAAAGCACGTAACAAAAATTTTTATTTATAAATTTCGAACTAAAACTTTAGTACTCAAGTTTTTTTTTCTATAAATATTTAGTACTAAAAGTAAAGTAATGTGTATGTAGATGTACTGAGGAATGTATTCGCTAAGTTATTTTATCACAATAGTTAAATAAAACTCTTAAAAATAGCAACTCAATTGAAATTTTGTACTAAGTTTTATGTTGAAAACAGTCAGTACTAAAAACTTTCTGTTGAATATTAAAAAAGAATTAAGGTTAAATACTTGGTACCAATTAGGCTTACTTAGTGCTTATTACACATAAATACTTATAAGCTTAAATAATTGGTACTAAAATTAAGACCTAATGGTTAAGAAGGGGTGTGTGCCCAAGGACACACTTCCACTCGGAGACAAATGCGGTCCATTGTGAATAAAAGACTTAATACTTGATGCTGAAATTAAGACTAGACACTTGGTACTAATTATGCTTACTTGGTATGAGCGTTAATACTTGATACTAAAACTAAGACATAAATTAAGCTTGTCTGGTACTAATTACAATTACTTTGTCTTATAAGCCTAAATACTTGGTACTAATTAGGCTTACTTAGTTCTAAAAGCCTTTAAACTTAGTACTAAAATTAAGACTGAATACTCTGTACTAACAAGACCAACTTTGTAGTCCAAGCCTAAATAGTTGCTACTAAAATTATGACTTATTACTTGGTACTAAAATTAAGACCGCTTATACTTGATACTAAAATTTAGACGTAAATAAAGCTTGCCTGGTACTAATTACAATTACTTTGTTTTATAAGCCTAAATACTTGGTATTAAATAGGCTTACTTTGTGCTAAAAGCCTTAAAACTTAGTTCTAAAATTAAGACTGAATACTCTGTACTAACAAGACCCACTTTGCAATCCAAGCCTAAATAGTTGGTACTAAAATTAAGACTTAATACTTGATACTAAAGTTAAGACTAAATACATGGTACTAAAATTTAGACTGAATACTCTTTACTAATAAAAAGACCTTCTATGTAGTCCAAGCCTAAATACTTACTACTATTATAAGTACTTTTTACTTGGCACTAAAATTTACATTTAATACTTGGTACTAATTACGCTTACTTAGTACTGTAAGCATAAATACTGGGTACGTAAATTAAGACTAAATACTTGGTACTAATTAGATTTACATGAAACAACCGCCCACATTTACGCATTAAAGATGAGGCCTGTTTTAGTTGATTTGGCAATTTACATGAACACGAATGCTATCTAAAAACTGCGTTTCTTCTCTGTGACTAGTTTTTTACTCATGACTGTATTATGTATTAGGATTTGTCTAGACTGGAGATCGGCAAACAAATACATCGAAATATTTTAGTAGTTAAATGGAGAATATACCAGCGGGAAAAAGAAGTATTACGGAGGCCTACTTTCAAAAATTTTACTTTTTCTCTCCTCCCTTATCATAGAAGGGAATATGGAATTTGTATTTAATCTTGTATATGTAAGAGCCGAGGCCTTCCATGGGGAATTCTTGAGCAGTTAGATAAGAATGGTAATTGAATCAAAAAAATTTTTAAGGATGCCTTTAATAAGGCCTACATTTGGAATAGATCAGTGATATGCAGCCTGTATTATTGCATTTTGCGATTGTATACGTTGTATGCATCTTTCAGTATGACTTTCAGTGTCATACTAAAGAAGAAAGAATACGTGAATGGTTCGTTCAAAAAAATTTGGGTCTGCACACTTTTTGGGGTCTTGGATTTGAATCTTAAGGGGTTTAAAAAGAGTAGCTTTCTTTAAGATTCAGCTTGACCAGAGTCCTATCAGAGACTAGACTCCCGGGACTCTGCCCCTTCTGGTCTAGTAAAAGATAAGGACGATTTGGAAGTCCCTTATTAGCTTTGATATTTGGCGGATTTTTGCCAGCAAAAAAAGGTGTAAATAGGCTGGCCGATTTATTTTAATTATTTTCTTTAATGCGAAATTGGTTCTGAAATGTTGACTTGAATTATTGCACACTGGGAAATGTTTCCGATTCAAAAAGCAAATTTCTTTTAACTGCCTTTAACAGAATTTGCCGTACGGTTTAAATTAATTAAATTCTTTAGAAACTAAACTTCCCATAACTTAAAGCTGTTGTTGGCCTTAGATATTCTCATCTTCTAATTTTTTTTTTAATTTTTTTATATTAAAAGTTCCCTTGAAATTTGAAGCTTTTTTATTAATTCATTCAGAATCTTACAAAACAAATATCATTAAAATTATTTATAAAGTCATTGCAAAAAGCATCTTGAAATATGATGGCGTATATTTTTTTTTGTTCAATAATTAAAAAAAAAAATTTTAATAAAAAAAAAACAATAACAATAAATAAGCATTCCCTTGTTTAGTTCGCGGTGTCAGGTAATGAACGTAAAAACCGTAGAGATAAAAAATAGTGAATTTAAATGATTTATTCACAAGTTTAAATGATGCCACCGCCACCACAATTATTCCCATGTTCAGTTTAGAATTTTTTTTAACGACTCTCATTGAGAAACGTTCTCGCATTTTAACATGAATTTAGCGAGAGGTTAGAAAATATTTGATATTGAAATTATTTGCTGCGGTTAGTTTTAATTTATTTTATAGAATTTAAAAGAAAATTTTTAAAAGGCGAAAATGGAAATCACCGTTTCCAATAAGCTTTTCATATACATATTCTTTAATTCCTAGAAATCTTTAAGGAAAATGGAAATTTATTTTAAATAGTTTTATTTATCTTCTTGTTAAATGTATTTATGCATATTTTGTTAATATTTTTTCCATTCTACTTATCATACAAAATAAAATGTTCTTCAATACAACGTAAAAAATTCTTGTATAAACCTCTCAAAGCCGGCTTTATTGAATTCTTTTATACGAGTTTATTTATATTTTTTTTTTCAAGTTTCAAATAAAACCAGTTTCAATTCAGCTTTAAACACATAATAAATAAAAAAAAAGAATTTGAAAAATTTGTTGATGCTGTGCGCATGTGTAGAGTTTGTTTTGATTTGTGTTTTCCTTTGCACAAGTTGTTTAAGAATTTTTATTTATTTGATAAATAACTCCAAAATTGTTAATTGTTTTTGTAAATAAATTTTATTTATTTTCAATTAAAATTGTTTTTGTTCCTCTATAAAATTCGTTTAAAAATTAATGAATCATTAAATTTAACAGAAAAGTTTTATTAAATCAATAAATTAAAAAAAGTGCCGTGCATACATACATATGTACATACATTTTAAGGCCAGAAGTCAGATCGCAAAAAATTGTTAAACGAGAATTTTTTGTTAGTATTTATTTGTTAAAAATACAATTAAAAACTATACTCTACTTAATTTACAAGGCAAATAGAAACGTTAAGAAACAGACAAGAGTCACGTGCGGGATTCTAACCTACAAAGCTCATACACATAGATTAACTCACAACCAATTAGCCCACCAGGACACCCAAAAATATATGTATGTTAACATTCAGATTAATATAATATAAATGAAACTTCTATAACTAAAACAAAGGGCCATCATCAAATTACTAATGGCGGCTATACACTACACAAGTTCATGGCTAAAGTCTGGCACTACGTAAAAGAAACTTGTGACTCGAACTATTTTAAAATTTAATTTTTAATTTTTAAGTGAAAAAGACAACATGTGCAAATAAAAACAAAATTTCCTTTTCCGAAAGTTAAAAGGTAAATTTATGTTTGGCATTCTGTTTGTAATTTCTACAATATTGATCTAAGACCCTATAAAGTATATATGTATATATATTCGAATTTAGCACTTTTTTTTGCTGTTAACTCTATAAAAACCGCGACACAACCGAAGGTTTTTAACTGTGTTCGAAAATCAACAGAACATTTTTTAGCGTTCGGTTCACACACCCAGGATATCAATTTTTTTTATTTGCTGGCTTTTTGTTTTTTTTCTAGTGTGTATTTTGTTTTAGTAAACAATGTTTGGTTTTTTCCAGCTAAAAGGGCGCTTCGCACAACTGAAATGAACGAGTATTAATGAGCTGAACCGAACACAAGCAAATTTGTGGTTAAAAAAAATCCGAACGAAATTAAATGTTCTTATCTTTTTGTTGAGTTGTATAAGAACGGTATTGTTTTTGTGTTCGAAAGATGACAAACAGGGTAACGTTATTCTTTTTAATCATTTTCTATACAAACACTATTAGCGTTTGTGTTTTCCACAAATCTAATGAACCATACAGTAAGGAGCGATATTTAGTGTTTATTTTCGAACACTGGTTTTTAACATACAGTGCACAAGTTCACTGTACAGTTTAATAAACTTGAGTAGCAAAATCTTTTCGACTTTTACTCATTTCACAGCGCAAATAGCAAAAACACCGCCATACACTATACAAACACAGTGTACAGAGCAATGACTGAACTTGTGTAGTGTATGGTCGGCATAAGCTAGCAAAGAATATTCGGCTATTTCCGTATGTACACATGAATGCAACAGTTTTCTAAAGCAGCAATCCTCAATAAGAGAGCACAATAGCTTGATTTGCATAATTTGCTCATTTTGTTAGTGGCTTTTAACGTGAAATGCATCTATAAAAATTCGTTTTATTGCATATACAGAGCTCATAGAAAAGCTCTCTTAATTTTATCAGAATCAGGAATAAACACTTTTTTACTTGCATTGAAAGTAGACGAATACATCTAAAGTTTAGTGAAAATTAAGCAAATTTAAGTTTGATGAAATTAATTTTTTGCGTAAAGTTAGTTTGTCATTCCGTTTGTAATTTCTACAATATTAATCTTAAAACCTATAAAGTATTTATAAGTAGCGAAATTGTCTTAACGATGTCCATCTGTTCGTCGAATCGTCTGTCTGTTGAAACAGGTGTTCAAAAGTTCCCAGATACGATGGGGACTTGGTTGCTAATAATTTATGTCACAAATAATCTGTGAAAAATTTCTGTTGAAATCCAGCAAGATTGGTGAAAAATTACTGAGATATGAGCAAAATACCACGACTACCTTAAATTTTTACCCATAACTATCAAATTTTTACCCATTAATCTTTACTTTTGGAAGTCTTTTTATAATTTATGAACTTCACATTCACCTTAAACAGACAGTAAAATACTTGCTGTAAAAAATTAAATTTAAAAAACACCATAAACTTATTAAAATTACTCATCAAGTGTTGTTGTTATTTCACATACCGACCGCCATACAATTGTCCTACAACACAAGCCAGCTTCATAAAATTGAGCTCAAATATTCTCAGTTCGTGAAATTTGTTTGGTTTTTAAAATCGGCAGAATCGACCGACCTATTATTACACTTAGCGCCCACACAAATATGCTTCCGAAACAAGAATTTTCATAACGTATGAGCTAAATGAACCAAATTTTTATATTCTATAAATGTCGGTCTATTATTTATTTTACCAGGCACAAGTGTTCTCCAGAGCTTGAAGTTTTGGTACGATAGGTTCCAAACAAATCAAGCTAGGTGGATAAAGTTGAGCTCAAACATACATTTCTGGGACAACATTATGGCATTCGATATCGATCGAAATTCCCATTAAAATTGCATTGTAATTTCGATCGATATCGAATGCGGCAATTTGGCCCTTGTTATTTTCCAAGGTGAAGGATATATCAAATTATGCAAAGCCGAATATAGCACTTTTACTAGCATAGTTTGGCATTAGTACTAAATTTTTAAGTTTTTTAGAACTAATTTTTAGAACCTTTAGCATTAAGATTGATTTATTTAGGATTTTTTTAAATACATCTTAGAACTTAATTTTAAAAACCCGGTTTTAGGTTGAGCTTTTTTTTTCGTATAAATATAGTGTCTTTATAGTTTTGTTTTAGTACTAGTTTTTTAAGCTCTAATTTTTAGTATTTATTTTAAGTAGAAATTTTTAGAAATAATTTTTATTAATTTTTTTTTTCAAAATATTTGCATAAAACCAAATTAAAGTTACGATTTTCAATATTCGTTCTCTTTCAATTCACAATCTATTCATTGATTATTGTTTAAAATAATCATTATAATTTAATTAATTGACAAGGTTAATAACAAAAATATATTGTTTTTTTAAGTTTTGTAAACGCCAAATAACAATAAATAACAAAATCAAGCTTTTACATACAAAACTGCCAAATGATCTCATACTAAAATTTATTAGCTGTGTTTTTCAAACCCTTTTTAGATTCAATACTTTTTAAAGGTTTTTTTTATGTTAAGTTTGTTTTGTATATGGAATTAAGATTGTTTTCTTTTTAAAATTATAAACATAAATTGGTTGGGAAAAAACCTTAAATCAGTCTTTAATCTTCAATTAACTTTTCTTATTCAAATTAAGCAAACTTTTTGTTTGTTTTATGAATGGAAAACATTTACCGGAAATATTCAATTGACTGTGAATAAATTTTGTTAAATTTTTAATTAAATAGTAAATGACTTAAACTTCTTTGTAATTACTAAATAATTACTTCAATTTTAATAAAGAAATATATAGAGAGAGAGGGAGGGAAATCTTCTAATTATATATTTAACTTAAACTGGACAATTACTAAATAAATTCAGTAGAAGGAGGGGATTAAATGGTTTCAATTAAAAACAAAGCATGAAAACTTTTAATACTTTAAAAAACTTTTGTTTCTTACTTTTTTTGTTAAATTTGGTAAAACTAGAAGTAATTTTTTTATAATTCCCTTGAACTTTTGATAACATCTTCTAATTTCGTTTCTTTCGAGTTGCCAGTTTTCTTAATGAAATTCTTGCCTTGTATTTGATTTTAGATTTTATCTTGTCGTTTTTTTTTTTTTTTAATTAACTTTAACTTATCTAAAAACCGAAAATATGTCTTATCTTTAAGAATTTATTACGCAATCATTAAAAGGTGTTTATAATGTTTTCATGTTTTTTGAGACAGACTTTTTCTTATTGACGCTTTTTGGAACTATTTATTTACTAAACATTAGTACAATAATTATATGAGTACAATAAATGTTTTAAATTATTTCTGAATGAAATCATAAGTGACTGTTCCCTTGATTATGTTGAAAGAAAACCAAACAGCAATAAACAAAATCAAAAAATCAACTTCAGCAAAATTATCTTCTTTAAATAAGAAGATAAAAAATTTTGATTGCTTTCAAGTAAAAATATTCAAGCAAAAGTTTTTGACAGTTTCTATATAAAGTCTAGTACTCTGTTAAAATTTGTGAAATATGTTGAGCTACATTAATTCTTTCACACGAACATTTTGACAAGTATCAATGTTACCTATCATGCGAGTTTGTAAAATTTAACGTTTTTATTCCTGCAAAGTATGCGACATTGTTTTGCGTATGTAAACAAACCCCACATGTATTTTACTAAAAATTATTAAAAAAAAAAAAAAAGAAAGTAAATATGGATAAAAAAAAAACTGTTAACGTTTGTGTTATTTTAATTTTGTATTTAATAATCAATTCATACTTGTTTTCTTTTGATTAAAATTCCACGTGAAATAAGTGCATCTTATACTATGTTCACACTTGGGTTCTTAAACGCGTTTAAGCAACTCGAACGTGATTAAGCTCTAATCACATCAAAATCGAGATGATTCCCCATACATTGAAGTGAATTGGTTATCACTTCAAATTGACATGTTTGCAATTAAATCACTTCATTAATCACATAGAATCCACTGAACATATCTCAAACTGAGTATAATGTAGAATCGGCCAATACGAACTGTAAAACCGGCCACGATTTCTGCTTAATGTTTTTATTCATAATTTCATAAATTTTCACAATTTCATCATTAATATCGAGCCCTAATAGCAAAAATTATGTAACCAACAAAAATAAAATTTTTTTTCTTCAAGTCCAGGGTTTGTTTCAAATTGCTTTTGCTCTCATTTCGTAACGGTAATTCTCAGAGACATGAAATTTTTGGAGATAATGCAGATGATCAAAAATTATCGATTTTTATCAAAAAACAAAAATCTAAATTGCTGTTGGTTACATAATTTTTGCTAATAGGGCTCGATATGTTTAAAATAATCATCTGATAACTTTATAAAAGTATTTTTTTTATAAATTTTTAATACTTTAAAGAAATATAAATTTGTTTGTTTTGTTTTTTTCTTAATCATCTGTCATCTTAATCATCTCAAATGTAATGTGAACGGCTTTGATCAACTAAATCAACATTTTGATTAAAAGCGCTTAAAAACTCAAGTGTGAACATAGTATTACATTATTTCGCAGTTGTAAGAAATGTTGCCAGAAACATTTCGGAACATTTTCACAAAATGAACAGAGTACAACTCTATCAACATTATTTCATAGATATTCCGTAAAAGTTTTTTTTCATATGCGTTGAACAGAGTACCAGATTGTAATTTGACTTAGAATACACATTCGAATAATATGAAAATTTGTAAAAAATATTACCGTTATCTTTGTTTTTTTTATTGCTGATTTTTGTCATTAGTTTAATTCGGCTTGGACAGCAAATTAGCTCAAGGTGAATAAAAGTGTTGAAAATGTTTTTTTTTTCGCGTAATTTCTATCTTGAGTTAAATTGTTTTAATTTGTTTTGTTTTACCTACTTGCTGCAATAAAAATAGGACGAGGAAAAGATTGCACGCCAAAGGAGAAGCTCATTGTCGTCAACATGTGGAATGATGGAAAAATGTTGGCCGAAATTACCGAAATTTTACATCGCTCGCGAAAAATGGTTTATAATTGAATCCACGCTACACTCAGAAGACCGCGAAGCATGGTGGAGGAAGCATCATGGTGTGGGGATCATTTTCATGGCATGGTGTGGGCTTAATTGTGAAAATTAATCGGAAAATGGCCCGTTATCAGTATTTGAACATTATTAAAAACCAAATGGAACCTTATGCTTTCAAACCCATTCCAGTTTCATTCACATTTATGCAGGATATTGACCCCAAACAGACGTCAAAGCCTGTAAAAGATTGGTTTTGTAAAGAACACATCTCAATTAAAAACCTCTGGTATGTTGTGAAAAGAGCTGTTGCTCATCATAAGTAGAAAAACTTGGATGATCTGTAGACTGGAATACAGAATGCTTGGGACTCGATTACCCCGATTTTTTTGAAGAAGAATAAGCATTTTAAGTTTTTATGTTTACAAATTTTGTTACCATAACTAAAGTACAATAAAAAAATATGATTATTTGTATGACACAGTTTTGTGCTTATTTAATTTTCAGGACTGTAAGTGCTGATTAACACACATCAGGTCTAGCTGATCAGTTTTTGTTTAATTTTGTCTTGAACCTAGGGCCAAATTGTAGCATTCGTGACTTTGATCGAAATCTTACTTTTCGAAACCGAAAAGATATTAACGAAATTTGAGATAATGGCATTCGATAACAAGTAGTCGATCGTATCCCTTCACTCGAATTGTCATTCGATAGTTTAAGAGCTTTTCCGACAGACGTACATACATGTTTTCATTCCACTCAAAAATTCTATAACATTTGAAATACCTCCGCGTTACGATACGTCACAAAATTGTATTCGGTACAAAACCTCATTCGATCACGAACGCGAGGATTTGAACCCTGATTGTTAGTCGCCGTTTATAATCAGAAACGTTTATATTTGATTGTAAAAGGGGAAAGATGAAAATTCCTTGTACACTTTGTTTCGAGTACAAGCATATTCAAGACGTGGTGTTGAATTCCAGCTTTAAACTAATTTAGAATACAAACTACGAATAAGTAAACAAAAGGAAAACTAGAAAATTAACTAGAGCGTTCAAAACGGAATCACAATCTACTTTACCCGATTGCACACTTCGATTTAAATCCACGGTTAATTCTGTACTCCTTTGCATTCTCTTTACCTTCTTTTCTAAAAACTCAAGACATAAAAATACAAACATACATTAATTTTCATACTGACAAAGAAAGGATTCTCAAGGACTTCAGCGAGCCCTTCTTTTACATTCTATTTTTGGTAAAACTTATAAATCATTAGAGTCCTTTCATCATCTTCCTTATAAAATTCCAACTTATGTAATTAGGGTTAAAAATTAAAAAAGCTTAAAAATCTTGAATCTTATAAAAAATTAGGGTATAAATGCAAAAATTTTCTGACTATATTTTCAAAAACTAACTTCCAGGCCCACAATGCCGACAAAACTTAAATTTGTTTTTGTTTTCAATATAAATATACGAAAGAAATGTATTGAAAACAAAAACAAATTTTAGTTTTTTAATACTATTTTCAATATAAATATGCGAAAATGTTCTTGTCGACATCGTGGGCCTGGCTTACTTTCTTAAACACTTTAAAAAAATTGTATACATAAAAAAAATTTCTTAACTCAAGGCGATGGGATCTTTGAACTTTAGCTAAACATTTTTGAACAACAAATTTAATTCAAAATAATTAAAAAACCATGTTAAGTACAATTTAATTTTTTTTTAGTAAAATTAGTACTTAATTTTTGTATAATTTTTTTAATAAAATATATTAAGTACAAAAAAAATTAATAATTTTATTTTAGGCATTTAATTTTTTGTACTTAATTTGAAGTACTATATTTTTAGGTAAATTAAAAAACAGTACAAGCAAATTTTAAGTTCTTTATTTTATACTTAATGTTTTTTTTTTAAATTTAGTACAGAAAAAATTTTAAGTTTGTATTTAAAGTTCTAAATTTTTGGTACTTTATCAAACCCAGTACAAAATTTTGTAATAAAATATATTTAGTACAAAAAAAAAATTGAGATTCTTTATTTTAATTGCTAAATTTTTAGTACAAAAAAATTAAATGCAACATTTTCAGTATGAAATCAAAACTGGTACTAAATTTTTGTTAAAATTTTGTAATAAAATAAATTAAGTACTAAAAATGTTTAAGTACTTTATTTAAAGTTCTAAATTTTTAATACTTTATCAAAACAAGTACAAAAGAATTTCAAGTTCTTTATTAGAAGTACAAAATTTTGCAATAAAATATATTTAGTAAAAACAAAATTTGAGGTTCTTTCTTTAAATTGCTAAATTTGTAGTACTTATTCAAACCCAGTACAAAATTTTGTAATAAAATATTTTTAGTATAAAAAAAATTTTAAATGCACAATTTTCAGTATGAAATCAAAACTAGTACTAAATTTTTGTTAAAATTTAGCAATAAAATATAATAAGTACTAAAACAATTTGTTCATCAATTTTAATACTTTATCAAAACAAGTACAAATTTATTTAAGCAATAAAATTTATTTAGTACTAAAAATTTTAATTTCTTTATTATATATTCTTAATTCTTAGAACTAAATTAAAAATATGAATTACGAAATTTTTGTTAAAATTAAGAAGTCCAATAAAAAGTTCTTATAATATACATATGTTAAGTTCTAAATTTTTGTTAGAAAATGTTTTTAGTACAAAAAAAAATTTAAGTGCTTAATTTAAAGTTCTTTATCAAAACTAGTACAAAATTTTTGTCAAAATTTTAAATAATATATATTAAGTATTAAAAAAAGTTCTTTCTTTAAGTGTTTAATTTTTTACACTTAATCAGAAATAGTAATTAAATTCATTTAGAACAAAAGATTTTAGTGCTTTACTGGAAGTGCGTAATAAAACAAAGCTAATTTGAATTTCTATGGTACAAAAGTCTAAAATTTCTAGTACTTATTCTTTAATAATAACTCAAGTTCGTACCATTTTGTTTAAAAATTTTAAGAATGTACTAAATCCCAATCTAGATTAAAACCCCAAATATAAAAATTCCCCGGGAGTTTTTCCATTTTTACAATTACAAAACAGAACCATTCGAAAGTCTCATTTTTTAGTAGACTAATACAACAATTAAATTTAAATTGAAAAAATGGGTGAAGGGAAAAACTTCCGGGAAATTTGTATTCATAATTGGGTTGCTAAAGTAAAGTTGTTGTAATTTTTAAGGTTAGATTGAATTTATTTCTTGTATGTTTTGGTTAGTATTTCTGATCTTAGATTTGCTAAAAAATGTTTAGTACAAAATATTAAACTTGCTTCTAAGAGATTTGTGCTTTTCGAAAATATTAATTTTTTTCAAATATTCCATTTTTGTATTTAGAAATGCATGTTCTTGTTTTTTTCAATTACATAAAGAAATCGACATGTAGTTTAAAAAGTATTTGTAATTATAAGTATGCAGGACCTTCCGGGTCTGATTATACTGCACTATGACCTATTTATAAACAATTTTAGAGCCTAAATTTTTGTCCGTTACCAATTAAAAGTATAGTTTTATTAATAATAATTTTATTTACAAAATGAACAACGATAATGTTAATTATTTCTCTTGTTTTCTGTAATACAATAAATAACAAAAGTATTTGTTAATAATTTTAACAATTTTTATTTTCAAGGTTCAAGTAAAAAACATTAAATTGAAAAAAATAACACTTGTTCACTTAATTTGTTTTAGAGAATTAAAGGAATGTGTTTGTTTTATTAACAAAAAAAATTATAAAAATAATTTAAAAAAAAAATGCAACAATATGTCTAGTAAACAACGCAATATTCAATTATTGCTGTTTGGAAAGAATTCATCAATATACTGAATACTTGAGCAAAAATAAAAAATGATAATAAAAACAATAATACACATGCAATTTAAAAAAAAAATATTTTTAAAAAATTTTTTTGAGGTTGTTGTTAAAGATTTTTTTTTTGTTTATTTTTTGTAAAATTTTTCTGTAATTTTTTTTATGAAATCGCATGTCGCACGTACTTGTGCAACAACTTGTTTTAAGTACACATGCAAACTGGGCACAGTGGTTAAGATAAGAGAAATTTTTAATCCAGCTTTTTTTTTTAATGGAAAATAAAAGTAAAAGTGTTTTAAGTAAGAAATTTTTAATACACTCGATTTAAAAAAAAAAATATATTTTTGCAAAGGTTTAAAAAAACAATAGTTTTCTTTAGCCAATTCTCATTCCTCCAGTCGAACAAAAATTATACAAGTTCACTGTTCAGTTTTACAAAATTGAGCAAATATTAAATTCGTTTTGATTTAAAATCAGTTCATCGCGTAAATAGCAAAGATGCCGCCATACAGTACACAAATGCACTGTACAGTGCCAGACCCGAGCACTGAACTTTGTAGTCAATAGCCGGCATTAGATAATATCAGCCCAATTATAAATAAAAATTACCCGAGAGTGTTTCCCTTTTCCCATTTTTCCTATTTAAATTCAATTGTTGTCTTACAGCCTTACCTAAACAAGAGCGAAAAGCGTTTTCTAGCTGTCAAAAATTTGCATGCCCATACAATTTGTATGAAGCATCGCTAAATAGAGCGGCGTCAACGCTTTGCAATTGGGAAATCCGATTTTGAAAGCGCGTTTAACAGTGAAGATGGCCAGGCCGCTATTGTTAATTAATAATGTCAATTCAGCTGTTTTTTCGTCAATCTAGCGGTTTTTTCTCTTCTTTTTATTTCTATTATGTGGGTTTTATTAAACAAGAAAGTTAACACTACTGTTTGTGGGACAACGTTTACGCTCTTGTTTAGGTATGGTATATCAACGTAAAAGCTAAGCGAAAGAAAACGTTCCGTCTTCCGCTCTTGTTTAGGTACGGCTGTTAGTTTAGTGCAAAATGAGACTTTGAAATGGTTCTAATTTGTATATTAAAAGCACAACGGAGGCCAAAATATTAAGTTTGGATTAGACTAGCCGATAAACACCAAAATTTGAGAGAATTTAAGTTAAAGAATTGAAAGAAAATTAAAAACCTAAAAAAAAATAAAAATATGCCGACATAGCATGATTTGGAATTGAGAAGTATAACATGAATTAGTTATATAATAGCTTTTAACCAATTTTTCTTAAACTTTTAGCTTATCTTCTTCTAAAGCTAAAGTGCAATTCTAGAATATAGGTACATATGAACATATACAAGATTTCTTAAGCTGGAGGCTATGCATCTGTCAAGTAGAATCATTGTAAAATTGTATTATGAAGTTACACAATACACGCGTAGAAAACATTAAGGTACGCATCGAAGGCATTATTACTTTTTACTTTCGCATGCGTTTTGAAATAAGGGCAAGAAACGAATAGAAGGCGTGGTGTGAACCTCCAGCCTTAATCATTTAGTTAAGACCAACGGTTCATAAATAGGGACCGACTTCCAGGGGGTCAGCAAAACAAAAAAAAAACCACGAAAAGATTTCGATAAAATGCGAAAACTTTTTGATTTGAATTTCAAAAATTATAAAAATATAGAACTTTTTTAATCGTTAAATTTTACAAAAATCATATAAAACCAAGAAAAACTGAAAGTACTGTCTACGTTTTGTTATGCTGAAACCCTATTTAACCAAATCTTTTTGAAACCGAGTTATGCACATTGAAAGTCCGCGAAAAAAATTTGTTTCTCAAGGGGTACGTTAGACTAAATTAATCTTTTACTATTATGTTAATTTTCTCAGACCCACTGTGCAACGAAGAAGATCTGTCGGTATGCAATAGCGTAGTAGAGTTTTTTTTAACAAAAACGTTTTATTAAGAGTATATTGCAGCAGCAGTAGCAACAACAAAAATATCTGGCACTCCAAAAAACAAATTATGTAAGAAAGTGAAATCCCATTTAAATAAAAGAAAAGGTATTTATTCATACCAATTTTAATGTTTTTGTTTTTGTTCCATTAACTACATATTTGCATAAAATTATAAAGCTGCCAAAATATGTAAAAAAAAATTAATAAAAAATATTTTAACTTTTTTTTATTTTTTTTAACACTTACATTTCTTTAGCTGTAAGCAAAAAAATTTTTATAAATATTTAATCCTTTTTTAATTAAATAATTTAAATTGAATATTTTTTTATTAAATAATTTTCTTATTAATCAAAAGAATTTATTCTAAAACTAAAGCTGGTTTTTTTGAATTATTTCTTTCATAAATCTTCTGCTAAAACGTGTTTTTTTTGTTTGTGCTGTTGTTTTTATTTTATATTATTGCTTTTGTTACTTCTTTTTTTTTGTGTAAAAAAATTAATACATTTTCTACCGTCCGTTATTTTATTTTAAATATTTTAACGTTTTTAAGTACGAACTTCAACTGAAACTGAAATTTCTTGCTCTGGCTTCAAAAAAAATATTCAATAAGAGGCACATTCTTACACACGTTAATACAATAAAAAAGCAAACAACGACAACAATATCAACACGGTTATATACACTAATACATGTTTACTATAGAAAACACACAGGTGAGCACCTCAAAATTTCAAAAAATCTTTATCAAGAAAAAATTGCTCTTAAATAGGTATACTCCAAACGTGGTAAAGTCTGCTATAAAACGCGATAAATAAATGTTAATAATAAAAACAAACAAACAAACAAACAAAAATAAGAGTCTTGCATTTTATTACTCAAATCTCAAGTTTACTCTTGCAGTTAATGCATTTTTCAAGGTAGATATTTATATAAAAAACATTCCAACAAAAATACATGCTCTTATTCACATAGTTATTTATGGTGTCTTCATATTTTTGTTGTTGTGTGTTGCCTCTGTTGTGATTTTTAATAGAAACCTTATTAAAACCCCTTTAAGCAAAAATAGGAAAGCTTACAAAACCAGTTCCCCACCATAACAAAACATCATACAAAACACAGAAGCAACAAAACTTAGGTAAAACTATTTTGTTGCTAAACCTTTTCTGCACACAAGCCCACACATACACGTACAAATCTGTGCAAACAGAATGATAAAAGAACAAAATGAATTTGCTAAAACCCCAACAATAAATTTTAAGGTTCTCTTAAGTTGATATTTCTTTTGAAATTCTTTTTATTGCCCTTTTGTTGATCAAACAATTAAAACTAATTTTTCTTCTTTTTTTTTAAATTTGCCTGTTGCTTGTAAAGAAAGGGTCTTCCATTAAGAGTTTCTTATCTTTAAATTTAAAGAAAACAATGAGAAAAAAGGACTATCGATGCGATCATGTATGGAATATAACATAACGTCCCCGCGGATTCGCTGGGCGTCTCGCATCCGAAATATGCAATTTTGCACGTCTCTGAATTTTGCCAACCGCATCGGCTATGTTACTTTTGTGGGTCGCTGTGGTTTCTGGCTTACTCGCTTTGCCCTGCGTCTTAAGAAAACCCTAGAAGAAAAAATATAGTATGTAGCGTCAAAACGCACGATCTCTGTGGTTAGTTCACATCGGGCCTGTTCGGAAATGCATCACTGCGCTGCATCAGTGATTTCAAAAGCTTAAATATACATAAAAATTGTCAAATACTCCACAAAAACAATAGTCACACATTAAAAAAAATTTAAATTATTTTTTATCGGCAATAAAAAAAGTTTTCTTTTCTGATGAAGCGCAGTGATGCATTTCCGAACAAGTCCATCATCTTCTTGTGAGATGACCATGTATGAGGGGCACCATAACACACAGGTAGCAATTTAAGTGTATATTCCAAAAGAAATTATACATTCGCCCCTGTCGAAAAAAACAATATCTATTGAAAAACCTCACACGCCGAATTTTCCACTCGACAACACATCTCATCCACCACCAACGCAATTCGACAACCCAACTTTACATCTGCTTTAAATTTGAGAATCTTCAATGGTCAACTTGGTGTCACAGATCTCGACCTTACTGTACTAACAGACTACTAAATCTTAATCATACCAACAGGAGCCCTGCCATTTTGGATCTTTGTCGGATCCAAGATATGCATTCACCTGATAAACCCACGGAGGATGCTACACCAAAAATTTAAATAATATCCTAAAGATGATTCCTACACTCCCCGGCGTTGGCTCCTGCGCAATGGCCAATGTAGCATGAGCTGTGTGGTACGAAAGGCCAACGTCGTTCTCAAAACATATATTAAACAATTAGTTCGCCAGTCCTAAATCTAAACGCAACATTGACTTTTTTGGAATGCTCTTGGATCTTGGTGTCGTCCCAGATTCAACAATTTTATTAGTTGACTTGCACATTTATCCATCATCGCTAAAAATGAATTTTGATATAAAAATTTGGTTAGTTAAGGGTAAGACGCTTTATCCGTGCATGGTGATTTGGTTCGCAAGTTCCTATTAAAAGACCCGTTAGAATCTTCTAAAGTATTATTTAGCAGTTTTGCCTAGTTATAATTAAGCAGCAAATGCTTTTAATTTTGCTACTTTCATTCTTGAATTAAAAAATTTAAATGAGGAAATAGCTTCTAGCTTTTGTTGACAAAACAATGCTTTTGATTTCCATTCAAAGTATGGGGGATCCATAGCTGTAATATTTTCAGCCGTTCTGACAACAGACGAATTCTGCTTCAGAAGGAAGGATCTTTTGAGACTAAAAATCAGTTTTTTTTTTAAATATGAACAGCATCCAAAAAGCTTTGAAAGTAGATTCTTCAAGCGGCCTCTAATCCGGCAACTTAAATAATTTCCTCTTAGCAATTTGGATATAAACCATAACCATTAAGTCAAACTGTCGATAGACTATTTCCCTGGTTGCTACTGGTAACCGTATTACTATATAGAGGACAAGAGTCCGACGCTATTCCAAGAAACATATGCACAACCCTCGAAGGCGTATTTTAGCCAGATTGAACTGAAGTAAGGCGTGCCAAGGTTTGGACTACAAAACGGGTTAGGTTAATCTTTTCATCCTCTTTTTTCTATTGTGAAGCATTTTCATTTGACATTAACCATTCGTTTGTCATTTCGTGTGGAACTTTTTTAATATGCATCTCAGATACTATAATGTATATACATACATATGTATGTATCAGAGATCAGCAATGAATCGTTTTTTGCTACTCATACTGACTCATGAAATTGTAAGTATAAGTGCGTAGACATCATTTAAACTAAACTTTTCATCGCCGAATCATCGTCCGCGAATCGCCGGCAATTCCCGGTGATGATTCGGCGATGGAAATTGTTTGCAGGGCACTCTGAAGAGAAATTGATATGAGTGCGACGTCTACATTATACGCGTACTCATAAATGAACTCAGTTTGATTTATAATTTAAGAAAAATATTTACAAAAATCACAATGATTCAACTCATTCAGCTCATCCATTTTCCGTTTTAACACAACAGATCAAACTCACAACTTCATAATTAGCGCTGCCAGATAAATTTGCCAAAAATCGACAACTTTAAACATATTAATTTAGTAAACTGAAATTTCCAAATCGTCACTTTGCTATTTCGGGGACAAATCTGGCAGCCTCGCATTTTGCTTCCCCTATACACATTGATTTAAGTTGAATCTAAATCAACCACTACAATTGTTGCTAAAGGCTGTTTTACACTATCACATAAGTCTTACGTATTTTGAGGAAAATACAACCCTGTCATGATAAGTTGTTATTGTTTTTTGAAAATTTTCAAACAATAATTAGAACAGGGAAGCATATTTGTAAAATACTAAAGACTTTGTGCAAGGCGAATTCAACTACAGGTGGTGTCGGAACTACAACAATCCAACAGCAGCAGAAACAACATGCCATTTTTTACATAACATTGTTAGTGTTTACGGCTCGAAATGTCAACAATTCTTAACAAAACACTAACAAATCAAAACAAATAAGCTCGAACTTTCAAAATCAGATGCCGTTTCGACACCACCTGTAGTTAATTCGCCTTGACTTTGTGGGATAGTGTATAACGGCCTTAAGTATGAGTACGATGAATAAAATCAAACTTCTGAGTGAATATGAGCTTGAAAAACATTGCAATTAGTATGAGTGCGTAAAAGTACAAGAATTTATGAGTCATGATTTAGCTCTACTTACTTTTTCACTACTCATTGCTGATCTCTGATATGTATGCTCTGGATCCTTGAGAAAATATATGCCCATTTAGCCATGTCCGTCTGTCAACAACAAGCTCACTTCCGATATACCCAACCGAATTTGCTCTTAGCTATCCTAAGTAGTTTGGGATTGAATTGCACAATCGTTTCAGCAGAAAAATAGTTGTAAATCCAATTGTGGAACCCCCACCCTTAAAAAATTCGTTTTATAAAACTAGAAAGCATACAAATAAATTTCGTGAAGGTTGGTCCATAATTTACCATAAAGCTCACTTTCGGAATAAACTTTCGAAGGCCTAAAACCGTAACATAAATAATGCTTTTATGTATGGTAAAATTCGGTTTGTCAAAGACTTTAAAAGCTGGAAAGCACTCGACCAAATGTCGTGCAGATCGATCAATAACTTTCCATAAGCCTCATATAAAGACAATTCTTAAAAACGTTCTTTTGGAATACGCCTAAAGCCACAGCGAGTCGTTGTACGGTGAGGCTAGTTTTTATTGTTTATATCTATTAAATTCAATATACATACATACATAAATCCCATTTCTAAAATAGTCATTCTCTTGGTGGAGGTTATCAAAGATTCGGCATAGCCGAATATATCACTTTTACTTGTTCTCTTATATTTCTTTGTTTTAAATTTTACATTGTTGTATGTTTTTTCTTTATGAATTAATGGCTTAAATTGTATGCTTTTTTATTATGTTGTCATCACTGTTTATATATTAATTTGTTGTGTTTGATCTCAATATTATTACTCTCTTTTTTGGAAATCAATATCAGTAAAATTTATCTCTTTATTGAAAACAAATCAAAACAAATACTCTTTCATTTTCGCCCCATGTTTTTTTTGGAAAAGAGAGAGTTGCTAACTCTGTTTTTATTTATGTTTTACAATTTTTACTAATAGGTATACTTGTTTAAATTGTTCCTCATATTTATAGTGTTGCCATTTTGTGGGTAATTACCCGAATTGAGTTGAATTTTTACTCTCGTGGCTAATTTCTTTGAGATGTAGATCAGGTGTAATTTTAAGTTCTTTTATACTATGGGTGTGTGCGAAACGGTAGCAAAGTTCTATGGTGAATTAAAATTGTCAAGAATTTCTACGCTAATGTCAAAATTTATACTAGCCCCCAGCTAGTGAAATTTTATTCACCTCAACAATGCCAACATTTTACTTTCATGAGTACTTTGCTACCGTTTCACACACACCCATCGTATAAAAAATAATATAAGGATTGGATTTAAGATATGATGAATGATATTGTTGATCTGAAAAATTTACAATTTATTCAACCAAAGTCACTGCTTTAAAAAAAGATGTGCATAGTTTATCAAGCAAAAGATGGATAGAGAATGGCGACAGATTGAAAATTAGATTTCGATAAATATGAGGTGCATAGTGATTAAGAACCCGAAGTTTATTGGAAATAAGTTATTTAAACAAAAAAAAATCCCCCCTTGTAGAGAGATATGTGTCTAATATGAATTTTTTTTAAGTGTTGTAACATTTTAAATACTTTAATTGAGAATTTTTTAGCGCCCTTTTCATTTGGGAAACAGACTTTCATTGCAGAAAAAGTAACACTTTGAACCTTCCCTTGATAAATAGAAGTAGAATATATTATTTTATGTGTTTATTAAATTTTTTTTTAAATTAATTTGAGGTTTTTAATGTTATTTTTATTAATTTGTTTAAACTTTATACTTTATAAATCAATTTAAATAGTATGGCTAATATTGATCTTATTTAAGTGAGTTTCTTGTGCTTTTATACCGCCATCACCATAATGAAGAGGGTAATTTGAGTTTGTGCTGATGTTGGAAAAACATACAAATATTTTATGTAGTAAACCGATCGACTTTCAATCAATATCTAAGTCGCCTGTCCTGCTGACTGATTGTCTGTCCACTTCGAAACATGTGTTTTTTACATGGCCCAATACGAACCTTTTTCTGTAATGGCGTCTTTGTACCCATTAAACGTCTTATGATGTTGGTATTTTAACAAAAATTGTCCCAAAAATAGGATATTTCAACCTAAAATATCTTCGAAATTAACTTTGGCATCGTTTCATATTCGGCCATAACTTTATTATAAATTTTATCACGTATTGATAAAAAAAACCAGTAACTATGTCATGGCGTAATTTTGCGCTGATAAGTAAAGACTTGAACCTTATTTTCTTTATAAACCCCCTCCCTTATTAAATCACTTTAAGACGGAAAAATCTCATCCTTAAATCACAAAAAAAAAAAATTAAAAATTCCTTTGTTTTATTGGGTCCATAATTGCATATGGGGAACTCTCTCTTGTAGTTTTTTTTAATAAAATTTTTTTTATAAAATTAAAACTACAAGTTACAAAAATACAAGTAAAATACCTTCAAAATAAATTTGATCGTAAAACAAAATTTTTAATATACAATGCCCTTATTCAAAGTCATTTGAATTACTTAACTGCCGTATATGGATGGAAGCAATGTAATGAGCTTAAATCACTTCAACGATGCCAAAATAAAGCCTTAAAAGTGGTTTCTAATCTTCCTATTACGTTCCCAACAATATCATTATATAAGGATAAATTCAAAACAGTTTTGCCAGTTTTTGGTATTTACAAATTGCAAATTTTGATATATGTCTTTAAAATTGTACACAATATTGGTCATCACACGATTCAGTTTACAAGGAATCAAGAGTCACACAATACAAGGAATAACAGCAATTTGTCAGTAGCAAGGTGTAGGTTGGAAACAACCAAACAAAGAATTGAATATATGGGTAGTCGTGAGTTTAATAACTTACCTCAATACTTAAAAATGATAAATAGAATTTCAATATTTAAAAAATCTTTGAAAGATTATTTATTTCAAAATTTAGAAGAACTTCTGATGTAAAATAGTTGTGATCTCAAAATGTATTAATATGATAAAAATTTATTTTATTATTTTATTTTTTTTTTTTTTCTCTTTTTTGAATACTGATAATCATAACTAATATGTAAATTTTACCAACTCGCCTCAACAATGCCTATAAGGCGCTGAGGCAACAAAAATGTACTGGATTATTCGGAAAAAAAATAAAAACTAAAAATAAAAAAAAAAAAAAAAAAAAAAAAAAAAAAAAGCAACAATTTTTGTTCTAAAGTTGTAAGTAATTTCAGTTAAATGGGTTAATTTTGCTTCATCTCAAATATTGTTTTGAATTTTGCTGCTGGTAACACTTTTTTTCTTCATGATGTATTTTTCAATAATAATGAAGATGATTGGAATAATGATGATGTTCTGTAAAACATTGTTGTTGCTTAATTGATAAGTTTTTTTTTTGAGTTTTCTTCTGTTGTTGTTCTTTTTTTGGTGAGAAGCTTTAATCATTTGTTACTGCTGTTGTCTTCTTTTTAGTTCTTTTTTATTTTTGTAATTTATCAGTTTTTATTAATGAAATTTTGTTTGTACCTACATACATACCTTGTTATTTGTTTTGTTTTATTTGTTTAAATTTTAAGCAAAAAGAAAAGAATAATAAAATTGTATCACAATTGTGAGAGAATGCCATTGTTTATTGCGGAGTAGTCGAGTTTATCTTAATTATTACACCTGCTGGCTGGCGGTAGTTACTTTAAGTTCGATTGCATAATTTGCCGCGGAATTTCTCATGTAACAAAATTTTGTTAATATTGTTTTTCACTTTTTAATTATTATTGTGTGGTATTTTTGTAGTAATTTTTTGTGTGCAATAATATCTATTCAAGAATTTCAAATATTTATTAATTTATTAACGTTTAAAAAAGTGTGTTGAAATGTTAGTGTTTGTGAGAAATAAAGTGCAAGTGGTTGGTGGAAAGTCGTGTTCAGTTTTTTTTAACCCATGGAAGCTGCAGAAAAGGAAAATTAAAATTATTATGTATGTATCTATTTTTTCGAAATCAAATTGGATGAGATGTATGATGAGAACTGGATTACAAAAAACTATTCAAAAATGGCAAATTAATTGATTCCTGCAAAATTACAATTAGGAAACTTTACAGAAATTTTTGTGTGCGGTTTCCACAATTAATCGCCTGTATTGTCGAAAACGCAAATTGGTTTAAGAATTCTTTGGAAAAGGGTAAGTTAAGAACATTCATATCGTTGGTATCAAGGCGAATTGACTAGAAGGTGAGGTCCTTTTTTGTGACTCTTCTTTGAAAAATCTTGCTGTCTTTTTATAGGTATTTAGTTCATTTGTTTACATTTTCTGCTTTTTTGACAGTGTAAAATTCGCTTTTTCTATGAAGTCGCCCTTGCAGTCACCTTATATAAATTCGCCTTGGTACAAGGTATATACATATGTATGTATATAACAGGTAAACTCGCCCGCATTCGCCTTGAAAAATATCTAGTTTATTTGTCAAAATTAGTTGGCAAAATCAATGAATACATTTTTTGTTTTGTTTACAAACTAACAAGACAAATTAGATTAAAATAATCAGCTGACCTTTTGATTTACTTGCTATGAAATTGACTTGTTTAAGTGTCAGAAAACAATACTATTTGGCAATTATCCTGGTACAACTTTAGCAATCTGTCAAGAATTTTGACACAACTTTTAGATCCTTTCTAAGACGCACAATAAAATTATGGAAATCAAACGAAAAATACATAAACAATTTTGTACACTTCGGGGTTGAATATCAAATTTGGCTTTACACAGCTGATGATGGCGTAGGCTTATGAGACCACCTTGGTGTTAACGAAATAGATTTTGAAGAAGATTTAAAATTGAATCTACAAGATTTCGGTGCATTGCAAATGCGCTATAAAGGGTTTTTCCTAATTGTTTTATAAAAAATCTTACTTTTAGTTGAAATTTTATAAGACACTTCAGCATTTTTGTTGGAAAAGAGATTGTTTTAATTTAAAAAACCCGATACTTTTTAAACCTCTCTGCAACATCTACACATTTTGCACCCTTAAAATTGGGGATTTTTTTTTGTTAAATCTAAACCATATTCTGTTATCTCTAACTCGTTTGTGTTCAAATGTTGTTTTATTACATTTTGTCATGCAATTGGACAACAATAACAGCAATATTAGAATTTTTTTTTTGTTGCATATAAAATAATTTCAGCTCAAGGTAAAAGTTTGTTTTTTTTTGGAGGAAAATAGATTTTTTTCTTAACAATTGTAATGTGGAATTTAATTAAATTTTTTTTTTTTTTGTTATAAAATTTCAAGCTTTAATTTTCGTTTCTTATCAAAATTTAGATATATTCTTGTTTGTTTAATAAATGACTGTTATAATTTCTTTTTCAAACGCTAAGAATTTTCTGTCTGTATTTTTCTATGTGGGGTTTTTTGGGGATAAGAATTCTCTCACCTTTAATTTGGTGTTGGTCAGTTTTGGTGGAATTTATGGCAAATTTAAGGTTATTCTGAGCTAAACCGAACCCTTAAAAATAAATTAAAGTATATTTAAGAAGAAAAGGGAAAATTTAAAGAGAAAAATACTTAAAAAGGAAATTTTAAACTCTAAAATAAATAGTTATCTGGTATTTATTAGGGATGAGACGATACGCATTTTTGCCGGTACTATACAGAAACCGAAACTCAAAACGAAATACCGGCGATACCGACACGAATACATATTAAATTTAAATTCAAGGTTAAATTAACAAAACTCACTCTACTTGATTTATGGTGTTTTCTTTTCTACAAGAAAATGTGACATATTATTTAAAAAATGCAATTTGGTGTCTGTTTCTTAAAAATGTTGCTCCCGAAAAGGATGAGTTTTTTAGAATAAACTTTTCCACCTGTGGTGAAGGGTATAAAAAAAGTAATTTTTGGGATTTCAGTATCTTGATTATAACTGAGCAATTTTTTAACCGATTTGACAGATTTATATACCGACGTGTTTAAGAAGAAATTTGCCAGTTAGTTGTTTGCGATAGGGGTGAATATGATTCACAGCGATTTTTTGTCATTTTTTTTATTAAAGAGTATTATGAGCGACATGTTTAAATAATTCACAATAGAACCAAATGATTTATAAAATGGAATTTTTTTTTAATAATTGTTAGACAATTTTAACTCTTTTTTTTAGTTTAATGGCATAAAAGAAACAAAGTTGCAATTAATAATCTTATTTTCACATAACTCAGACACAAGCGATCATACACTTATACACAATAGAATTTCCAAAGAATTAATTTTTATTCTACATTGCAATGAAACTGTACCAATTTTAAGAGTTAACTTTTCAAATAAATCACTGTCGTTTCATTCACAATAAGGGGCATAGCTTCTCAATTATGATAAATTATCACTGTTATTTCATTTTATTTTATTTGTTTTTAATTGAATTTTTTTAATATAAAGCAGGATGTTCACACCATGCGTCTTACGCTTTTACGAATCATAAGAAGATGTAAAAAAGTAGAATCTGTGAAATTTTACATGCACAAAAGATACATGCGCAAAAGCGGAGGACGCTTTGACGCGCTAAATGTGAAATGTGTGCAGTATTTGAACAAATCAGCTGGTTTTAATAAAAATTGTATTTTTGCTTGTGGTGGTGCCGCGGAAAAAGCGTTGCATGTAACTGAAAGCGAAGAACGCTTGTGAGGTGTGCAAAAAATTCAATCCCTGCAAATAATAGGACCAGTCCAAACACGCGTGTAAAGAGTAGCCCACAAGGGACTATGACTAGTCCAAATGTAACCCAAACGTATGGAAAAAACATGGTCTATTTAACATTACGATGTCCTAGGGCAGGACCATATAACCCATCTTTGGACTACAAAGGAGTAGTTTTAAAACTACTCCATTGTGTACACAAGAGGATTAGTTTTAACTTTGTTTAAAAACGACAACATGTCGTTAAAAAACGAAGACATGTCGTCTCACTACAAACACTTTTTAACAATGACATGGTCCATGCTTGCATTATATCGGACCAGTCCATGGAGTAGTCCATTTCATGAAATTGGATCAGGTGGTCCAATAATATTTGCAGGGATGTATTGACGCAAAAACGTGTGGTGTGGACTTCTAGCTTATTTTTTTTTTTGTTATTTTTCTTAAGACTAAAATATTTTTGGCCAACTATGTTTTGTTTTATTATAGTTATAGTATAACGGTCGACCTAGACCTTCGTAAAGGATGGCGAAGAGCTTCTAGAATCCGCTCAAGAGTACATGGGAATCGACCAGTAAAACGTCTTCAGTTTTTTTATGGGACTCCACCAATCACTTTTGAGTTGTTTCCTTGGTTCTTCACCCGACTAAACACGTTAGAATTCCTTGGTTATAAACGATTGCATATGGTTGATGCTGAAAGCGCAATAGTTATGCCACGCCACGCCACTAGCCAATGCGGGGTGAAATGTAAAACGCACGAAAAGCCAACAAACCGATACAGCCAGTTTGTCTTTAAAAAATAAACGACAACGAAGCGTGAGCTGCTTGGCCGCCTAGAGCAGTTTTACGAATGTACCTACAGCCTGAGGAAGAAATCGCCGTTAAAATATTGATTTTCATACAAATCACAATAGAGCACAATTAAGATTCACTTTAATTAATTACTAGTATTAAAAAGCTTAAACAAGAAAAAATGACGATAAAGAAACAATTCACGCAACGTCTTTATAATCACAATTATTCCATTTTATTAAAAAGATATTTTTTAAATACAAGTTTTAAGCGGTAACTGCCATTAATGATCTTTAATAATTATTGTTTTCAATATTTATACAGACGAACTTCCCTATAACGAACTTTACTGTACCGATTTTTTTAGGGTTATCTCACATTTTTGTCTTCTCTTTCTCTTAACCTTTTATTGAGACAACTTTCTTTCGATATGCTAAATAATCTCCAAATAAGGAATTTTTTCTTCAATCATACGACTTCTTTCTAAAATATGTCTTAAACACAGAATTCTATGTATTCATATAAATTATTTGAAATAAAAAGCAAATGTTTACATTTAATATAGTGAACATACAGTCGAACTTCGCTATAACGTTATAGCAGGGGACTGACAAACTTCTACGTAATGCTGGGTACACACAATCCAATGCATTTACGCAATCTAGCAAATTAAATTCATTTTCATTCATTTTTCATTCATCCCAGATTGCATCAACAGCAAAACGCTTTGATATTTTTAAGTTGCATTAAAAAACAGATTGCATGTAGATTGCACTGTCTGTACTCAGCATTATAGAGCAAACTCGTTAAAGGGAGGCTGTCATTCTTGAATGTGCACATTAAAATGTTCTAGATTTGAGAGTTCATTTTTTTATTCGCTGTAGATGGAAAGAATATTTTTCTATAAAACTTAAAATTATTAATTGCCACTTTTTTTTATATATTTTCGAAACCATGAATTAACTTTTATTGAATATTTCTCAGTTTTAGGTATTTAAAAGCCTTAAATAAATTTTGAATTCGTTAGGAACATACTGACTTATAAATACTTAATGATTTCATTCATTAAAAAAAACTTTTCAAAAACATCTGTTTAAATAATTTTAAATAAAATTAATTATTTTCTTTATTCGAAAACTAGTTGGAAATATTACTAAACGATCTTACAAATAGACTTTCTAAGTAAAAAAAAAACTTTTTATTTATTTACAAAAAAAAAGAAACGTGAAAACATGTTAGTCAACATTATGAGCTCTGGGTTTGTTTTATTTTTTCCCCATACTTCAATTTATGGAAGTTTAGTTATTTCAAAATAACAATTTGTAAGAAAAGATTGATTAATCTTATTTTTTACAACTCCTCCGCATTTTTCTATAAAATTTTGAGCGAAAAGCAAAAAATTAATTGAAAAAACTTTTGATTTTTGACAAACTCATTACAAGTTGTCTGTTACTGATTAGGTAATTAATTGATTTTTCTATTCCTATAAAAACAAGAAAATAAAATAAAAATTATAAAGCGATCACTTGTCAAAATTACGTTAAAAAAAAGATTTGCAAGAATGTTTTTTTTTTGTAAAAGAAAAAACCAACAAATTAGAGAAGTACATATGTATGTATCTTTCAATTAACATTTTTTTTAACGTAGAAGTCGATAACTTCGATAAGTCGATTAGTGCGCGAGCGCGCTGTCGACTTCTGTCAAAAAAAAGTTAAACTATTGTTTTTTCTATTGTTGGTTAACTTTACACTTTTTTACGCATAGTGAATTTTAGACAAGTAATCAGCTGACGATGAAAAATAATAATTTAAACAAATTAGTGAGTGAATCATGAGGAAAAAACTTATTTAAGAGGTTTAAAAACATACAATATTGTAGAAAAAAGTAAGGGAGGACTACAAAAACATTCAATAATATCAGGGTTGGAAACTTCTTTTTTTATAGATTGGTGGCTACTAGGGTATTCATTTAATCGGGATTTTGCTTTAATCGGTTAATCGCTCGATTAATTAACCGAGGTTTTGGTTTAATCGGTTAATTTAGGTTTTGATGGGTTAACCGATTAATAAAATTTTGTTATAAATTAAGTAATTTATTAAATAAAAATGCCAGGGCTGTGGAGTCGGAGTTGATGTTTTTGTGCCGGAGTCGGAGTCGTAGTACCCACAAAAACTCCCGACTCCGACTCCAAAGTTTTTCGGCATAAAAAATTTAAAACAAATTTCCAAAATAAAAATAAAATTATCTTTTTAAAACACATTTAAAATTTAAATAAATGGTTTATGAATACTGCTCTTATGTGCTGTTTCCAAATGACAGGCGATGGACTAAGTGCTTTTCATACACAGGGGTGTGCTGGAAATCGCAAACGTAAAACGCAAGAATTTTAAAAGTCGTTTTTAAATAAGATTTTTATAATAAAAGAATTTTATGACAAATATTTTCCTATTAAACAGGATTTTAAACCAAAAATTATAAGAATTAGGATTAAAGTTTATCAAAAACAACTTCCAAATTCTTGCGTTTTGCGTTTGCGATTTCCAGCACGCCCCTGATAAATTTTGCTACATAATCAAACGCCTGTCAATTGGAAACAGCACATTAATGTTTGCGTACGGTAATTGCTTCTCAAAAACTCTAATTTTTAGAAGGCCGTACGGTAATGAAAAAATAAAAGTTAACATCACTGAGTCTCATATACATTTAGCATCAAGATTATAGTAGGAGTCGGAGTCGCAATTAAAAAAATTTCAGCATTTGGAGGCAGAGTCGGAATTAGTACTTTTTTTGGACGACTCCACAGCCCTGAAAAATGCAAAAACTTTTAAGTATTTAGAGTTAATTAGTAAAAAAAAAAAACGATAACATAACAAACAAAACAATTCTTGAACTAAAATTAGCAAAAAATAAACTGTCAGATTATTAATTTATTAATTATTAGAATAGTTTAAGGAGATCTTATAAAATAAAATCTTTTACAAAAATAATTTGATTTAAATGTTAAGGATTTAAGCGATTTTTTTTTTAAGTTGTGATAAATGTTGACTTGGATAAAATTCTTTCACTTATCGAAGATGTTGGAGAAATCGAGAGTAACCCATAATACAGATTGTCGAATTTCTTAGTCCTTCTCCCATTATGACATTAGAGTCCTGTTTAAAGATTGTGTTTCAATCGAAAGTTTCTTTTATTGTCGGGTCATCATCTGACTCATACTAGCAAAGCTAATCACCGAGCATTCTACAAAAATTTTATTTCCGAATTCCTTAGTTTCTGATTGTGTTTTGTATTTTAAGAAAGTATTGCAAGAATGAAATATATTGTATGAAAAAATGTTTTTCATAATCCATACCTTTTGTAATTGAGACGAAACCAATAATTAAAAACACGAAAAATATGTTTATAATACTACAAAGAATTAAACATTTTTTTACATCGGTTAATCGACTGAAATTAGCCGATTTAATCAGTTAATCGGGTAGTAATTAATCGGTTAACCGTAAATGAATACCCTAGTGGCTACCTTTAAATGATGCCATTGCCTGACAGTAGGAAATAAGCTTTCTACGTCTGATAATGATCTGCCAACAAAGAGTGTTCACACGACTACCAGACTTACAACTACATTTAGAGTTGACAAAAAAATCAACCGATTGTTTATTGTTTCAGTTTAAGCTGTACTGTATTTGATACTGACACAATTAGTAATGTTAATCGTAGGTAATCTCTTTTTGCTACAACGTATCAACGCCCAAGCCCGACGACAAGTTGTCAGTGACGTGGTGAAAAGAGGTTAACAAGTGAAGAGTTTGGTGAGTCGTCGCAGCCACCTTTTATTTTTACGTTCACTTGCAATTCACGGGAATTAACAATCCTACTTCGGTGGGAATGTTTTGATTCAATGGTGAACAGTACAAAGCTTTGGTATTGTTACAAGTAAAACTGCTGCTTATAATTCTTATTCGCTTAACAGTTTTATTTGTATTTTTTTTGTCTTTAGTTTTTCTAAAAATCTTTGTATGAATTTTCCTGATGGTCTGGTTTTAGCAACCAGTGAAATGCGCTTAGGAATAGTTTATTCCATCAACAAGAAATATCAGTTTATCATAAGTATGAAATGGGAATTTAGCATATTTAAACCTAAACCTTGTTTATTAATTTTTTAAATCCCAAGAAAAACTTTGATCTAACAATATTGTTGTCTTGCAATGGACGTACAATGCTTTGTCTAAAACCGGTGTCAAACAAAAATTGCCCGTTCACGCGGTTGTTAGACATGTTTAGCACATTTTATTGGGCAATATTATTAGATCTGACCACTGTCTGTACCGAAGCTTAACCCTTTTGTAGCAGATTTGGACAATTGTGTTCTTGCAGTTCACCAGATATGCTATAAATCAGAGGTCATTAATAACAAGTGTTATAACTTACACGCCTTAGTTTTAATATCTATTATCCTATTCGAGGCGATGACATACATACCCAACAAATTATCATAAAGGTAATTCCTACTGGAATAAATTTTAAGTCTTAAGCATTTTTGGCCGGATATAAAATGACCTTAAAAAAAGTTAAAGCAATTGAAGCAAAATTTATGCTTAATATTTCAGAAACCATGAAAAATTCGTGAAACAGGTTTTGGATTCAGAACATGGGGGTGTTCAAAACATATAAATCAATTAAATATAAAACACAATTTTTTTTTAAATGGTCGGTAGGTCAAATCATCAATGAGCTGACGAAGTCTTAATTTTAATAACAAAAAAAAAACCTAAAAACTAATGTGTTTGACAATGAATGGACAAGAGAAGCTTTCTTATCTAAAAGTGCCATTTAAAACAAGTAGGAGCCATTTGGTACAAAATGTGACATTAGAAAAAAGAGTACAACTTGGCACAAAAAGTGTCATTCTATATAAATAAGTACCTTTTTGTATAAAAAAAATATCATTTGATACAAAACGAAAATACCATTTGTTACAACGTACATTTTTATTAAGAAAAAATCAATTTTAACAACAAAAAGATTTTTTAATAAAAACTACTTTATCGTACACAATATTCCCTTTTGACTGACAAAAGCTATTTCTTAATTAATTTATTGCCATGTAAATTGTTTTTAATCTGCCAAAAGAAAAGTTTGTCATTTACGGCTCTTGATTTGTTTTGGTAATTAGTTAAGCTGTCAATCTTTAAATCAATCTTAAATATATTGACAGATTTATGTGAAATGAAATGGAAAAGAGTTATTTTAATAAAAAAAAAAAAATCATTTAAACCAAAAAATGGTTATAAACAAATAATTTTATATTTAAAATTCAGAGAATAAAAATTCTGTTCGTTACACATGTTCAATTTATCACGGTGCTCACAGCAAAACAGAAACATTCATGAATTAATGGAATAATTCTTTTATAGTTTATAAATGTGTGACAAACCTGTCACAAAAATAATGTTTTTGTTTTATTTCAGTTCTTCAACTAAAAATAACGTGACAAAATGCGATTATGGAAAATGTCATAAATCTGATGATGAAAAAAAGAGTACGAAAGAATTTTTTGATGACAAAAAACTTGTACAAAGCATAGAAATGCTAGAGAAAAGGGGAAACTAATGCGGAAAAAGTACAAAAAGGTTATGAAGGTAGGGGACGGGGGGTGTGAGAGTGTTTAAAGGAACAGTGAGTGGTGCACTTTTGAAATGAAACAGATTGCTGATGATGCCGCCATATCATCGTTGCACAAATAGTTTTGACTTTTTTTTAGAATTCTTAATAAATTCTTACTTTTTTTTCTTTATGAAAAGCAAAAATAGATGTTTTTTTGCATCTGCACAAGATTTAAAATTGAACGTAAAACTTTATCGTGATGAACTTCTAAAAGAGAGTGAAAACAAGAGGGTGGGAATTTTCTTTGCACTGCCCCCATATTTTTTTTGTTTTTTTTTTTTTTTTGAGGGAATGAAAGATTGTCTAGGTCTTGAGTGCTGATAGATTTTTAGTAGATTTGATGTTTTCTGTTTTTGTTTTTGTAACAGATATGTTTGTTTGTCGTTCTGTCTGTCTGTCTGTTCGCCCTCTTTTTAACTGTCTGTTGTTGAAATGATGAATATCTTTTTAATGAACCAGATGTCAAGGGGAAAAAGTGAATTCCCCTTTTAAAGAAGTTGATTTCTTATTTTAGTTTAAACATGTTTTTTAACTAATTAAGAATTATGAATTTTATTACCATTTTACTACTTTCAATGTTTAAGCGGTACTTAGTGGTTAAAAAAATATTAATTTTTTCAAGTGATTATTTTTTTTAAAGTACTTTTTGTAAAAATAGTTTTGTTCAGGTTCTGCAAAAATTAGGATTTCAGAAAAAAAAATATTATCTTTTGTCTAAACAACGTATTGTTTGCTCTTTAAAAAAGTGCTTTTTGCCTAAAATTGTACTTCCCGATAAAAGAAAGAGGCAGATTTTATTCCAAAAAGCTTATTTGATTTGAAAAATGTGAATTTTATACAAAAAGTTCACTTTTTGATAAAAATTTAATAATTTTTGTTATTAAAAAAACTATTTTTTGTTATTATATTTTTGCTTAAAACTACTTTTAAAACAAGTAATTTTAAAAATTTATTTAAAATATACTTTTGAAAATGGATCTAAAAGTTTCTGTTTCACTCTTATTGAAAAAGTTTCTATTTTTTTTATACAATTTTACTTTTGAGTATCAGTGTTGCTAACGCTTATTGGCATTCATACAAAAACTCCTTAGGTTTCTATCTTACAAGGTATTTTGGAATACGTAAGACTTGTGTGATAGTGTAAAGTACCCCTTATTAGTATAAACATGCTAAATATACATTAGTGTTGAGTGAAACCTTGAAATTATTTTGTTCCATTGTTCCATCTCGATGACTCGATTTCGATTTACAGAACATGACTGATTATTTTTTTTTTGAAAAAAGGTTTTGCTTTAAATAAACTTTTTCAAAATATACAAACTCTTCTTAAAAAAAAATTACTTCCTTCAGAAGGGCTTTATAAAGTACCTTTTTACTTAAAATTATTATTTAAGCCAGAAATCAATTGTTGAGCATAAATAGTACTTAAGAAAAACCACTGACATTTTGCCAAAAGTTTTGCATTACAATGTGCGTGTTTGTGTGTCTTCAATATAAATAAAAAAATTGTTTTATTCCTCTTAAAGTTTTTTAAATTTAATCAATTTAAGTGCATTTAAAACACAAATTTCTTTGAGTTGGCTAATGATTCATTTACACATGTCAAAGTTCCTTTAGATTTTTTTTAGTTTTCTTCGCTTCATTTGTTTTCATGTGCGTAATAAAAATCTCAATTTTTTTATTTAAAACGAGAGTACTTTTTGTTTTGTTTTCTTCAAAGTCAATGCATTTCTTGAATTCGTAATTAATTGAAAAAATATTCACTGAAAATGAAAACCAAAAGATATTCAAAAGGGTAAAAGATCATTTCGAGACACGCACTCATTTCGACTAAATACTTCTATAAATGTGAATTTGATGAGCAGAACATGGAAGGTACTTTCTTAGAAAGCAAGCGGCTTAACACAAAAACCCGATGCGTCACCAATTAAAGGGAGCAAAAAGCATGTGAGGTTTAGTGACTCTATAAGTGACATTTTCTTTAAGTTGCATAATAAATTGACTTTCTAATTGTTACTAAAACTACAGACACACACACACACACACACTCCTGTTCACTTCCCCTCTAAAGCACTTAACCCTGTTAGACCTTTAGGAAATACACACTCCCGTGCTTGTGTGTAATCAACGCAGTTAAACAAGTATGATTAATAGTGTGTTGTTGTTACAGTTATTTTTTTCTCTTGATTTTCTTTGATTTCAAAAATAAATTTACCTTAAAATGGAACATAATGTTGAAAATATGTTTTCGATCAGTTTGAATCTGTGACAAATACATTTTCAAATTAAAATAAATGACCACCTTTAAGTGATCGTTTGTTGGAAAAAAAAATCATTTAAGTGCAAACAGAAATTGTTTTTAAGTTTATGAAAATTTTAATTGGATTTTTGCCAAAATTACTTCAAATAAATATTAAAATTCAAATATTTAAACACAAATAATAATTGTCTATAAAAAGAATTGAAATAAGAAAGGTGATGATGGGTTTTAAAAATTGCTACAATTTTTAATCATTGGTAATTAAGAGGGAAACCATAAATTTGCAATTGCATATTTTTTCTTATGCGACCAGTGAAGACAGAAACAATATATTTATCCGATTTAGAGCCTTTTATGAATTTTGGCATCGATATTTTATCCTTTGCAGCATGTTTTTTTTTTGCATAATTTAGTAAAAAGAGCCTTTTTGCAGCATTTTTTAAGTTTTTAGCGCATATTTTGAGTTTTTGAGGCATATTTTGGTACATGTTGAATTTTTTAGATGCCTACAAGAGCTTTCGCAGCAAATAAAAAAAAAATTTTTTTTTGCGGAATTTTGGCTTTTGTGTTTTAAATATTTATTCGTTTAGCCAACATGTTTCTTCAATTTCGCCAGCTGCATTTAATTTTTACTCGAAAATTGTAAGAAAAAGCAGGTTGTCATTAAAGACAAATGTTATTTTAAACTTTAAAGTGTTAAGCCTAGCTCTGTTCAAATTTGTGAAAAATGTTGGGCAACATTAATTATTTCACACGAAAATTTTGACATGTATCAATGTTACCTATCATGCGAGTTTTTCCAACTTAACGTTTTTATTCCCGCAAAGTATGCGACATTTTTTTGCGTATGTAAACAAACCACACATGTATTTAACTAAAAAATATTGTTTTTAATAAAAAAGAAAGAAAATATGGATAAAAAACTGTTACCGGTTGTGTTATTTTAATTTTTTATTTCTTATTTAATAATCAGTTCATACTTTTTTGCTTTTGCTAAAAATTCCACGTGAAATAAGTACAGCTTCCATTATTTCGCAGTTGTAAAAAAAATGTTGCCAGAAACATTTCAGAACTTTTTCACAAAATGAACTCAGTACAACTCTATCAACATTATTTCATAGATATTCCGCACAAGTTTTTTTCATATGCGTTTTGACAGCATTTCACGTGAAATTTTGAACAGAGTACCAGGCTTTATATATGACTACGCAAAAGTTAAGGGCAAATCAATAATATACGTTTTTGGCGATGTCTGTAATACATAGAAATCTTTTAGAATACTGATCGACTCAGAATCACTTTTTTAAGTGATCTAACTGTCCAGCCATCCGTATTTGCTGGTCCTTTTTTCATGTTAACCTTGTGCGCAAAGAACAAGCTGCAGTATGGTAGGTAATTTGATAAAATTTCGTACATTTTAATTGTACTAAGGACAAAGTGAGATTCGATCTATAATTTCACATTTTACCCATAAAAACTTTTTTCCAAATTAGACTCTTTGTGTCCGTAAACCATCTAAATATGTTTTTGTTTAAATTAAATTCGCCCCAAAATATTTTAGTGCAATTAAAATTCTTTTAAAAGCTTTAATAGCTTTTATTTCCTTTAAAAAGTTAACATTAATAAACAATTTAGCGACCGTCTTTTAAAGAATCGCATATGGTTGTTAATATTTAGATATTATTCGGCACAAATAACACTGTTATGAATTTTAACCTCTTTACATAACTTTGTTTATATGAGCCGATCGTTTCCAAATAGGCTACCATCTCGAAAATCTCGAAAAATTCTCTAAATACGTTGGAGTTTCGGCTTTCCCGGTTTTAATTTTAGAATTGTTTTTATTAAATGTAACTGTTATTAAATTGTGAAATATTTTGCTTTCAAATAGGCATATTTTTAACTATTTTCAGGGCATATTTTCAAGTTTTTACCGCGTATTTTATGAGCATAAAACGCAAATTTCTGGTTTGCCTAGTAATTAAGAATTAATATCCTGAATAAGAACAGTTTAAAAATTGAAGTAAACTCGATCTAAAATTTAATTACACAAAATTCAAGTATAACTGAAGCTAAACTGAGCTTAAACCAATTTAAAATAGAACAAGGATAAGGAATTACCTAGAACTGAACTAGAACTTAACTTGAACTGAATTAAAAGTAAACTGAACTAGAACTGAACTAGAACTGCACCAGAACTAAACTATAACTGAACTAGAACTTAACTAGAACTGAATTAAAAGTAAACTAGAACTAGAACTGAATTAGAACTGAACTAGAACTGAACTAAAACTTAACTAGAACTGAACTTAAACTTAAACATTAAATAAAAAAAAAACCGAAAACATTAATTTTACTCAATATTTTACACAAATTTTACTGTCATCGAATTTTTTAAGAAAGCAGGGTATTGGCAAAGTTCATTTGGACGAATAGTTCTTATAACATAAACAAGATGTAATCATACACATTTTCGTATGTGTGTACGCACTAAAAAAAAATTGTATTTAAAAAAGGAAATTAATCTGAAATATTTTAGTTCCACTCGAACGTGTATTTTACGACGATGTTTACAAACAATAAATAAGGTCAGGCTAAATAAGTCCTCAGTGTTTATTCGTGTATTGAAAATGTTAAGCACAGTGGGACTACAACACATGCTCAGACATTAAAAAGTTATAAGTTGCGAAAACTAACTGCCGGACAAGGTCGAAAAGTAAATTTCTTTCGTATATTTTTATTGAAATCTAAATTTTGTTTTCAATGTCAATGTTCGAAAGAAATTTCCTTTTTGACATTGAGGGCCTGGCAGTAAACTATAGGCACCATACACTATCTAAATTACTGATAAAGCAGTGTTTGTATGTGTGACACCAACATAGTGAATATTCACATCAATTTTAATATAACGGCCAAGAAAACGAACACGAGTAATTTCGCCTTGATGTCAAACATTTTGATAGTGTATGGTGCCCTTAAGAAATCTTTTTTAGTAATTTTTATAGATAGATAATCAAAACTTCACGTAATTAGTTGTTGCAATACTTTGCCACACAAATGACTTGTTATTCTTTATTGTTAGTTTCTGCATTACCATTTATCCAAGGCGATTTGAATGCAAGGTTGCTTTTTCTACGTCATAATAAGCTGTTCAACGGCAAATTGGCTATTCAAACCCGAAGTGTCAAAATTATTAATATTTTCATGTTGGTTTACATTAATTTTATTGTCCATCTTTGAAATTGCTTCAAAGTTGTGCCAAAATTCTTGAAAGTGAAAAACTGTAAAAGGTGTGAGGCGAAATAATCAAATTAAATTTTGCTGACAAAAAGAAATTTTTTTCAAACGAAGATTGTTTTGCATATTTTTTTGTGTCTTAGAAAGGCGAATTCATAGAAGGTGGTCTTATTTTGAAAACAACACTGTAAATACTTTAAAGTTGTGTCAAAATAATACAACACTGTTGTAAGCAATTCAAACAAACATTTCAATCTATTTTTAGTTTTAAAGTGTGTGTTTTGTAATGTTATAGTTTATACACTTTTAAATTTCACAATTCTAAGTAAAACTCTCGTGTCTAGAAACTTTTCGATTGAAATGTGTGAAATGAAACAAAAATGCCTTATATTGGAACATACGGCTGTTTTTCTCACTGAACTGTGTCTGTAACTTTTTTTTGCGAGAACTAGCTGTCACTTAAGGAAATTACTCGCCAATTTACGGAAAAAGTTTGTCTGTAACATTTTTGTGAGAAAAGTTCCCACTTTGAACTGTCAAATAAACTCACGAATAAAAATGGGACGAGAAAAAAATGTTAGCACTTAAAAAACAATTAAAAATGCAAACTACAAAGATTAATAATAATAACATTTTGTTCTTCGCACATTTTTTATTGTTTCATTATTTTGCTTTTAACATTTTTATAAAATATACGAATGTTTTCAAAGCCATTTTGTAAGCACTTTACATTATTTGGTATATCCAACGGTTGTATTTTCACCGCCTTCGTTGAAAAATTTTAAATTTTAGCAAATTTTGGGAGCCGTCGACGATATGTGTTACTGGCGCTCTCAAAGTCTGCATCGGCTTCGAGTCCAATGTTATGACATTTGTAGCGTAACGTCGTTATCTCTTTTGATAGTTTTTGAAATGAGTTACATACAAACTTTTTTCTCACTTTTCGAGAAATTATGAAACATATTGTTTTACATATTTTCGTTGCGAGAATTTCTCACTATAGTTACAGAACATGAGTACTGGTGCGAATTTGAATTTGTGTCTTATGGCCAATTTTCAGGACAGATATTTAAACACCTTTGTGTTTAAAATCGTTTTAAAAACAAAATTCTCTTCTTCACTAAAAACTTAAGTGGAACTTAAGTCATCGATGTAAGCAAGGTGGCTTCAATATCACAACAATACAACAACAACATGCAAAACTGTTTTTTCAGACCACCTTGTAAATAAATACACTTTTTTATATATTTTTTTGTATTTAGTAGTGCTACCTTACTTTTAATTTAATTAAGAAAGACTTTTCAAATAAAACTCAAAAAACCAATCTGTATTTAAATAGGATTTAAGTTTTTATGAAAATTAACTTAATATAGATTTAAATACAATCCTGAAAATTGGGCATTAGTGAGTTTTTTTTTGTGAATATTTAACATTTTTAGTATTCACGCAAACATCTTGTTGTTGTTGCAAACTGCTTTTAATTTTCCGCTAAAGAACTAAGCCGGACTCACTTGACAGGTGGTGTTGAAAACACTGCTTTTGTTTTTTATTGTGTTGTATTTGAATTCGCCTTTTGCCAAGACAATAAAATTTGAATCCAATTCATTTTAATTTATGCGTTATATTTTTATTTTGAAAAAAATATATGGACTTTAAAGCTAGCCTCATTCGCAATGAAAGCAGCCATTTCGTTTTTCATGCATTTCATTATTTTCTTATGAATTTCATATATATTTTTCATTCTGTTTCAGTGATATTCTTTGAAAAAAAGGTGGCAACAGTGGAAGCGAATTGGGTGATGTTGTGTTTGTAATTGTTGTATTATTGTAGCGATAACGCCAACTAGTATTCAATTCGCCTTGGATTTTTCCTTTTGAAAAGTTTTGTTTTTCTTTTCTTCTCTCCCACTGTGCTGAAGTGTATGTGTATTTTACTTTATATTTTATGCCCACATATCGTGCAGTTTTGTATTAATTTTTCCTTTTTTTTGCATTTTTTTATTTTTTTTATTTTCGTTTATAATTAAAACCCATTTATGCTCCATTTTCATAAATTTTGTGCAAAAAAAAAAGTTCATTATTCCAATTTATATTTTCATTTAACACAGTATTTTTACATGTTTTCTAAAAATTCTTTGTATGCTAAATAAAGGCAGTGTACAATATTTATTAACTCCACCTGCTTGTTGTAGTTTTATGAATATTCAAATTGGCAGTCAGGCAGTCTTGCTGTCTTGCTTGCTGTTAGTTGGTCGAGCCTTCGAAATATTTTATTCATACAAAAACTACCAACTCTACACATTTTTGTGTTTTTTTTTCCAACATCCTTTTAACATGTGTTTTATTCTAAAAACTACTTTCGAGCTTTAAAATTTACACATTCAGTTTATTTATTTATTACCATTTTAAATCGATAGTGGCACCTTGCCAAAATTACTCTTTAATGAAATAAATTACAGACAAACCATACAACCTGCTTTAACATTTCAGCATTACAGTGGTGACAATAAGGATCTTTTGTTAATTAAAATATTTTAAATTTAGTTGCAATATTTAACTTAAGGGTATAGATGATGCTGAAAAGAGAAAAACTTTTCTAAAATACAAAAATTTTATCCGGCATTCAACAATTGCCTCGAACTTACAAACAGAATTCCGAAAACTGATTTGCCAAAAATCACCTAATTCAACGGAAAAAATCGCTTAAAAGATAATAATGTGTACATTACACTATGCGACAGTCAAAATGGTGATGGGATGAAACCAACGGGAAATGTTATATCGGTAAAAAAGAATTTATAGTACGTGTCCCGTCGTTTCGCTGGGAGAAAAAACATGTTTAAATATAGTCACCTCAAACAATACTATGTTTAAAGAAAATTTTAACCATATAATGTTTAATTTGACCATATTTGTGTCAACGACAACCATATTATGGTTAAATTAGTCCCCTATCAAGAAGCCACAACCATATTATGGTTTCCTCTAAACATGTTATGGTTAAATATGACCTTAATTTGTTCTTAAATTCACAATAGTATTTTCCTATTTTTAAAGTGCAACATGCAAACCAACCATGCTATTATAAGTGTTAAACATATTTTAGTTTTTATTGATCATAATATGTTCGAATACAACCGTAATATGGTTGTGGCTTCTTAAAGGAGGACTCTTTTTACCATAATATGGTTGTCGTTGACAATAATATGGTTAATTAAAACATAATATGGGTAAAATTTTTATTAAACATAGTATTGTTGGAGGTGACCAGGTGATCGCAAAAGAACTTAAGCGACATTAACACAATTTTACAATAGAAGGTTTTTTTTAATTATAAAAAAAATTTTGTATAAAGCTTGGCGCTTAAGCTAAAATTGCTTTTGCTAAAAAATCGTAACGATACCTTTTGTTACCTTGACATTTTAGGAGATGCTGAAAGTCCTGCCAATATTTATTAAAATTAATTGATTTTTAACATTTTTGAATAAATAGAATCTGGGAATTTATTTTTCATGATGAGTAACATTTATTATATACATTTTCATATTAATTTGAATGTGTATTCTAAGTCAAATCTCTATAAAAAAACATTAGTTTAACTTTTTTTGACAGAAGTCTACAGAGCGCGCTCGCACAAACGCGTGTTATGTAATTCTACCTTAAAAAATTTTTTGCATAAATGATCCATTCCATTAAACAACCTGTTTCTAATATTAAAATTGTCATAAACGAAAAATTGTTTCTATTGAACCAACTGTTAAAATATTTAAAATTTAATATATTGTCAATTTATGTTGGCTTGTGCATTACATGCATTTCCTGTCTAACTTGTACGTGGTTTTAGGCAACAATTAACCGTCATTCGTTTTTTCCCCTTTTCATTGCCTGTAAGTTCCAGCTTCAGCTTTTTTACGGTGTTGTCATTTTATGACTTTGGGCATTACAATACGCCATTATTTAAACCAGGTGCAATTAAGGTATTTTTTTTTTTTTTTGCTAATTTAAGTTAATATTTTGTAAATTTTATTAACTTTTAATTGGTTAGTTATAGTTATTTGTTAAATTTTGTTTTAAATGATAACATAATTGTACGCACACTACGATAGTTGGAGGGGGCATTATGCGTTTGTGATGATGTGTGTGAAATCCACTTTAATCGTGTGTGTCTGGCGTTTTTGTGGCAAAAGTTAGTCGTTTTTTAAAATAGTATCGTTGTTAGCAAAAACAAAACAAATCTTACAAATCTACTACAAAAACGGTTATCATAAATTTTAATATAAAAAGACTAATAACATATCAAATAAGTTTTTAATATTAAATAAGAATTATTGATTTTTCAGAAAAACTCTAAAATTTCATGTAAATAGTCGTATTTTTTATATTAAGGGGATTCACAAGGTGTGCTATCAAGTCATAATGTCTTAAATAATATTTAACAATTTTTTAAAAAAAATATTGTTGTGTTTGAAACAAATTTTAAATTTTAATTCTGTGTTCACTGATTTGTCATAACTGTACAGTAGAAATCCAAGTTATAAGCGGTTGCCCATAGCAGTCATATATATTTCTTGTAATTATTTTAGGACATATTACTTTATAACTTTATATCGCATGCTATATTTTTTATGCATTTTTTTTATCGCATGCGATATTTTTAAAAAGTGAATTTTACTTTTCGTATTTATAATCACACACGTGGAAAACTGTCATTACATAATGATTCCTTTCCCCGATGTTACTGAGTTGTCGCACTGTTGTCATCCCATTGATGACAATTTGTCCAAGTGATGTTAAGGCTGACATCACAATGATTTAAAGTGTCATAATACGAAGACACTTGTCACAGTCAAAATACATCAGCGTTTTTTAATTAAAAATTTTTTATTTAATTAAGTTAGAATACAATTTGTAATTCTATTAGTAACATTTTATAAATAAATAAAATAATTTTGTTTTGGCTGCGGCACGGTTCCCATGGGTTCCCATGGGTTCCCAAATAGGATATATTTTTAAATATGTTTCTGTAAATACTTTGGTGTAGGGTATACTATGGTCGAGCTTGACCAACTTTACTCTTTTACTTGTTTTTTAACATAACTTTTACTATGTAAATCTGCAACAGTTAATAAATGTTAAGTGTATCGTCATCATCACTATTATCAGACTCCTCAAACTTTAAATCAAGCGCAAAATAACAAAAAAAAAAAAAAAAACAAAAACACAATTATTTGCAATTAAACAGTCACGGACGCAAAATGAAAGTGTTCAAATTATCCTTCACCTTTAAAACAATAATAAATGCTTTAATTTTTTTATATCTACAACAATTAACATTCTCGGTTAAAATACGTTTCAACAAAATGGAATGCTTAGAATACGACAAATCTTATCTTCGTTTCAACAGCTGTATCTTAAAGGTCTTGGGTCGCAATAAAATCGGAGCAAATGTTTACGTTCAGATGCTCAAAAAACCAGTCGACAATATAATAGTAAGACATTTTCAATATTCAGAAATGTTTTCCGATTTTTAATCTTTTTTCTAATCCACTTTCCACTTTTCAGTTTAATGGTGGTTTTTATATTAAAAGTTCGGCACAAAAATACCATCCTCTAATGTACAACAATACCATGAATTTTTGTTCTTTTTTAAAGAATAAAAATCGTATGCCCCATTGGAAAATAATTTTCAATGTAATAGCCGAATTTTCAAATATAAATCATTCCTGCCCCTTCAATGTGCGTTCTAGGAGAAGTATTTACAGAAAAGATTTAATTGTTTTTTTTTTACTGTTTCTAGCATGATATAATCGTCAAAGATCTAGTTTTAAATTATGATATGTTGAAATATACACCATTTCCAACGGGGGACTATTTAATAAAAATGCGGTTTGGTGTTCACAAAGATTTTAAAGGTGAAGTTCTTTTGTATATTAATATAAAAGAGTGATGAAAATTAAGGAAAAAAAAATATATAAAAATAGCAAAATTGCACATCTTAAATTTATTTTCACATTTATGGTCAATTTCACCAATTCTATTAAAGTATCCATTCATATTAAAACATAGTTTTTCATATAATTTTTTTCGTTTTTTTGACATGAAAAACTAATTTTAAACATTAACTGATATTAAAATAAATTGCTGAAATAGGCCATTAAAGTTAATTTCTAATTTGAATTCAAAATAAAGGTACATTTTTGAAAACAAATTACACAGTAATAAATCTTTGAATTTAGGCAAAAAGGTCTTAACGCAGAAGCTATAGTTTTTCCTAATATTTAATTGAAAATTATTTAATAAGTGTATTTAATTGACGTTTTTCCTAAAGAGCAATTGGTTACGATTGTAAGCAGTTGTTCTAGTCTTATGTTATTGATACCAAACGAAAGAGGAAACAAAATTGAGTTAAATACAATAAAAAATTAAAAATGGTTTTTTTTAACTTATTTACTTTTTGCCTAACGCCAAAGAAATGAGCTCAAAAAAGTGCAGGTTTTTGCTATAAAAATTTGAAATAACCGCTTACAAACCTGCCGATGGGTTTCATGGTTTTTGTATGGTAAATAGTTCCTGGTTTAAAGGACTCCTTTCTGCTAACAACAATCCCCTTTTTTAATTTATTAAAACATTATTGCAATTGATTTTCGTTGGCATACGTTTGTATGTGCGTTTAATATTTGTAATTTTTTTTCGAATTAAAACCTACATTGTTATCAGGGCTGCCAGGTACTTTTTTCCTTGTCCCCAAAAAATTAGAAAAAAAATCCCCAAAAAAATCCCCAAATTAAAAAACAAAACCTTAAAAATTTAATATTTTTTAAATATTTTATTAAGTGTGTGAGGTGGCCAATTTCCTCTTCCAAGTGTACACGTAACTTGTTTACTTTTGAACCCGTTTACGCGAAATTGCGTCGACTAAAATTGTTATTAAGTTAACGAGTAGCCACTTGGGAACTTAGAATAGCGGTATCATCCACAAATACGGAAATGACCAGTTTGTCGCATATGGGCAAATCGTAGGTGTATTTTAAATAGAGAGTAGGTGCAAGAACACTTCCCTGATCTGATAAGCAACTATCTTTTAACTTGTGTGGGTGGAGGTCCACACCACGCGTTACTCGCTTTTTCGCTGCATACGCAGCTGTTAAAAAAGTAGTGGTAGTTATTCGTAGTAAGTTACATGCACAAAAGCGTAAATGCCATGAAGCGAAAAGTAGGTTTACTTTCTACTTTTGTAAGCGACACAAGCAGCGTTCGAACAAATCAGCTGATTTTGACAAATAAAGTTTTATTTTTCTTGTGCTGCTGCTGCATAAAAAGCGTTGCATGTAACTTGAAACGTAGAACGCAAGTAAGGTTAGAAAAGCATGCGCTGCGTGGAGACGAAAAAGCGTGATATGGACCTCCAGCTTTATGCCATAACTTGACAAAAGCCTGAGCACCACCTTAAAAAACTGCTAAACAATATTTTGTTTAACAAGGTTTCGTTTCAATGTACTAAATTCCCATTTTATACTATTGATAAACTGAAATGTATTGTTGATAGATTGTTTTTGTTTAAGCTTTGATATTGTAACAAGTAAAACTGGTGTTTATAATTCTTATTCGCTTAACAGTTTTATTTGTATAATCACCCCTATCGGGAATAAAAATTTCTTGGGAGTATTTGCCCTTATTCCATTTTTTTCTATGTTAATTCTAATGTAAAAAATGGGAAAAGGGAAAAAACACCCAATAAGGGGGAATATCTTTAGTTTTTCTAAAATCTATGGATGAAGTTTCCTGACGATCTGGCCTAAGCAACCAGTGAAATTCGCATAGGAACAGCTTATGGGGAATTTAGCACATTTAAACGAAACCTTGTTAATTAATTTTTTGAATCCCAAGAAAAACTTTTATATTTTTTAGTTCCAAGGATATAGTTCCGTGATGTTCATAGAAAGTTTTTTGTGTAACGTGCTAAATTCCTAACTTTCTATATCTGATAAATACACTGAAATTTATTGTTGAGGAAAAGCTAGCTTCTATGCGCATTTCACTGGTTGCTTAGGCCAGATCATCAGGAAACCTATTCCAAAGATTCAAGAACAGCTGAAAATATTATACAAATAAAACCTTAAAGTGAATAAGAATTATAAACACTCAAAGTCTTTCTTGTAACAATATCAAAGCTTAAACAAAACACTAACAATAAACAGTGAGTTGGTTTATCTTTATCATTCCCCTACAATTGGGTGGCTTTTTTCCGACTCGCATTTTAGTTGTAAGTGGGTAAAAAAAACAAAACAAACTTAAAAGACAAATTGCTTTATTTTATTGTTTTCGTAAGATCGAAAGTGAATCATTGCAAAATCTTACTTATAAACTATTTTCTATTGACAACTAATGTAGGCTTGGGTATCAAATACACTTCCCATCAAACTTGTGTCTGCTTTTAGCCACCAATTAAGCACTCACTATTCCTTTTTTTTCTTCTTTGTTTTGCGTAAGTTTCAGTTCCAGGTTTTTTTATGGTACTGCCATTTCATGAATTTGGGCATTACAATTATTTTTTTTTGCTAATTTAACTTAATGCAATTTACAAAATAAGGAATAACTTATTAAAAAGTTTTTTTAAATTGTGTTTTATATAAAAGTGTTAATTACAAACCATAGAAATGTGTAACAGTTCCTGATTATTTATTATAAAATAAAAATTGTAAATAATAACGATCATGTTATTAAAAATAAATAAGGCTTAGTGGGACCAGTTATTGATTTCGTTTTTAAATATTATTTATCTTTAAGTTTTGTTTAAATGTGAAATTTTGTTTTTTTTAATGATACTGAACTAAAACTTAACAATCAAGAAAGTTTAGTCGATTAAGTCCGACCATGTGTTACTCTATACCAACGACTTAACAGAATAATTTTCGGGAATGTATCCTATTTGGGACTCATGGGAGATCATTGACCCAGAAGATTAAAATTATGTTATGAGGCTAAGATTCATGTAAAAGTTCTAAATGCAGAATATTACTCATCTATGTAAGTATATTAGTGTGTCCCAAAAAAAAAAATATTTTTTTTAGATTTTCATGGGTGCTCAAGCATAATTTAAAAACAAAGCTCTAAATTTACAAGTAGTTAATGATGTGGCAGAACGAGGTGTGGCATTGGCTAACAATTACTTTAATGCCAACAACTACATCGTATGAACCCCAATAAATGATTTTTAAGCAAATCAAACGCAAAAGATTGATTTTCAATTGTTTGTTGGGTATGAGTAATAATATCATAAACTGGGTATAAAGCTGAAAACCGGAATAACTCAGGAACGGTAAAGAGAATTCAAACATTTTTGTTTACCAATTATTTAGAAAAAATTGATCTTCCAAAATGCCTTGTTGGTTAGTTTCATTTTCATAAAGATTTTAAAAGTTAGAAAGTGTTATTTATAAAATTTATGGAAAAATTACGAAAAATGTTAATGTAGAGTGCATAACATTTTTTTTTGGGACACACTAATCTATATGAGTATGGTTTGTCTCTAAATAATTTAAGGAAGGAGGTTCATATGGGACTTATGGCTAAGCATCACAAAGACTCTTTTTCGAAAAGAAGCTTGTACGAGGGCTATGTTAAGTTATGGACCGACTAGCACAATTTTCGATACGCTTGATTCTTTATCTTTTCATGTGAGCATCTCCAAAATTGCTACCTGTTCTTTGCCCATAAGGTTAAATGGACAGAAAACCAGCCAGTTAGACGTACGGACATCTTTAGATCGACTCAGAAAGCGATTCTGTGGGGATTGGTTTATCTGGGACTAATATGTCTTAGTACCTAGTGGAAAAGGAACTAGCACCAAACTTGTCACATGACAGTTCTAAAGTGATCGGGACCGGTTCTAATTGTAATACTTTATATGAAGGTGACTTCTAACTTTAACATGGTGATGTTGTTGGAGTGGGTTAATTGACACCTTTTTGACTCCTCATAACAGGTCACTGAAGAAATTTCGATTAAAATAATGGCCGTCGCTGATATTGTTACGATTGAACCATATTAATATGATAGATCTTCATATAAAGTAATATCTATAAACAGATATTATCAGCCCGCAGAAAATCTAGTTGTATGACTGGTTTTGTGTCAATTACCTTTCCTGTGGAGTAACTATACTTTTTCTCCAGTACAGCGATATGTCTATCCCAATTCGGTCCATTTTGTTATAATATTCTGTTCACTGGTCGCAAGATTAGTGCTTTAAGAACAACTGACACAAATTTCCCGCAGGGGTATAACACACATCAGCAAAAACGCATTATATCCTCACCACTATTGCGGTGTGGGTATAAAAAAAAGGCAAAACAAAAAAACAATCTGCTTTTGATTTGAGGCCACCTTGTAAATAAGTACACTTTACAAGTTTCTTTATTTTTGTTAAACAGCTGTTTTTTGATAATTTTTTCAAAATATTTAGTTGTGCAACCATACTTTTGTCTTAATTAAATAAGGTTAATCAAATATCACTTAAAAACAGAAACTGTTTTTGAATACAACTTTAATTTAAATAAAAACTTATAAAGAAGTTCTTCAAAAACGATGTCCAAAACTAACATTTAAATGTAAAATAGTTTCGTTAAAAATTTTATTTTGTAAAAAGTTTTAAGCTAAAAATAATTTTAAAGGGTAATGTTAATAAAAATTTTATAAACATTTACCAATTTTATTTAATTAATTTTTTTTTCAGAATTTTAATTAAACAAACCCCATTTCCTTAAAACAAAAACCACGATTACACCTAATTCATTACTAGTCAGCAGTGTAGGAATCATTGCGAGTTATTCGAGTGAGTAACTAAATACAATACAATGTAATGCATTACTAAAAGCTTTTTTTTTATTAAAACAATATTTTGTTCAAAATAACAAGACAATGTGTTAGGCCAGCGTCATCGTGTTCCTCTTTCAATATTTTATTTAAATTTTTTTTTCTTTTTTAATATTTCCTTTTTAACAAAAGACTTTTGTGCTACTGAAAAAAGGGTTCACATTTTTTCTCTAAAGTGTCTTTCAGAAAAACAAAAAAGTGGGTGTGTGCGAATAAAAACAATGCAAAAAAGGGAAAGTATGTCAGGGATTTGTCGGTTGTGTCGCAATTCATAAGAGACATAAGGCACCTACTTTTGTTATTTTTTCTCCCATAATTCTCATCATTATTTTTATCATTTCTAAACTAAATAGAAGTGAATGTATTCTGTTCTATGTAAAAACATACGTTTGTTATTACAATACAGTTTTGCATTTCTATTTTTTCTTCACCGCTTTGTCACCAGCAGCAGCCACAAAAAGTTTGTTCAAATCTTGTTTTGATGAAATTTTTTTCATTTACTGGAAATGAAAATTAAATTAGAATAATATAAAAAAAATTTTAAATTACGCAAAACGCACTAGGAAATTCAATGAAATTTTCCTAAAAGTATGCTTTGGCTTTTTTAATTAAGGTAAAATAGTTTGATAAAAAAATAGGAACAAAAAAAGCAACATAATTAGAAGATTAATTTTCTTAATAAGAATTTTGTTTAAATAGCGCCAGAAAATATAATAATTAAATTTTATTTTTTAAATACTAAAAGTACACAACACTTTTTAATTAAAATTTAACCAGAAAAACAACGAAAATTTTAAAATTCAATTTATTTAAATTTTCTAATTATTTTTTAAATTTGCAAAAACCGAGATAACAAACTTCAGAAAAATCTGCTACAAATAAAAAAATCGCAATTTTTATATTAAATCGCTAAAATGAAAAACTTCTTATTTAATTTAATAAAGATTAGTTCAAAGTATGTCCTAGAATTTTTATTATATGAAAAAACAGCAAAAAACACAATGTTTACAAAAAAGCACTAGAACTAAAACAAAGATAAAAATCGTTTAAATGAAAATTATAAATTAATTTTAAAAAAAAATTGCTGTATTTCTTTTTCCTTACAGACTGTTTAATTTTAGATCCTAGAGTTTCTTTTGCAAAATTTTTTAAATTGGTGTTGTTTTCATACAAGCGTGTTGGAAAGTTGCAAATTTGCACTTTTAAAAATGTTTTTTAAAAAATTATGTACATATATAGAGCAAAAAGGATGTAACCAACAACATTTAAGATTTTTGTTTTTTGATGAAAATCGATAGTTTTTGACCATTTGCATCATCATTTTTAAAAATTTTATATCTCTGGGAAGTACCGTTAAGAAATAAGAGCAAAAACAATTTCAAAACGAACCTTAGACTTAAAGCAAAAATATTTAAAAAAAAAACTTCTCCTGTAAAATTTTATTTTTGTTGGCTACATCATTTTTGCTATTAGGGCTCGATATCTTTTTTTCTTTTTATTGTTCTTTGGTTGTGGACTCAGTTTTATATAATTTAAAATGTTAACCTTATTTCATTTTTGCGATTTTAAGTAAAAATTGCGATTTTAGTTAAAATTTGCAATTTTTAATTAATTAGTGATTTAATTAAAAATTGCACTAGACTTATAATTTTTAAAATCCCAAATTCTAGTTATTTTATGTAGACTTGCTTTACCTATTTAGAACTCATAATTGTATAGTTTTTTCATATAAACGATTTTAAACTACAAAAAATTGATTTTTTGTTAAATCAGCGATTTTATGTGAAAATTTAAAGCGCCAAATATACTAATTTTTTGAATTTTCAATTTAGCATTTTAGGGGTCACACATACAAATACATTTTCACTAACACCCACAATGCTTGACGAGTATTTTGGTACGTGTATTTGGGACATTAAATTATAAAATCTGAGTCGATATAATGATGTCCGTCTGGCTAGCTGGCTGGCTGTCCACTTTGTAGTGCGCAAAGTACAGGTCGCAATTCTTTGACGAAATTTGGTACATTGTATTTACACGGTAAGGAACGGTCCATAATTTCTCAAACTTCTTTCCGTATAAGAGTCATTGTGCCCATAAACCATGTTCTACGTTGCTATCAAGATTAAATCTGCGTCAAAAAATGTATATTCTAAGTCTATAGTTCCCATACCAATACCACTCCCAAAAATATTACCAATTCGATAACTGCCTTAAAAATGTTGGTAAAAAAAATTTGGATAAAGTGCTTATAGGTTATTGTAGCCCTGTCCATAGTCTTCATTTTCCATTATGTTTGATTCGCTGAGATCGAAGGGTTTGGACACAGTGGCCATATCCCTTACACAGCACTTTCATGAGAATTTCACTCTGTCGTATCTTTCTAAAAATCATACATTTTAATATTAAAAGACTAATAAAATATCTTATTATTGTTAAATATTAAATGAAAATTATTGATTTTTAATAAAAATTGCAAAATTTCGCGTAAATAGTCGTACTTTCTTTATAATACACAAGCGGTATTTTGTTAAAATATTTTTTATCGCATGCGATATTTTTTAAAAACTAATTAAACTTTTCATATTTATCTTCACACACGTTCAATTGTATATTAATTTTACTTCTAAAATGACGTTTGAATTATACATGTATTTGATGTTCACTTCCGTCAATCTTTTATATTTGTATAAATAAAAATGTGTCCTTTAAAGACTTTATTAACGCCAGCCCGTAACTTTACCAAATAATCACCCGATGGAAACGGTATATATTTAAACATACCGGGACTTAAAGCAAAATTGTTCACTATCAAATCATGCTAGAAGCGAAAGAAATTGAAAAAAAATAAATATCAAAGAAAAATTACAAATAAATACGTACATTGTAGGGGCACGAATGATTGACATTTGAAAATTCTTTAAAAATTTGAAACAAGATTTCCCAAAACTTAAAACGACTCGAACGTTTATAGAAACTACAAAAATTAACGGTGGTATTGTAGAGATATGGGTTATAATTTTGTGAAGAGCTTTTGATATAAAATCCGGCATTAACCTGAAAATATTCCAAATGTGTTTGTTTCTTTTTTGATTTTCTAAAATTAAGTCTGAAATTTTAGCTACCGTTATGTTATCCAGGGGGGTCTGTAACAGACGTACGTAAATATTTGCACCGATTTTATTGCGAGCCAACACTTTCAAATAGCAACTGTCAAAATGCAGAAAAGTTTTGTCATATTCCAAACATTCGATTTTAGTAAAACTCACGGTTAGGGCGTGGGTTAAAGTTTTGAGTTTTGTACATAATATTGCAACAACGAAGAGTTTTAGAGTAAATGAATTGAACATTTTCAGGTTGATGTTGTTTATGTTATAAAGGAAATTTATTTCGAAACATAGAACATGAAATAATTTTTATCTTTGCTGAATATGGGCACTTCCACAGAAGTGTCACGTTACGCCACCCAGCAATTAATCTTGTATTTTAGGCCCATGTTTTTCAAATTTGTTCTTTCTTTCACTAAATTGCACTTTATGCCGAAATACGAAAAATTCAAATAAGCAGACATGTCACAGAGTACAATTCATTTCGGAAACGGAATTTATTTCGTATTTTTGTGCTTCAGAAAATGACAAAAAAAAAAATTCGGAATGAAACCATTTTTTATCCCATCAACAATAAATTTGAGTTAATCAATTGTATGAAATGGGAATTAGCACATTTAAACGAAACCTTGTTAATTCATTTTTTGAATCCCATGAAAAACTTTGAAACCCATTTTTCTTTTCGTGGACGGAATTTTTATTTTTTTTATTATTAAACAAATATGATTTCTTCGATTCCGAACGGAATTGTACTCTGTGATATGGCTGAATATATAAATTATTCTTTGAGAAAAAATTTCAAATGTTTGGTGTCCTAACGTGACAAAAAGTAGACTTTCCTGTGGAAATACCCATATTTGATTAAATTTATTTTTAATTATCTTTTAATTATTTTTTAATTATTGTTAAATAACTTAATTTTGAATTTTATCAAAAGTTGGTATTTGTAGGTTTAAGTTGTTGTTTGTAACATAAAATAGAGTTTAAATGGGTTTGATGGACTTAACTAATAAGTAGACTGAGGGCCTATTTCACCAATTTTATTAAAATATCCATTTATATTTGAATATAGTTTTTCATATTGTTTTATTTTTATTTTACATGAAAAACGAATTTCCAACATAAATTGATATTTGCATAGAATTGGGGGAAAAGGCTCTGAGAGTATTTGAAATTAGTATATCATTAGAGAGCTTGCGTGTCGCCTACACACGTATGTATACCTTAAAACAGATATGCAAAAGTGTGTGCTAATCATCTTGAGGAATACCTGAATCTTGGCTAAGCTTCCTTAGGTGGGTTAAAAGTTGGCAGATCTGCCAGACAAGGACGGGTCTAGGCTTTAGTTCAGGGGAGAAGGGGCTCTAATTGTGAAAATTCAGTCGGGACAGGCTAAAAACCCAATCTGTGGCCGTCTAGTCCAGGAAGCCCCTCCGTTTGAGTCGCACTTACACCCAGAGTACGTCTGACTAGAGTACAATCCAGTACCACGGAGTGATCTTTGGGTCTTAAGCTGTGGACTGGTTATTGGTGAGTCTCATTCGGGAATAACGCTACGACTGTGGCTTAAACTTAAAATCATAAGAAGGAAAATCTACAAATCGTCTGCATTTAGGACAGGGGGCTTATTCTGGCAGTTGTAATCGAATACTTATTCGATTCGAAAGCAATTTTATTTCTAATTCCTTCAGTCGATACTGAACGAATCGAAGTTATTTTTTCAGTGTTGTTAAAACTCAAATGCTTTACAACACTGAAAAATTAATTTCGATCACGACTGCCAGAATTAGCCGCCAGATTTTTACCGTCGTTTTAGCGAAGCTCTCTGTGTGCTATTGCGATACAACTGGGCATTCCTGATTTAAATTTGCAAAATTCTAGACATTAACAAAACAAAAAATTGATTTCATCAATTAAAAACTTGCTAAAATAATCAAAGTTTTTCTTGGGATTCAAAAATGAATTAACAAGGTTTCGTTTAAATGTGCTGAATTCCCATTTGATACTAATGATAAACTGAAATTTATTTTTGATGGGATAAGTTATTCCTATGCGCATTTTACTGGTTGCCAGATCGTCAGGAAACAGGTAATAAGTGTTGAGTATACAGGGAATAAAATGGTGTTTTTTATAGAGTGGCACCACTGCTTCATTTGAGCCACCATTTAACAGCTTTTAGTTGTTTAGTTTTAGTTTAGTTTACCTTCGGTGAAGGGTATAAAAACAAGTATCTAAGAGTGCTATATTCGGCTTTGTCGTATCTTGTATACCCTTCACCACGGAGCGATAAGCGCAGACTATATTGCAAATACCGTTCTTTAGATATAAATACATTAATCTATTTTGTGCCACGCCCACTTCTACAATTCCACTCTCATTTTGTCGGATGTATTGAAAACAAAGATGCTTGTAACTAATTTGGAAACTTTTGCTTTTACCGTTCTCCAGGTATTGTATATAGAAAAAGCAATAGAAAAAAATCAACAAGGGATTAAATAAGAGCATTTTAGATTTTGAAGTCAATAACAACTGTGTTGAATGACACGAAATATTCAGCCCAATTTGTGCCGCGGTAAATGTTAGCAGTAGTATTTTTCTTACTTCCAAGTTTTGTTGTAGCCATTTTTTTCTCAGTGTATGAATACAACAATATCCAAAAATGGAAGATTATTTATTATCCAAACTAACTATTCAATAAATAAAAATATTGATTTTGTAGCTGTTAACATCAATAATGCGTTAAAATAATAAAAAAGTTCAAAAAAATCCAAGGACACCGTAAATTTCCGTTTTAGGAAAAGTGAGGGACATTCTAATTAGCAATTAAGGTAGCCGACTCTACTCCCGAAGCATTAAAAATTATTTGGCATTGATAGCTTGAGAATTGAAAAGTAAATTTTGTTTTGCTATACATAGTTTTAAATAAAATAAAATGAAAATTTTTAAATTTTGTAAAAAAAAAACCAAAAAAAAAAAAGATTTTTGTTTATCCAAAACTTTTACCTAATTTACATATTTTATTGGAGTTATTAACCTATCAAGAGTTAATTTAGATAGAATTTGTGTGTGTATAATTTTATTTTTAATAAATTTTTAATGAGACTGTTATCGAAATAGACAAATTAAATAATCATCACATTTCCAAAATAATATTATTGATGATGTTATTATTTTTGTTTTGTTTTTGTTTAACGATATGATAAAGGCAAACAACCATCTAATAAATTATTACATTAAAATTTCGATATGTACAACGAATCGGAGAGGGATTGAAAAATACTTCGTTATAGAGACATTAATTTGCTTTGCATGAGTGTTAGTAAAACCTTAGTTTAAAAAATTAAAAATAAATATAAAAAAATACTTTTTAATTATAGTTTTATTTTCATTTAAGAAAGAACCAAAATAAAAACAGCCTTCATTTGTCACGCTTTAAATATCCACATGCAAACACTTTAAGACTTCGTTGTTTTGATAACTGAACTCTACAATTTTGCTTTATTCTGACTTCATTGTATAGAGGCCGTTGAATGGATACTTCGCTATCTATTGACCGATTTTCGTTCGAAAAACTTTGCAATAAAGAGTGTCACAGTGCTTTAAAACATGTTTTCAAAATATTTCTTAACCCCAAAAACACAGATTGAAAATTTATTAAAGTTTACACATTTAAATCGAAATTAATATTGTATCAATTTGTTTTAAAAATTTGAAGTCCTAATATAGGATAAGGAATTTTATGGAAAAAAAAAATCCTATAAAACAAAATTTTTGTAAAATTTCCTATAAAAAGCTCATTTTTGTAAAATTTCCTATAAAAAGCTAATTTTTGTTAAATTTCCTATAAAAAGCTAATTTTTGTTAAATTTCCTATAAATTGCAAATTTTTGTAAAATTTCTTATAAATAGCGAAACTATCAGCCCAATTATGAATAAATATTCCCCGGGAGTTTTGTCCCTGCTCCCATTTTTCCTATGTAAATTCTATTGCAAAAATGGGAAAAGGGAAAAAACTTCCGGGGAAGTTTTATTCATAATTGGGCTGTTTTCAAAATAATTGTAATTATGTACATGAAATTCTTAATTTACATATTTTAATTAGGCTCGAGTTCATCAAATTTGATTCTCATTAAATTATTTTTATGAAGAAAAGAATTTAACAACATGACATTTATTAAAATTTATTGATAATTTTTCTTTCTTGACTGCCGCGATTAAACGGCAAACCCCTCTATTGAGATTGAGTGGTTGCAATCGAAACATGTAAGGGTAACCTGTCCGTGAAAGCCTGGGTTCGATTCCCGCGGCCGTCAAGAATTAAAATTATTAATAAATTTTAATTAATTCAATGTTGATTCTCTCTAAAAAATTATTACGGGTTAAGATTAAATCAATAAAAAGTACTTCTTCTAAATTCTAATTCAAAATAGTGCCGCGGTACTAACAAAATTCAAAAATTATCATCTCCGCATTAAATCAATAAAAAGAAATTATTATTGCTTATTTTTAACAACAGCGAAAAATTCATTCATAAACTATAAAACTACTAAACCAAATATGAGCAAAAAGCAAAAACTATAAAAAAAATTTAACTAAAATAAACAACTTTTCTGAAAGTTTTTTTTTTGTAGTTGTCATTGTAAATCCTCTGATACTGTCAACAAAAATGTTAAACCCAAAACAGACGAACAACAATAAAAACTACTTAAAAATTTGAGCTTGATATGAGTATCAGTAACATTTTGTTTATTTTCAAAACTATCAATGAATATAAAAAAAATTTGTATTTTTTCTTAATTTTTGGCAAAATTTAGAGGAAAACAATCTCAATAAATCCTTGTTAAGTAGTAAACAAGTTTTTGACACTTTAATTTAATAATATTGAAAAAAAAACAAGTAAAACTCTTAAATTTTTGTTTGTTAGTTAAATAAAATTTTGCATGAAAACAAACTGTCACTGCCCACTTGCTGTCAAATTTAAACAACATCAACGAAAATATTGCCAAATAGGCAAAAAAAAAACAAAAATGCCAAGTTTTTATATTATTTTTTATCATCGAACTAAAACAACAACAAATGTTTAAGAAATAAAAAAAAAATTGTTTGAAATTATTTCAGTTGAATATGAGTTTAAAAGTTTTGAGTTTTTAATAAATATTTGCTGGCAAAACGAAATCTCGTAAAAGCCAGCAAAACTGTCATTATAAACTTAAGTGGAGAGTCAGCTGATAGAGATGATAAAAAGGGGAGTTTTGTACTTTTTTAAAAGTTCTAGACTTGTAATAGACTTTGAGCGACTATATATAAAGATATCTTAATATTTAAGTAATGTAGCCTTAAATTGACTATTAGGCCTATAAAAAAAGAAAATGGTCCTTTTTATTCATACTGACCCTGGTATATTCCAACAAGAAAAAATGTATGCACTTCGCAATAATTTATACTAATCTTCTGGTACCAAAGATGAATTTATTACTTTTTAATTGAATTACATCATTCTACAAAAAATTGGTAGGCTCAATAAAGGGTCTTTCGTTAAGCGCTTTTTATCTATAAATCTTATAAATAAATCGGCAAAAGCAAAAAAGTTAAGAAAATTGTAAACCTCTGTTTTTCATCCGAATTAAACAAAAAAAACAAAAATTGGGAATTTAGCACGTCATACGGAAATCGAATTAATGATAAATTTTGTATTCCCGAAAATAACTTTGATAATATACTTGCCGTGCATAAAACTGAATTGGCAAATTGGGGTTTTTGTTGTTTTCTTACGAACACAATATAATGAAGCAATTGGTTTGTTTTTCTTTTTACCCACTTACAACTGCAATTCGAGTCGGAAAGAACCCGACCAATTGTAGCGGAATGTAAGAAAAGATAAACTCACTGTTAATTGTTGGTGTTTTGTTTAAGCTTTGATATTGTTACAAGTAGGATTTTGAGTGTTTAAGATTCTTATTAGCTCGAGGATTTCATTTGTATAATATTTGTAGCTTTTCTTAAATCGTTGGAAAATGTTTTCTGATGATCTGGCCGAAGTAACCAGTGAAATGCCCATAGAAGCTAGCTTTCCCTCAACAGTAAATTTCAGTGTATTTATCAAATTTGAAAAATTGGGAATTTAGCACGTCATACGGAAATCGTATTAATGATAAATTTTGTATGCCCGAAAATAACTTCGATAAAAAAATATATTATTTGAAAGGAATTTACTTACAGAAGTGCATGATACATATTCTGAGGGGGTAAAAAGGGTAAAAAACGCGAAAATTCGGTAACCTCTATATCCAAACCTAAAAGAGATACAAAAAATTTAATAATGAATCACGAAAAATCTTCATTAGAAAAATAAGCGGACAGATGTCTGGTACTTTCGGCACTTTTGGGGAATAAACGGGCAACACCTGCATGTTGGAACTTATTAGACACCCCATTCATCTATATTTTAAACCAATAAACATTAAAAAAAGATTATACAAAATTCGTAACTTATCTAAAAAATACAAATATAAATTTAGTAATTTTTTCTAATTCAAACGTTTAAGGGGTAAAAATCGTACTTATTTTTGGTACATTTTTACAAAACATTTTTCTCCATTCATTGGCATATATGTATGTACAAATTAAATTATAGGCTACCACTACAATATTGCAATTGTTGATACTTCGGGGAAAAAATTATCAAAAAAAAACGTTAATAAAATTTCGTTCTTTTACTTTTCCGTGGTAGTTTTGTTCAGGGCAGGGTCCTGAGTAAATAACAACCAATAAAATGGAAAATGTTGGTCCTTTTTTGTTCTAAAACTGGTCCTTTTTTGATTTTTAAATAATATTGTACCTAGTTACAAAAAATTAAACATGCATAGTCCTGCGGCAATAAGAATCTGTAAGGGAAAGCTTTTTGGTACTTTTTTGTTCTATAACTGGTACTTTAAGGATTTTTTTATTAATATATGTCCTAGAAATTAAAATTAATCATTCTCTGTCCTAAGTGGATGAGAATCTGTAAGGTAACCTTTTGATACTTTTTGTTCTTTAGCTGGTGCTCTACGAACTTTCGTTGGTATAGGACCAAGAAAGATAAAATTAAAAATGCAAGTTTCTAAGTGAAAGATACTCTTTCAGAGGGATCTTTGGGGTCGTTCTTTAACTGGTACTGTTTGCATTTTTATTAAAACTGAACCTAGAAAAGTAAGATTCTACATGCTGAGTCCACAATAGTTGAGAAACTATAAGAGCAGGCTTTTTGGTACTTTATTGTTTTTCAATTGGTACCTTCTGCCTTTGTTTAGTATTGAACTTACAAAATTAAATTAAACATTCACGAACTTGAGCGGTAGATAAGATATAAGACGGAAAAAAATTCTCGAAACATTCAAATCCATATACACATACTTATATGTAAGTTTTCTTCATTAAACAAAGTAATAGACATTCATAATCGAAATGTTTTATTGTTGGCTAATAATGCCTATCGATGTCATTATGTATGGAATATACTATCTTGCGTATGTTGGCCCCAACTTTGCTTGGTAGTGCGTATCCGAAATGTAACAAATAAGAAAGTGATTCTGAGCTCATCTGAGCTGTATCCACCCAAGTTGATTTGCCTTACAAGGCTGAATAAATGACATCCAATTTGACATGTGTAGCTTAAACAATGTGGCCGCTACCAACTGTCAAAATTTTGAAGAACCTATTGGAAGACCCTTTTTATATAACACTCAAAAAAATGCATGCTTTAAAAATGCTTATGCCAATTATGTGCTTACCAAGTAACGTATACATATTCAAATAGGAAATTTCGTTAAAGGCAGTTTCACACTACAATACAAGTCTTAAGTATTTTGGGGATAATTAAACCCTGACTTGATAAAGGGTTCTTTAAACAATGACAAGTCTTATGTATTTCATAACACTTTATAAAATAAAAAACTTATTGTTGCGACTGTCTAAAAATCAAATTTAGTATTACAGTTTGTATTCGCACTATCGTACATAAAATTATAATTTTATTGGCTTTTGTTAAAATGCAACCCAGATCAAATGCAAAGTATAATTGTTTAGAAAACTTTAAAAAAAAACCATAAAGTCGTAGGGAAGGAAACTTTTTTTAGTAATATGTACTTGATTTTTTCATTACGCATTACATTCACGCTTTAACATTTTTCTTTATTTTTTATCATGTCTTTATTCCAAGTATAAAAATGTAAAGTGCCCTTAAGTTGTTATTGTTTTTTTCAAAACAAAGTTTTGTTAAGGAAGCATTTTTGTCAAAATACTTAAAACTTGTACAATAGTGTGAAAGGGCCTCAAACACTACTTGCATTTCAAGCGCAAAAAATCGTTGTATTTACAAGAGATTGTCCCAATTGAAACGCATTTTCTTTCACAAATTGGCTAAGCTAAAATTCGAACCTAGGCCACTACTAGGGTGATCGATTATTCGACTTTTTTCAATAACCGGTTTTCGAATATTCCGAATAGTTGCTATTTTAAAAAAACCGGTTTTTTCGGTTAAGCATTTTTAAAATAACCGGTTAACCGGTTTTTATTCGAATACATAAAAATACAAAAATCAAATTAGATTTTGTAATAAAAAGTTATTTAGAATAAAAACAAAACAATTCACGAAGGTAAGGAACCAACAAAATACATAGATATGACCTAACAAATATTTGACGATAAAATCAAACAAAAGCGTGACCAGTTAATTGATAAAACTAAAGCATTATTTTAAATAATTTCTTGTTATTTGCTAAACTTTATGTCTAAGATGATAATAGCATTTATGTATAATGTAGTTACGAAACCCTTAAATAATGTTTGCTCTAGCCAAACGTTTTGCAAAAGCAAACAATTCTTTACGTTACGAGTCAAACATTTAATAGGTGTGAACATAGCTTTAGAATTTTTAAAAACATTGGTTTTAAAAATATAGGAATGCAATAAATTTATTATTTGACATATTTTCCTAAATTTATTGTAAATGAGTTTTAATTTGTTGCTGGTTAAGCATGTCTATATAAAGCAGTAAACTTCAGCCATATTTTTGAAAAGTGGCAAACAAAACCTCTTCTCCAGGATTATATATTTCAATTATTTTTTTGTTTCAACATTATAGAAACAATAGTAATATGAACATGCTTTTTGTATGAAATATCTGCCAATTCGTCGATCACACAACTTTACCCCTTCCAGGACATTTTTGATTCCTTCAATTTTATTTTAAGTTCTTGGTGTTTACATAAATAAAACTGATGAATTTTCTCATAACGTTGATTCCGCCGGTATGTTGTTGTTTTAAGCATGAAGATGTGCTAGAACTACTTAAGAGTTTTTCATTCATTATTGGCAGCATATTTTAGTAAAGTATTATTTGCAGTCTCTTAAAAACTACTTGACCCTGTTAAGTTTTACTTGGCGTATATTTTTGTCAAGCTTGTAGACTAATTAAAAGTGATTAATAAGTCGTGATGTAAAGAACCTTTGCAACTTATCATTTCAGGGCCGATTAAGCACAATTTTCTTTTCAGTCACTTCGAAATATCACCAGAGATGACATCTTTATAAAGATATAACTATATAGTATTTATAATACTGTCCAATTGCTTATTACTTTTTAAGCTGATCTTTTTTTGTAGTACTTTATATTGTTTTTGGTTTTTGTTACAAGAACACACGTTTCATTTTGTTTTGACATATTTTATAAAAAGTTTAAGTTTGCAAATATTCAATTAGAAAAATACTTAAATTACGGGTGCATTTAAAACAAAAGTAAGGAATAAGTATAAAAATTACACATTACTAAAGTAACCGGTTTATTTTACTAAAATAACCGGTTTATTCGGTATTCGAAAAATGGACATTTTAAAATATTCGACTTGGGCAAAACTAAAATAACCGGTTAAAACCGGTCGAATACTATTCGATCGATCACCCTAGCCACTACCAAAAAGGTAAATACTACTTGCACACAGAAAAAAATCAAGTTAAAAACGTCGAAAACAAGGTTGATTTAAAATTTTTCGGTGGTGATTTTGCTTCATACGTGTTTCATGTCAATTCAACCTGATTTTATAATTGCTGGCGAACAACATTTTTTTTCTTTTAAAATAATTACAATTCATGAATTTAACATTGCAGTAAAGTTAGAGCAAAATGTCATTTATATTGAAATAACAATCCGAATCACGTTGAATGAAAGTTATTTCATGTTGAAACAACGTGAATTTCATGTAGAAACTAATTGGTGTGAAGAAGCTTTAAAGACAACATATACATTTATTTAAGAATAATTCAAAACACTTACCCCTGTAACACATGTTTCACTTATTTTGTAGTCTCCTTTGTTAACAGATCAATCAGCAGAATGGCCCGATATGGCTTTCATCATCATTCTACTTTGAAAACTTGATGTACTATTTAACTTAATAATTTTAATTAAAAGAATACGGGAATTGTCTTCTTTTTATAACATATTTAAGGAATGAAAATAAAAAAATTAACATACTTTACTATGTATGCATGTTAATTTAACAAGATAAACTTTTGATTTTAATATAAAACAGGTTTTTATGGATTCAATATTGAATCCATATTTATTTAAATTTTAATATTTTTTTTTATTTATTTTAACAGTGAATAATATTAAACAAGCGTGATTTAGGATTATTTTTATATTTTTAATTTAAAATTAATATGAAACAAAGATAAATTTAAATAAAGGGCATACTTTTGCAGAAGTTTAACATGATTCTCAATCAACATTTTTCCATGTTAATTTTACATTGGTATTTTTTTCTTTTGGTGTTAGTTTTAAATTTTACTCACTACTAAAAGTCCGTTTTATTTAATTGACTGTTAGTAAATAATTTTTACATACATGCATGTACCATCTCTAACGAAATACTTGTGATTTTTTTCTTTTAAGCTGGTTTAAGTACTGTAGAAACACTTAAACTTGTATGCATTTGTTGCAAACATTTTGCACAATTTTACTAGACAGATGGACGTTTTAATACAGCACACGAGACACAAACAACCATAAAAAGAGTCAAGCAAACTGACGAACACAAAATCTCTAGACTTTATGTCTTGTTAAGTTTTCTATAAGATGCATTTTTTGTTGTTTTAATATGACAAGTCCCAATATCAAATTCTAGAAAAAAAAAATACTAGAAATTGGAAACAAAAAACCTAAAACTGTCATAATAAATAGGGGAAAAAACAATATTTTGAAAAAAATTTTAGTTTTAGCTCAAGTCGCCTATAAAAAAAGATTTTTGATAAAACAGTTTTTATACAATAATAACAAAAAAAAATCTTTTAACATGTCTTTTCTTAAAGAGGTCCTTTTTAAAAAAGCTTTTGAAGAAAATATTTATTGTAAGAAACTTTCAAAGAAAAGTATTCCAAAAAGAAAACTTTTGTAGAAAATATTTTTTGCAAGAAACTTTCAAAGAAAGCTTTGCAAAAATGCATCGCACAACTTTTTCTAAAAAAGTTTTCTACACAATAGCTTTTGTTAGAAACTTTCAAAGAAAAGCTTTTTGCAAATGCATCAAAATCTTTTTTTAAAAGCTTTGTAGAAAATATTTTTTGTAAGAGACTTTCAAAGGAACGCAAGCAAAGAAAGATTTTCAAAAAAAAACATCAAACCCCCTTTTTAAAAAAGCTTTTGTATAAAATATTTTTTGTAAGAAATTTTTAAAGAAAAGTTTTTCAGAAATGCATTAAACCCCACTTTTTTAAAAAACTTTTGTAGCAAATATTTTTTGTATGAAACTTTCAAAGAAAAGTTTTGCAAAAATGCATCAAACCCCTCATTTTTAAAAATCTTTTGTGCAGATAAGAAGCTTTTCAAAAATGCATCAAAACCATACTTTTAAAAAAGCTTTTGTTCAAAATATTTTTTGTAAGCATCTTTCAAAGAAAATCTTTTTAAAAATTGCATCAAACCCCTCTTTTTGAAAAAAGCTTTTATATAAAATATTTTTTGTAAGAAACTTTTGCAGAAAAGCTTTTCAAAAATGTATTAAAACTTAAAACACAAAACCTCTTCTTATGAAGCTTTTGTAAAAAACATTTTATATTTTTAAGTTTTTCAAAAAAAGTTTTTCCTAAATAAACTTTTTGTCTTCTCTTGAAAAAACCTTTTATACTATGAAAAAATCTTTATTTAAAAAAAGGCCTAAAAAAGATGAAAATCTTTTTTTGAATATTTTTTAAGACAACATGCGTTTGTATAATCAATTAATAAATTAATTCATTTTTAAAAAAAATGTATAACACTTTACTTAACAATTTTAAAGAAAGCTTTTTATTTTATAACTTTAAAAAAATGTTTTTCCAAAAAATAATTTAAAAAAAACAGTTTGTGCAAAAATATTTGACAAACTTTTGTAAAAAAATTCGAGACTTTTTAATATTTTCTTTATAAAAGCTTTTAAGAAAAACCTCAGTTTTGTAAGTAATTGAAACTTATATTTTATGTATGAAAAAAGCCAAAGGTTTAAATTTTAAAATAGTCTAGTACTTGTTTTTAAAACGTACTAAGGCGTTAATTTATGTTGTCCCATAACTGTGTTAATTTTTTTTTCCAGAAAAGAAACCGAAAAATATTTGATATAAATGTCATTTTTATGCATTGAAATGTCTAAAGGAAAACCAGAAACGACAACAACCAGTTCATTTGGAAAAATGTTGTTGAGTTTGTGTGTTGAAGTTCCCAGTTGTTTCTGAAAAGGTGCAGCCAGCGCTCTCATACAAAATAATTTTGCCGGCACACACATGTCTGATAAAAATCTATTAAATATTTATAAAAAATTTATGTCATTTTCACATAAAAGACTGAAAATAGAAAAGTGGGACAAAAGAAACAAATTTTTAAAGAAAAAACTACCAACTTTTTTCAAATGGTACATAAAAAAAATTTCCCTACAAATTTGTTATATTTTTATAAAAAAACGTACTTTTTCTTAGACTTTCCCTAAAAACACACTTTCTTAATTAATTAATTTCAATACAAAATTATATTTTCTCATTAAAAAAAAATTAAACTTTCAGCAAAAGGTGTATTTTTCCAATTTTACTTATTCTTAAAAAAGTGAAGAATGGGATTATATTAACTCATATCTATTTGTTAATAGAGTTTTTTGAATAGTACTTCTTTACTAATTATTGTTAGAAATTCAATGGAATTAAATAAAAGTACCTTTTTTTGAACAAATACTTATTTTAAAAGTTTTTTTCTTAACAAACTTTCTTCATAAAATATACTTTTTCCGAAAAGATTGTAAAAGCTTTTCTAAAAATTATACATTTTCTCAAAATGGTATTTTTTTTTAATAATAGTACTTTTTCTAAGAAATGGTACTTTTTCAAATTATAAAAATACTTTATCTTAACAAAGCGTACTATATTAAAAAAAAGTCTGTAGAAAAGAATCCGGGTATTTTTGAAAAAAAAAAATTTTATTTTAAAAAAATTTAAAAAAAACTGCAATTTTTGGTAAAAAAAATTACTTTTTGGCAAATATTTTATTAACGCTCTTAACCCACCGTATGTAACTAAAAAAATATAATTTTTTTTATTTCAAACAAGTGTGTCTCACAAGTATAAAGATAAATTTTTATTTCAATTGACATTTTAATCTAAATTCATTGAATTTTAAAAGAATCGAATTAACAAAATGAGACCAAAAATAAATAAATTTAATAAAATTTTTATTTTTCCTATTTAAAATGGTTGTACGTGCATATAAATTTATTATTCAATTGAAACAAATTTTAATAAATTCAATAATTTATTTTTGGAAATCAATAAAATTATTTTCTTATTTTTCAGACAACTCGATATCAAAGAATGTGAGGATGATGATAAAGATGACTTGCATGCAACAGCATTTGTGCCACCCACAAATTATATTAAAATTTCTCAAGGAAAAATACAATTAGTGCACCAGCCGCCGCCGCCAGCAACAACGCCTCCGGCTTCCTCACCACCACCATCGTTTTGCAATCAAAATATCTGCAATGGCTTGGAGTCCCCCAAAGACAAGGTACGAAAAAGTGGGAAAATTATTGCCTTTTGTTAAAATTTGTTGATTAGTATTTCAACAAACATGATTAGAACTCTCCTCATTTATCTTAGATTTCGTTAGATGTATGTATGTTAAATACTTTTCACATCCCGGTGTCTGTGTAGTGGTTTTGGTATTTTTAGTTTGGCAATTAAAATATAATTAAAAATTTTAAGCTTTTAAGCGCACCATATTCATGGGTATTTGTGTTAAATAATAAGGGTGTTCATAGTAAATGCGTACACGCACTCATTATTAAGGTTATGCTAATTTAAAATAAATAAAGTACTTTATTGTAAAAGTATTTTTTTGGTGGTAGGGTACTTAAAAGAATTTTTTTTTTTTTATACCACTTTTGTAAAAAAAAGTACTTTTTTATAAAAAAAAATAACTTTAAAAGGAAATTTTATTAATATTAAAAATTTTATTATTTAATTTTTTTTTAAACTTTTTTCGTATTTATTAAGAAGCTCCTTTGTACAAAATGTACTTTATTTTTTGTTTCTTTTTCGGAATGGTAGTATGCACTTCAAATAGGTACCATTTTTATAATGTAGCTTATCTTAAAAAATAGATTTTCTTGAAAATTATTTTTCCCGATTATAACTTTTAAAAAGTACTTTTATTTAGAGATGTTCCTCTACGAAAAACGTCCTTTTCTAAAAAAGGAAAGGTACTTTTAAAGAAAGCTTAGCTTTAATTAGAAAAAAACATTTATTTTAAAAAATTATATTTTCAAAAATGTACTTCAAAACGTACTTTTATAAAAAGGTTCTTGAAAAAATAATTTTCAAAAAACGTACTTTTTAAAAATGGTACTTTCTTAAATATAGGTCCTTTTTAGAAATGGTACATTTTAAAAAAAGGTTCTTTATTAAAAAAGAATTTTTTTAAGTTTCATTTTTAAAATAGGTTCTCTTTTAGAAACTTTTGTTTAAAAAGTACTTCTTTTTGCTATTGTTTTTATAACTGTGTTTGCTCAAGATTACATTTGCGTATAATCCTTAGAAATCTCATGATTTGAAAACTGCAGATCAATAAATTCTTTAGTTAGATTAACATGCGAGTCAATGCTCCCAAAATATTTAAAATTCTATATTCACACTTCGTTCTAAAGTTTTAAAAACTTTAATCCTTAAGGGTTTCTCAAGTATTGTTTCCCAAAACACAAAAAAAGGAAACCACAGCAACTCACTATAAATTTTAGCTAAATAACAATTAAAACTGAAAAAAGAAAAACAAAAACATCAGCACCAGCAACAGCAAAAGGAACAACAAATAAAAATGTACCAACGACGAAGACGACAACAAGCAAGTAAAACACTATAAATTTCTTTAGCGTTCATTGAACTTTTCCATTTAAGCTGCTGTTCAAACAGAAACGTTGTTGCTGCCTGTTGCAATCTGCTACTGAAACACAGTGTAAATACACACATGTGTACACATTTGTGTGTGTGTGTCTGTCATGTTGGCGGCTTTAAGTTGCAAAAGTCTCAGCAACAGTCAAACTACGCATTTTTGTTCTCACAAAAGAAAAAAAAATAGAAATACAAACTGAAACAGAAAACGTGATTGCACTTTTCTGGGTGCCAGAGTTATAAAAAAACAGCCAAAAGACAAACAAACGTAAAATAAAACAAATAAAGAAAATAACACAACCAGACAGACAGACGGACGGGCACACACAGCAACACAACAAATCTGAAAGAAAGAAAACTAACAGATGAAGTTTACAACAATTTATTACTTACATGCATTCTAGTATCTACAATAACTGAGCAATACACTCTTATGTTGCAACATTTATCGTTAACTATTGTTGCTACTTTTGTTGTTTTTTTCTATTTATTTTATTGCTCTTTCGTTCATTCGTTCGTTTACTATTTGCTGAATGGCAAAAAGAACGTTGACAATTTACACAGTCAACAGCAAACAACAGGCAGCTCTGTCAGCAATAGAATCAACTGATGCCTCAACAGCAACAACAACCAGGCATCCAAATAACAGCACGATTTCAATATTATTAAGTGAGACGACATGTTTGGGCATTGCACGTACTTTGTTAACTTTTTTCATATGTTTAAATATGCTGCCCTCCACTTCCTCTCCTTATCTATCAGTACTAGTTTTCAGGGCCCTAGTTATTTTTTTTTATTTAATGTTGAAACAGACATTTAAAGGAAGAATTAAAAAAGTTGTAAGGTACTGTTTTTTAAAAAAAAAAAAAGGACATTTTAATTGAGCAAGGTAATTTGGAAGTAAAATGTTCCTTTTCATGAAAAAATACTTTTTAAATAAAAATTTATTTTAGTTTGTCTTCATTTAAAAATTTTATTTAATAGGTACTTTTTGTTTAAAAGGTATTTTTTAATAAAGCTAGTAATTGTAATTTTTCATTAAAAATGGGACTTTTATAAAATGTGCAGTCTTATTTACAAAAACTTTTTGTAATAATCTTTTAAAAAAAATTGAAAAAGATGATTTAAAAAAAACTTTTAGAAAACATATTAGGAAATTCCCTTCAGAACTGTTTTTATTTAGAAAAAGTGCACCTTGAGAAAGTCTTTTTTTAAAATGGTACCTTAAAAATACATAAATGCATTTTCTTAAATACAATTCTTTCCTGAAAGAGGTCGTCCTGGACCCACCTAAAAGTATACCGATCGACTCAGAATCACTATTTAACGATGTCCGTCCAGCTGGCTGGCTGTCCACGTAACCTTGTGCGCAAAGTACACCTCGCAATTTTGGAGATAACTTGATAAAATTTGGCTCATAGGTTCCTAGGTTCTTTCTTACTTTTTTTTATACCCACACCACAATAGTGTAGAGGGTGTTATGCATTAGTGCTGATGTGTGTAATGCCTTAAAAGATTAGTCCTAGACCCACCTTAAAGTATACCGATCGACTAAGAATCACTTTCTGAGTTGATCTAACGATGTCCGTCCGGCTAGCTGGCTGTCCATGTAACCTTGTGCGCAAAGTACAGGTCGCAATTTTGGAGATAATTTAATAAAACTTGGTATTGGCAGAAGCCTATTGAAAATGGGCCGAATCGTAGGACCTCGAAGGGAGAAAGGGGGCAATTTCTGCCTCTCAGAAACTATCAAACCGATTTAAATGAAATTTAAAACATAGATAGATCCCTATTCATATAGCCATACACTTTCGAAAATTTGTTTTTAAATACTGTGGTGTTGGGTATCATATGGTCGGGCTTGACCGACTATACTTTCTTACTTGTTTTCAACTCGGTCAGTCAAGAATGAAAAATTATCAATAAATTTTAATTCATTTCATGTTGTAAAATTCCTTTCTTCATAAAAATAATTAAGTTAAAATTAAATTTAATGAACTTTAGCCTGATTAAAATAGTAAACTTTATATTTAATGGATCAAGTCGTTTTTTGTAAGAGATTAAAGTAACACACAACCAGTATTCTTTAATCTCTAACAAAAAAACGTCTTGATCGATTACGACAACCGGAATAAGGCTGAATGTTAATTTTACACAAACATTGATGCCATTTGTAATAACATTAATGTAACAATGCTGATGCAATGACATCATTAACAAAAAAATGCATTTTTCTTTGTGTGCAGAACTTAATTAGAACTTAACTAGAAAGGACTTAGAACGAAACAAATAAGCATTGAACTAGATTTTCATAACTATTACATTCTTAAAGTTATTGTGCTGAATTGTAAAATTAACACTTTTGGAGCCCTGCTTCATTCCCAAAACTAAATCAAATGAAACCTGTAGCAAAACATATGAGCAGCATGTAGATACAAAATTACAAAAACAACAATTTTAGTGTCTTTGCAACTTAAAAAAAAACAAAAAAAAAATGCAAAATTAAAAAAAGAAACAGCTACAACAGACAATAGAATCTATTCAAAAGTAAAAAGCTTTTTGTAATTTCGTTTGCATTTGTATACATTTTTATTTCAACAGGATATTGCAAATGCATTATTTTATTCACATACATGCATTACACTCACACATTTACTTTAACGCACACACAGATGGGCATGTCATTACACAGTAACCACCAGTGGTGCTTCTACTAAATCCAGTGTAATGTAAGAACACAACGCTTAAAACTTTTAACCATAAATCTACTCATGCGTGATTTAAAGACATTTTTGTTCGTTTTTCTTTTCTTCTTTCGTATTATTGTTATTTTACAAATTCATTTTCTTTTAAGCGCAAGTGTATCTTAAGATACAAAACACTTGCTGCTGCCTACAATAATCATACCTTATATGGTTGAACATGCCTTAGCGACTGTTATGCCCTACAGTCGATTTTAGTGCAAAGACTAAAAAAGACAGCAAGTTTTCTTAGACAAGCAATTCTTAAATTCTTCATTCAGTTTTTAAAGTAATAGATCACTCTTAACTTTTTCGTAATCAAGGGTACTTTGCACTATCACACAAGTCTTACGTATTTTGGAAAAAAATGCAACTCTGATCGAATTATTGTTTCAAAATGTTCAAAAACCAATAGCAATCTATCATGACAGGGTTGTATTTTCCTTAAAATACGTAAGACTTGTGTGATAGTGTAAAGTATCATTTACCACACATTACAAGGCATGCTGCAAAGTTGCCGTAAAGTTATATACATATGTATTTACTTTAGAGTAAAATTTGTAATTAAAAATAAAAATATTTGTTATCCATTACTTGGTAATGCTTGTGTCGTATATTACATTAACTTTGTAGTGGTTCTGTTGAAATGAAGCAGGTTTTAGGCACTTTATAGTCAATTCAATCTCGAAGCAATCTTAATGTTTAGAACGCTAAAACGTGCAACTATTTCTTTTAAGTAAATCAATAGTACAATGTATTTTTCTTTTGAAATTGATATCTTAACCCGTCGTGTCTTTTTCTCTATTATTTTCCTGAGTTTTCGCTTACAACTAAAGACAAACGAAAAACAAAAAAAAGTTCTTTCAAAGCCGACTTTAATTTACAAGATGCTTAAATACTTAAAAGCATAAAAAGAATCTGCCAGCAGTAGCATTGACAGCAATAACAACTACAGAAAGCTTAAATTGTTGTATTCTATTCGGTTAATCAAGTTAAAGAAAATGTTCAATTGCTAAAACAGCACAAAACTATAAATTAATCTGGCTGATGCATTCATTAATTTGCCTGAAAGCTTTTAGACGAAAAACATTCTAAATGACAAAGATTATTTATTTTTTTTCTAGAGATATTTTTAAATTGTTGAAGAATTGTTTTGTCAATTAAAATATTAAGAAAATTATTGAATCAGTATAATATTTATATCAAATTAAATCTCTTTAATTACATTCTAGACTGCAAAATGATTTGATTTTTTATTGAAAACAAAAAAAAATGATTTCTCTGACACCGAGTACCATTTAAATTGAATTTAAAGGGTATTTTTCTACCTACCGAAAAATTTTAAAATTTCATCAAGTTTGTTATTAGTTTTAGAATTTGAATAACACAACCTTAAAAACTTTTTCATAAAATTACAAAAAATAATCCCAACAGGCAAAATAATTCGTATTTTATATCGAAATAAAACAACTTTTTGTTTTTGTAAAATTCCATCTAGATATAACGTCAATGAAAAAATTAATCAAAATACAAAAAAATTTTTTTATTAGATTTTTCATTTAAATATGTAACCTTCTCCGAGAAAAGGGACCTTAGTGTGTGAAAATAAAGTTTTGAGAAAAACGCATCTTATCTTATTAAGTTCAAACCCGTTTTTTTAAAACACTAGGTCCCTTTTCTCGCAGAAGGTCACATATAATCAATTATCCCAAGAATTTGTATCGAAAATTTATCACTCCTATGTAAAATGTCATCGACATAAAGTTGTTTATAATGTAGATTTCAAGCATGTGGAGTGAAGAGCGAAAATGACTGAGAATATTGTCAAATTTACGATTTGATTTTTTTTATCGAAAGTTAATAAACTAGTAGAATAGACCAATCATAAAAGTTTATCCCCCGTATTTAAAAAAAAACCAGTTTTTTATGAAAATTCGCTTTTTAAACCTTATAGGCTTTTTTTCATTGATCAACATCTACCATCAAAGATGTGAAACACTCGTTTACATTGCTCACATCTAACATTTACCATCAAACAAAAATGTAACCATTTTTGAAAAAAAAAAAACATTTTTTAAATAAAAATTGTTTTTTTCTACAAAAGTACCAAAATTTAAAAATGTAACACAAAAAGTATTTCGCTGGCTTAACATGTAAAGGCTCTAAGTCCACTTTTTTAAGAAATTGAGATTTTATTGCAATAATGTGCAATAAGTAAAAATACTAAAAATACATTGTTTACAAAGAAAAAATTACCGTAATCTCATTTTTTGTTGTTGGTTTGTAGTAGGGTGATCGATCGAATAGTATTCGACCGGTTTTAACCGGTTATTTTAGTTTTGCCCAAGTCAATATTTCAAAATGTCCATTTTTCGAATATCGAATAAACCGGTTATTTTAGTAAAATAACCCGGTTATTTAAGTAATGTGTAATTTATATACGTTTTCCTTACTTTTGTTATAAATGAACCCGTAATTTAAGTATTTTTCTAATTGAATATTTGGCAAACTTAACTTTTTATAAAAAATGTCAAAACAAAATGAAACAAAAGTCAAAAAACATTATGAGCAACAAATCGCTTATATAAGTGTGTGTTCTTGTAACAAAAACCAAAAACAATTTAAAGTACTACAAAAAAAGTTCAGCTTAAACTGACTTAAGAGAAAATTGTGCTTAAACGGCCCTAAAATGATAAGTTGCAAAGGTTCTTTAACGTCACGACTTATTAATCACTTTAAATTAGTCTACAAGCTTGACATAAATAGACGCCAAGTAAAACTTGACTCTGTTCCAAGTAGTTTTTAAGAGACTGCAAATAATACTTTACAAAAAATACTTTAATAAAAATAATGACTGAAAAACTCTTAAGTAGTTCTAGCATATCTTCATGCTTAAAACAAAAACATACCGGAGGAATCAACGTTATGGGAAAATTCATCAGTTTAATTTATTAAAACACCAAGAACTTAAACCAAATTGAAGGAATCAAAAATGTCCTGGAAGGGCTTAAATTGTGTGATCGACGAAATTGAAAGATATTTCATACAAAATGCATGTTTTCTTGTCTTTAATGCTGAAACAAAAAAAATGCAAAAAAATTTAAATATATAATCCTGTATAAGGGGTTTTGTTTGCCACTTTTCAAAAATATGGCTGAAGTTTACTGCTTCATATAGACATGCTTAACCAGCAACAAATTAAAACTCATTGACTGGTCAGGTTTTTTTTTGATTTTATCGTCAAATATTTGTGGTCTGAACATACCTTAAGTCATATCTATAGAGTTTTTTGGTTCCATACCTTCGTGAATTGTTTTGTTTTTATTCTTATTTTCTTTTTATTACAAAAACTAATTTGATTTTTGTATTTTTATGTATTCGAATTAAAACCGGTTAACCGGTTATTTTTAATATGTCTAACCGAAAACCGGGTTTTTTAAAATAGCAACTGTTCGGAATATTCGAAAACCGGTTATTGAAAAAAGTCGAATAATCGATCACCCTAGTTTGTAGTGATGAGCAAAAGCGCTAAGTCCAATTTATCACAAGAAAAAGCTCTAAGTCCCAATTAAAAGTACAGTTTAACCATTTCTCTCAAATTGTTCCATCACATGTATTTTGATTGAATTTTCAAATATGGACTTAGAGCCTTTACATGTTAAGCCAGCGATTTGAAGTTTCATTTGTTTAAAAACATAAAAAATACTTAACAAAACAATATTGCAATAAAAGAGAAAACTTGACAAATGTTAGCGCTACTTTAAAAAAAAATTTTTTTGGTCAGTGATGCCACAATAATAATTGAACTTATTGCTACTTTTCTAGTGATGACACTAAATACAATAAAATGAGATAGGAACATCTTTTAAAGATGTTAATACCTTCGCAAATTGTGGCAAATTGATGGTAGATGTTAGATGTTGATCAGTATGAATACGGGGGTTAAAGTTTTGTTAGTTAAAATGTAATAAAAGGTACAAAAAAAAAGAAATAAAAATTGCTTCCAATGAAAAAATTCGTGACCTTTATTAAAAAATTGATATACTTATTAAAAATATATATAATTTATATAAATATACATATATTGTAATATATAATATAATATCCGTCAGTCAACAAATTAATATTGTCAATTTTATGTCAATTAAATGTAAACATTACTTGACTAAATTTTTAATTAAAACTGATTTAATTTTAATTGAAAAAATTAACGAAAATTTTTTTTGTATGAAATTTAATAAAATATTTTAAAATATATTTTAATTAATATCTCACATTTTTTAATTGAAAGCAATATTTTTTCTTACATTTTAACTAACAGTATTTTAAACCCCGTATTCTTTTAAAAGGTTTAAAAAGGGAATTTTCATAAAATTTAACTTTTATTAATTTAAATACGTGTTTAGGGGGTTAATCTTGCAAAATAAAGTTAAGATTAATTTTTTCGATACTATATAGTTTTTCACTAGAAATTAAGTAGAACGGAAGTAGAACTAAACCAGACTAGAACTGAAGAAAAAAATAATTGAACAAGGTTTGGTTTGGTAGAAATTGCCTTTATTAACAATCTGTCACACTTATTGGGTACAAGAACCATTGTGATACCATGGAGTTCCAATAAACAGAACTCCCACCGTATAAGCAACCCAAACTGCTAACGCAGATTAAAATGCTCTCCAGCTCAACGCCAGAAATATAGCACAATCCATCAAAGATGGGGGATCCCATTTCAGCCAGTCGTCTTCTCGCCAGTGCAGGACAGTAACAGAGAAGTTGTTCTTCATTTTCCTCCTCAATTTTGTCATCACAGTTGCGGCAGTAATTATAGTGTCCAGCTCCCAGAAGCTGTGGATGCCCACCTGTATGATAGTATCCCATGACAACAGATACCAAAATTATTATGTTCCTCTTGGTTATCGATAGTATAGACATGGCCACAATTGCCTTGCAATCTGTCATAATCAATATCGATCGTCGAAGTTCAAGTTTGCAGGAGAGCATCCAACACCTTCCAAATCCAAGACTAGCAAACTTATCTGTCCTAATATTCTAAGGGAGAGGGCATAACGGCGGCACGACTATCAGTGTAAATATCCACAGTAGTCTTCGACACAGCAGATAGTCGGAGACATTCTTCAACTTCGTTTATCGCAAGTAACTTAAACTTATTCATTGTCTTTGCGATAAATTGAGGTAGACCTCTCTTAAATGTACTCCGGAGATCAATTCTTTTCATGACTTAGGGCCATCTTTGCAGAAGTTCACGCATCTCATCCTCCCTGGAACAACAATTCTCCGTTGACGTCTGATAGCGTCCACGGCCGTTATGATATACCGGAAAGTAGCATAATGTCCACAGGCGCTATGACACTTTTAAAATAAGGTCCCTGGACATAATGAGGGAAGCTTGAGTTGGCGAGGTCGGTTTTTTTTTTACCATAGAGGAGAAATTCTTTGTATATCAAACACTGGTTTCGCTAACTAAAGTGGTCATTGCGACACATTTGAATGTAACAAAAACAAAATAACCACAATACTAATTATTGTTAAAAGCTAAGGCACGAGTTCTATGTTTACATTTGTCCTTAAAAGTTGTACTGAAAAAGGTCAACAAGAAAAAGAAAGACAAAACAATTTAAAATAGAAAAATGTGCTTTGGACTTCAAGAAGAATTCTTTACAAAAAGTACGAAAAAACAGAAGTAAGGAAGAACATGTAAAATCAATTAAAATAATTAGAATTGTGGTTATTTTGTTGAACTATTTATGGGTTTTAATCAAAATTTTTAACATTTTAATCAGGCTTAAGTTCATCAAATTTAATTTTCATTAAATTATTTTTATGAAGAAAGGAATTTTACAACATTAAAAATTTGGATTAAAAATCAATTAAAATAGTTAATCATTCAAAGCAAAGTTCGATCTATGAAAGGTTAAATACAATTTTGTTTAAAGATTGATGTTTGACTTTTAACTGCCAGCAGCCGTCAATGGCCTCTTATGAGATTGAGTGGTTACAATTGAAACATTTAAGGGTAACCTGTCAGTAAAAGCCCGGGTTCGAGCCCCGCGTCAGTCAAGAATGAAAAATTATCAATAAATTTTAATAAATTTTTATGTTGGAAAATTCCTTTCTTCATAAAAATAATTTAATGAAAATTAAATTTGATGAACTTTAGCCTAATTAAAATATTAAAATTTCGATTAAAAAACATAAACAGTTCAAAAAAAATAACCAAAATACTACTAATAATGGTAGAGTAACACCAAAAAGTGTAACAATGCCCGCGGACAACAATATGACACTTAAAATTGCCATAACGTCCATGAACAATATGACACTTCTTGGTGTGTCATAAGGTCCTTGGAAGATTATGGGTTGAACTAGAACTGAACTAGACCTCAAATTAAACATGAGAAATATATTAATGCAAGTGAAAAACTGTTTACGAAATTCCCGAATCATGGCATACTGAATTATAACAAGAAAGATGCCATTAGTGTGTAAAAGTTTCAATTCCACACAATTTTTGTTTCACAGTGTAATCGCTTAAACAGATACGTCCTTTTGACTTACACTGTTCTCTAAACCCGGTAGCGTTCTAAAGAAAAGCAAAGAGGTTTTTTGAGAGGATATTTTTCTCGTTGGGCACATTTTAATGGTATCTTTGGTGTACTTACATGATAGATTTAACTGTGTTTGTTAACTTAAGCAAGACTATACCTTCATAGGCTTGCTGAGAGTGATTCTATTAAAGCGGGCGTTGCATGTTCGATTCTCACCAGAGACTCTGGTCTTCTGCAGACAAGCATAGAGCTGCGCGGGATTAGCTTAGGCAAAAATTAAGTTGGCAGCAAGAACTAGTCGCCTGGAATAAAAATAGGGCATGCAGCGGCCTATTGTCTAATTACTTTCAAACGAGTGAGCTAAACGGTCAATATGGATATGTTGAGCTTAATAAGTAACAATTTACATATATATTTAGTTGGCTTTAGTTATAAATCTTTTAGTATCAATTTGCTTTTAAATCAAACCTTTCCTTATTTCTTAAAATTTGATTGCTATTTTTTATTATTTAAAATTTATTTTGAAACTTTTCCTCATTTATTTTATGTTCTTTAAATAAAAAATAAAAGTTAAAATACAGCATATTTCACCTCCTAACTGCTTAAAACAATCATAAACCTAAAAAAATGCACTTAAAACTTCTTTTCACCTTCATAAACTGGAGTGTGGCACACAACCCATAGATACAACTCTCTCTCTAACATCCATCCATTCCATAAGCAATAAATCATTTCATTTTTAGACATTTTTGCTACGTTTTTAAACAAATTTTTTGAGTTAATTTTCATAATTTTTTTTTCGTTTCCTTTTCTTCTTCTTTGTTTTTTTTTGTATATACTTTTGCTCAAAATAAAAACATGAAAATTTTTCCCGCTTAACCAAAAAAAAAAAAAAAAAAAAAAAAAAAAAAAAACTGAGCCCAGGATAAACTTGAGAATCGGATTATAGAACTTGAGGCGGCCCTTCTAAAACTTCAGGAAAAAGTTAATAATGTGAGTATTTTTTAATAAATATAAATGAAAACTCTTCTACTTATAAAATTAGAATAATAATGAAGTCTCTTGTAATAAAGTTAAGAAATATTCCTATAAGTATCTTTTGGATACTCCTTATATTTTAGGGCTAATCTTCGTACATATTTCTAACAACAATTCCTTTTTTTTTTGTTTTTTCTTTTTCTTCTAATCTTGTTCTTTTGATTATTATTGACATCTTATGTGACATTTTGCCGATGTTGTATTTTAGTGGTCAATGAATGAATATTTCTTGCATTGTGTGTGTGTTTTTATTCAACTGTCATCATAAACAAAACAAATAATAACGAGATACAGAAGAAAAAAATAGAAAATTGAATATTTTATTAGGGAATAATGCGACCAACAAACATAAAATAGATTTCTGTGGCATTTTGACAAAACATCTTAAGTCGTGATAAGATGGCAAAACATTTTTTTTTAAAAAGCTCGGTGAAGCAATAATTTTCATTAAATAATAAAATAAACCAAAATTAAAGAAAAATTTCCTTTATAATACAAAATTTTAAAAACGTTAACAAAAATGTATTTTTAATGAAAATTCGTATGATTTACAGCATTTTTTTCGACTTTTCCAATTCGACTTAAGATGTTTTGTCAAAATGCCACAGATTTGTATATCCAGTATACAAAATTAGTCGCAGTTGTATTTAAATTGCATAATTTTTCTGTAAAATACCATCAAAGTCGAGTTGAAAAGGGTGGTTAAATTTTGAGGGCCGATATTGATTTTCAATAAAACACAAATTGTTTAGGAAATTATTGTCATTTCTTTTTATTATAAAAGTGTTGGTATGGTTCATTTGTGTATGAAACAAAATATCGGCCAAATGGCCGCCGCGACCTCGGCGGCACACATCCATCCGATATTCCAAATTCTCGATGACGCTGAGGCATAATTGAGGTTCTATGCCGGTTATGTGCCAATTTAGCTCTTGAATTGTTGCTGGCTTATCGACGTACACCTTTTCTTTAAAATAACCCCAAAGAAAGTATTCCAACGGTGTCAAATCACGGTCATTGAATTTGTCGCGCAAAAGAGCAATTGCTTCTTTGGCTGTGTGGCAAGTGGCACCGATTATGCCGCCAGCCCATAAACCGCACCAAGAGTCACTCTTAGTGGGCGCATTGTTTTTTTTTTGGACAATCACTCTTGGATTATCATTCGCCCAAATGCGGCAATTCTGCTTACTGACGTATCTACTGAGGTGAAAGCGTGCCTCATCACTGCAGATGATTTTTTTCGAAAATTGATCATCCACTTTTGCCATTTCTTGCCACCATTCTGACCATTGACGACGTTTGGATTGGTCAAGAGGCTTTAGTTCTTGATTCAATTGCACCTTGTAAGCGTCATCAACGACGAGCGTGAGGGGTGCAAATGTTGGGCACGACGACGAGTTGAGGTGACCTGCTCTTCAGCCACACTATCGCGATATTTTCAGAAGTACGAGCATGCACTGGTGTTTTCACATCTCCTTCTGATTGCACGCACATTTGGACGACTAAATTTACCGAACTGGTTCCCAAGAATTTTCTTTGATTAAAATAAATTAAAAACAATATAATAAATTAAAAATAAAAACAGTAAATAAAAAAACCAATAAAACATTAAAAGGGTGTTTTTCAAAAGTTGGCAAACGTTTGGAAACTCGCTTAGCAAATCGTTAGCCAGAGTTTGGTAAGTGTATTATGAATAAACTTGGTGCTAACTACATGCCAAACTTTCATTATGAATACAACTGTAAGTTTATCAGCTCACAAATTGTATGGCATTTAATGCTTAAAAATAATTTCTGCCATAACGCCACCGCGACTGCGCCTTAATAACGCCATCCAGTTGGTCCAATTTTGCACCACTACTACGAGCATACCCGGTGTTATTTCGTCAATAGTGCTTCGAATAAGAGCTTTTAAATGTTCAATCACAGCTGGATTATCATTCATTCTATTCTTTTTTTTTACCGAAAAACTGAAAAAACCTCGGTGTCATTATTCCCTTTCAACAGAATAAGGTTCTTTAAAATATGTTTCATTTCCTTAAGACATGTGTGCTGGAAATGACTAAAAATGTTTAGACATTTAGATGTTTAATGTATGGTTCTACTTATATTTGATTGTAAACGAATATGTACATTTAAGTGTGCAAAAGTTTATGTGAATGTCTTCTTATAAATGACATAAACATTTTCACTTAACACCCAACAGTAAACAGCAAAACTAAACTAAACAAAAAAAACTAAAAGACCAAAACATTACTTGCGTATATGAAAGTCTAAATGGTCTAGTCGTTCGTTATCGGAAGAAAGAAAAAAAAATAATGTTGCTGAGTCAACTTAAATTTCCGCCAGGCATTTTGTAATAACATTTTTCATGCAGACAAACATACAAATAATATTTTATAAAACCCTACAGTATTGTTAAGAATCTACGAAAAGGATAATTTTTTCCTAAATTTGTAACAAATAACAAGTCATTTCGAACTTCTCTTTATATTACTTTGGGACAGTTAAGTAGCTACTAGCTAGTCTATCAAGCAATTTGAAAGTTAATTATAGAACGGTAGAACGGCAAAGAATTCTGATGATGAGAATGTGGATGAGAATGTGTTCCGTGTTCAGTCAAGAAAAGAATTATTAAAATTTTTTAAATCATTTCATGTTGTAAATTCCTTCCTTCACCAAAAATAATTTAAAGAAAATTAAATTTAATGAACTTAGCCAAATTAAAATATTAAAAACTTCAATTAAAAACCAACAGTTCGAAGAAAAGTTACAATTGTTATAAATTTAACAAATAAAATTGAAGTAAAACGTGGCGACAAAGAAATAATGGCTCTAAGATTCATTTAATACAGATGAACGCTTACTAGAACTGTTCAGAAGAACAAAAATGTTTGAGCAATGTTTCAAACATATTGGAAAATAACACTACTACGAAAGTAAATGAATTTGGCCATAGCTTTGTGCTTCGGAAAGGGGGTCCTACCAATTAAGCCTTGTAAATGAAAATATACTTGGTCTTAAAGTGCCTACGGTATCGATATAAAGTGCTGTCAGAAGTTTTGGGAAATTGCAAGGGGTATTTTTTAAGAAGAATAGATCTTTTTTTTAAACGCAACAAATTCAATAGAATGACCAAAACTTTGGCTTTATTAGGTCACCAACTTCATGTAATTTAATATTTAAAAATAATTTGTTGCATATGGACTCCGCGAAGGCACCTTATGAACGCCATTCTACTACATTTTATAACCTATCCGGCTTTTCAGATCAGAGATTGGACGTACCTCCACAAATAGTTGTCAAAAGGTGTTAAATCACACGAACTAGACGGCCAATTCACAGGTCTATTTCTTGAGATAATTCGGTCACCAAACGTTTGGCTCAACAAAGTCAGGGTTAACTGCGTCAAGCAGTGATTTTTTTTAAGATGCAATGGAGTCTCATAAGGACTGTTCTCTCTCCGAAAAAGAAAATTATAATTGTACATATAACCATTCATCCAGAGATGAGGGTCCTCGCTAAAGGTGATTTGACCATAAAAATTTGGTTAAACTTTCACACACGACGTAATTGATAGTCCGCTTGCTTTAATTCGTGCAACAAGATCCAACATCTTACATGACTGTAACCGATAACTGACTACACTATAGACTACTAAGGAACACTAAAGTGGTTAGTTGCCGGAAATTTCAATTTCGAATTTCCTAAATTGCCTAATAAGACTTTTAAAACACCGCCCAATGATTGCAAAGAGTTGGAAAATTTAAAAAAATACACATAAAAGCAACATGACAGTCTACTTTGGGACATATCGAACACAAGATAATACATTTATGGTTGAGTCATAAAACGTAATAAAAAAAAATATCGTCACCTAAAGTGCAAATGGGCCTAACAACAAAAAATACGAAAAAGAGTTTTTTGCTTTTGTTCGTTTGGTTAAACTACTTGTTCACAAAAAATGTTAGACCCATGCGATCAAAAATGACGACTTTATTAAAGAAATTCAAACGCCAAGTACACATTTCTGTTATTGATTTAGTAAAGTTTTTTGCTTCTCGCCCACTTTTTTAAACATTTCAGGAGGTTTCTTGGCGATGTCTTGACGAATATTGGTTTTCAAATGCTTCCTCGTAGAATATTATCCGCGTATGCACGGTCTTTGACGAAGCCGCACAAAAAATGTCTAACGGCGTCAAATCGCATGATTTTGGTGGCCAATTCGTAAAATTACGCGTTATGAAAACTTCCCATGCAATATCGCCATAATTGGTCTTTTGTGCACATCCAAATGCAAAATATGCCACAATAAGCCGTAAGATGGGGCATATTGCTGAAAACGCCGTGAAATCGGCAAATTCAGATTATCCGCCACACTTTCACTTAAAGAAGCGATATTTTCGGCTGTGCGTACATTGCGATGATGCATAGGCCTGACCACATCTGTAACGCTTTCCTATCTCTTCACATTTCTTTACAATCTTTCCAGTTCCTTGTACAGTACATCGATTATGACCGACCATAATCAACCGGTAACTTTTGTAATAAGTTTCAACTATTTTTACGCGTTTTTCGGCTGTTATGCAATCCATATTCGTAAATGGCAAACACTTCACTAAATAAATTAAACTTCATATGAAAGACATTTAACAGCTGATAGCCTTGCCAGACTGGCGGTTTTAAACCACTAAATGGTTAATCCTGAACTACTTTGATGCACTTAACAGACTAGTGTAGCAACGAATTGTAAATGATCCTATTTACTAAACTTTAAAAAAGTTCAACCACCAACCATAACAATGAAAATTTCACTGACTACCTTACAGGTTACAAAGGTATACATACATAAATAGTAAATCTTCATTGATTCCAACATCATACGCAGGGGTACGATGGAAATCGAAAACGTAAAACGCAAGAATTTGGAAGTTGTTTTTAATGCACTTTTAATCAAATTTTTAAAATTTTTGTTATAAAATTCTGTTCAATAGATAAATATTTGTATAATATTTGTAATAAAATTGTTTTATTACAGAAATCTTTTTAAAAAACTACTTTTAAAATTCTTGCGTTTTACGTTTTCAATTTCCAGCACACCCCTGACAGTCAAATAAGTAGGCCTCAGTCGTTTATTAAGACAACACAGTGAACTACTTTAGGAAAGTAAAGAAGCTAGTGTGATAGGAAATTCCAAATTGTAAAACCCTGTTTAGCTTAAAAAAATATTTAAACTGTCAATTGGTTATTCAACGGTGGCAATCGCTATGTTGAGTCAAAAAAAGTACACTGGCTACATTACAGATTACTTGGCGATGAAAAATACGTGCATGCGTATGTCAGACTCAGAACTTCTGGGATCTTTGTTTATATATATAAATATTTCTTCTTTACATAGTTCCTAAATCAAAAAGGAAGAAAAAAAAAAGAATTATCCCCCTTCCAACATCCAACTTAATGTCCGTTCTGTAACACAACACTTTCGTTTGACCGTCTCAAAATGTGTTAAAAGTTTGTCTGTCTGCCTGCATATACATACGAAGCTTTTAATACTTTTGCATTAAATGAAAGAATATGTGTCTAAATAATTCTTTTAATACCCCCTTCTAAAAAAAACCTTCACTAATGTTAGAACTTAATGTTTAAATCCCAATTACTTCTTAGTTCAAAAAATAGTAGAGAATGTAATAGAAACAACAAAGTTTACTTTTGCTTTTTTACAACATTAAATAAATATTGTTGGAATATAAACAGGAATTAAATAGATGGATGGGGGTTGTTGGACCCATATGTAGAAGCGTTTTTTGTTTTTGTTGTCTGTTGTAATGTTTTCAAAAGCATTAAAACAGGACATTAATCCTGTTGATGGTGTTACTCCCACTCTTATCCGGTTGTCAGTTAAAATAATATTATTTTTGTTTTAAAGTTCTTTTTATATTCATTCTCGTATTTTTGTTGTTATATGATTTCTAGGCATTTGTGTTTGTTTGCGGCAAAAAAGGGGTTGATCTGGCAACTACTGAACAGGGATGGGTACTATTCAGATTTGAATAAAAATATGTTATAAACGAAAGATTTTTTAAATTAATCAAACAAAATTTAGTTGAAATAAATTAGATTTGTTATAAACTTAGGAAGAAATAAGTGCTCCCAAATTATTTAAAAAACAAAAAAATATATTTTTAATTAAGGTCTCCGCAGATTTTTGAGCTAAAGCAGGACTTATGGATTCTAATAACATAAAGACATAATTTATTCCCCCAAAAAAGAAACCCAGACACAGCCGGCCATGTGGCACGCCGCTTCATCTGAGAGTGTGCGGGAGTTGCCGCAAAGATTTCACTAAGAAAATCATTGTTAATTGTGAGACCTGTTTTAGTCAAATTAAATGGCATGGATATGGGCATGCTGAACTTCTAAAAGTACTGGACAGATTTACCGAAGTCTATAATCCAGCGTTTGCTAAGGAATTGTAAATTCTATAATCCTTTTAAACTTTGAAAATAATAAAACTTTCCATTACATTATAAATTACTTAGGAATACATACTGAAGTGTCTAAATAAAATTGAAATTCTAAAATTTAAAAGACGTCTGCACTACAAGTTTACTATCAAAACTGCTAGGAATCTTAAACGATTTTAGATCTGCTGGGAACGTTTAATGAACTTGACGACTACGATTTTGTTTTGGGTACAAGTGTCTTCCTGATGTCGCCAATCTTAACCGATAGGGATAACTGTAAAACTAGCTGTCATACTACTGAAGTGTTTTGGTCTTTTTTTTTAGTATACTTTCGCAAAATGCCATGGAATCTTGTTTACAAAATATTTGCTATGTTCGGCAAACTTATGGGGCACTTCGTCAAGTTTACAATGCGCATAATCTGCCATCAGCTGCTCAGATGCGCAATAATATGGATATTCATCCAAATCGAGCCCGGACCGTGTGTATAGAAGAAGCCATCGCTGCTGACGGGGGAGAGAAAGTACGCAATTTTATGGATCTGACACCGTTCTCAGCAAATCGGTGTCTGCTCCAACTGGTGCAAGAATTAAAACCAACAGACCACAAATTGAGTCATGTGTTCGGTGAATGCGCTGAGAATTGAACCAGATTTTTATCGTTAAGTCGTTTTTTTTGCAATGAGACTCATTTCTGGCTTAACGATGCCCGTTATTTCTACAAAAAAATTTAGCAGGTCGTGTTCGTACCTAACAGTTATCTTTTCAGTTTTCCTTTAAAATATGGCAGCTTTCACACCATCGATTTCTATGCACAGCTAGATTTCTTTTTGTATAAATTACGGGCATTAGTGTGAAAGCAAGCAGAATTGTGTTTTGGAGAGAGACCACAATCCTCATAAAACTCCATTTCATCTCGCAAAATGCTGCATGCCTATGGCGTCATCGCACCATTTGTGTTTAAATTCAAAGCCGGCGCCAACGCTACCTTGACTGGCGAACGCTACAGGCAAATGGTTGCAAATCATTTGAAGGAGAAATGGTTCGAACAAGACGGCGCAACATGCCATATAGCGCTTGTCACCATCGCTTTGTTGTGCTTAATGTTGGTTACAGAATTATTTCAAGAAATTAACCTGTGAATTGGCCATCTCGTTCGCGTGATTTAAAACCTTTGGACTACATTTTGTGGGGGTACGGCAAATCTCTGGTCTATGCTGACAAACCAGCAACGATTGATTATTTAGAAGTCCACATTTGTATTTGTATTTATTTGGTGCCTTTCTAATACAACAAGATACATTATCTTATAAATTACATTATTAGAATCCGATTAGTTATTAAATATTAATAAAAATTTGATGTACTATAGACCAAATAAGACAGGGTGCACTTGAAATGGTAGTGTAAAATTGGAACGACAGGATGGCGTTATATTTAAACATTAAATTCCATGAAGTTTGTATGGTAATAAATCCAAAATTTTGGTAATTGCATTGAATTTGTTGGGTGTTATTTTTTTAAGAAGTTCTATGTTAAACTAGAAAAATAAAAATGAAAGTTAACAATGGAATAAGATAACAACATAGACTACCTTTCTTAAAAAGCTACTTAATTGTCTTATTCCCATGTCTGCACCATAATGCTAAGAACACAACTGGCACAAACGACAAAAAAATAAAACATTTTTGTGTATGTGAAACTACACACAAGCATGGCGTTGGACGAAATTCGTAACACGCGGCGACTCTTCAATCGACTTATTTATATTTTATATGCCAGCGAACGCCGAAAAAATCAGTACAAGGTGGCCATGTTTTGCCATTATTTTTGTTAATATGGTCCTACTATTTTTTCTCTTTGCACAAACAGAAAACAACTTTCTCAATTATAAAAGCTGTTAAATGTTCGTTGTTATTGTGGTTCTAACGACGAATTTACTCAGCGAAATGTTGGGCGAAATTCGTCACTCGTTCCAGTTGTGTTTTTAGCATAAAGTTTCTTCAATGTTATGTCTTTAACCTTAGTGCCTCTCACTCACTCTTCTTCATGTTCTATGTTGTGCAATGTTTATGCTTTAATGACCGATTTGTGGTTTATTCCATTAATACTTTTCAATTTCAAACACAAAATCGTTGTTGTACTTAAATCCACTGCAACCCCAAACACTTTTGAAACTTGAGTAAAAATGTTTTTCTTCAAATACTTTCAATAGTATTGGTGAAAAAAAATATTAAGGGAAGTTAAGCATATAAAAACTTTCGAGAAGCGAAGGTTTGAACTTATGTTGTAATCAAACATTTTTACCAATTGGTGTAGCAACCTTAAAACAAAAACAAAGTTTGTCATAAACATACATACAAACTATGCAACAGCCCAGTAAGATTTCTAACTCTTATCCTCGTTTGGGGTGTTGCTCTATGAAAATTGTTTACCATCGATCTATCTCTACTTTAATCGCTTTAATAAGTTGTTTGTGTGAGTTCATATGTATGTATTTTTGTTCTGTAATTAAAGAGATAATTAAATTGTATTAAACGTTGTAATGTATTTGTAATCACTTACATTATTCTGTATTAATTTATGAACACACACTCATAAATAGAAATGTGTGTATTAACACACACACACACAAAGACCCTGAAGTTGTTGTGCAAAACTTTAGTAAATAAAAAGATAATTAAAGAATTAAGACGATAAGGACCAAATTATTTATACAGTTAAACTAAATATTTGCTCGTTTATTAAGACATTTTACATACACAAGAAATTAGTCATAAAAGTGATTGAAGTAAAAAAAACAAACAGTTTTAAATCACTTAAGCAGATTATTTGTGTTTCATTTAAACCCATAGTGTAACGTTTCGTATCAAAACAATTTTAATCAAAAAGCCGAATCTACTCTATTTTTTAACAGCTGTTTGTACATTTTCATACAAACAGTTAATATTGTTTATACCCTGCGGAAAATTTGCGTCAGTTAGCCCTGGGATTTGTGAAAATAGGACAAGTACAACAAGAAAGAACTCATGACCAGTGAATCGAAAACCAATCATTTAACTGGTTTATGAAGAACAAAAAGGTAGAAAAAGTAATGAATTACAGTACAGTCTTCAGTAATGCTGCGACACATTTTTGAGATTTTCTAAAATTTTGTTCTTGAATTTAATTCTAGGACTTGTTGTATTGAAAAAATACTACATTTTATTAAAATGATACTCTAAATTGTAATAACTGACACTAAACACGTTCATTGAGAATAGATCTGTGACTGGTCAAATGGTGTCAATTGACCCCCTCCAATGACAACCCCATGCAAAAGTGATAGGTCTTATTAATATAAAGTGTTAGAACTAGAACCGGTATATACCACCAAAAACCTATCACGGGACTACTTTGGTGTCCCTCTAGGGTACCTTTACCTCTAAGATTACAAATATGTGAGTTAGAGCCTTCTACACGATATAATAAAAAAGAAATTTGTTTCTGAAAAATTTTGTTTTTTTCGCATAAGCTATTATTCAGTTCGAAATAGAACTCGTTATCAATGAAATTTTATGAAAAATTAATTCGCCTTAAGTTCGACTACCATTATTTACAGGGTTGTAATAATAATATCAAACAAAGCGAAAATAATTCGTAACATTGCCAAATTTAGACATAATTTTTTATATACAGCCCAATTATGAATGATAATTTGCCAGGAGTTTTTCACTTTCCCCATTTTTACAATAGAATTAAAATAGGAAAAATGGGAGAGGGAACAAACTCCCGGGAAATTTTTATTTATAATTGGGCTGGTACAGTGTAATCTTCTTTAACGGACACCTTTCTGAAGCGGAAACACTTGCCTGATCAGCGGCAGCGTTCAAATAGTGAAATTCACTTTTTCGATAAAGGTTCAACATAACATAGTTGACGCGCAATATTTAATTCTAAAATCTAATTAGAAATTTTTATCATACACAATTTTTTTAAACTTTTGCTAATGACGATATTTTCTTAGAAAAATATGTTACATTAAAAACATGTTAAACTTTCAAATGTTACCTATAATCACTCAATGTTAAAGCAACATACACTACCAAAATGCTTGACATTAAGGCGAATTCACACATGTGGTTAAACTCTCCTTGAATTCTAAATTGGCTTGGATATTCCATCAGGCGTTGTCGGTGTTGCACATACAAACACATTTTCACTTATTCTATCTTATTTCCCAACAAACACGAGGTAAAACCTTTTATATAAAACAAGCATATACCCGCTACTTCGTTAGTGTCTTCTTTTTCTTCGTGGACATATTTTTATGCCAAAGTTTATTTTTCTAGGTTTACTCTTGTTTAAATTCTAGCATTTAACCCGCTACTTTAGTAGAACCAAAAAGCTAAAGAAAAATATCAAATTTCCCGTATTTCCTCTTTTGGGTACTATATTTTTCCCCCATTAATGTATCAAAAATTTCAGTATTGTAGTGGCAGCCCATAATTTAGTACGAATATGTTAATGAATGGAGGAAGATGTTTTCTGGAAAAAAATTACCAAAAATAGTTACGATTTTCACTCCTTAAATGTTCGAATTTCGAAAAAGTACCAAATTCGTATACCTATTTTTTTGATAATTTTCGAATGTGGTATTAACTTTGTTTTTTATGTTTATTGGTTCAAAAGAATGGCAAAAAAGTGCTTAAATTCAGATTTTACCCGTTTGCCCTGTAATAGGGCTGAATTTCAAAAAAGTACCAGACACCTGTCCGCTTATTTTTCTAAAGATGCTTCGATTTTAAAATAATTTTCAAATCATTTTATCGTTTGAGAAAAGGTTTATTTTCAAATAATTTTCAATTTGAGATTAAACCTTCGTGTTTGTTGGGCTTGTTCTTAATGAGTATTTAGATAAGCGTATGGTGGCCTTAACATGTTGTCCAACATCAATCAAACAAAATTAGCTGCTTGTATTTACAACTCTTATAAATACTTTAACCATTAGCGGAGTTCAATGTTAGGCTTACAAAAGAGCAAATGCAAAATATCGTAGCAATTTAATGAATTCTTACTCTGTGTATTTTGTTGTTGGATTTCACAAAAGAGCTAAGCTTTTTTAATTATTAACTTTTGCAAGACTAATACTGAACTTGTGCATTAATGTACTTTATTAGCGATTTATAAAACAAACATTGACACCACTAATTACGTGCAAAAAATTGAAACGATTATAATTTGGAGGCCACACGATCAAGTTTTGCCTTTCAATTTGCAATACACTCTCCCATTTTTTTTCTAACACGCTCAAAGACCTTAAATAAAAGTGAGTGTAAAATACGCAACATATTTACTTGTTTTTCATGCAACATATTCACAAAAGAACAGAAAAAAGCAGAACATGAACACATGAACATACATATATGTATGCAACATATTTCTCAGAAAAGAAATCGCCATAATTTTCAATAATTTCCATTTAATCCCATTTCCTTTTTTTTTTTTGCTTACAACTTTATCTACTTGACCTCATCGCTTAATTTCCGTTACAACTAAGTATTTATTGATAGAAATTGCCAACCCTATTAAATAAATAAAAGTAAGATCTTGGCAATAGAAAAGGACACCAATTGCCCAAATATTGATTTAATTTTTTCTTTTCTTTTATATTTAACACGGATTTTCCATTTAACACTTTCTCTTCTTCTCTTTTGCTAATCTTAAATCTCTTAAAACTATTTATTTCAAATTTGCTGATAAAAAAGCATTTTCTTTTGCAGTAAATTGCCAAAAATATGGCAAATAAACTGCTTAATTTTTTTACTTTCTATTGAAGTTCTGGCATTAAATCTACTCTAGTTGCGGACTTGTGTTCATGAATGAACAAAAACTCTTCTTTTATGGCAAAGTGTTGAAAAAAAAAATAAGATAAGCCAAAAAAAAAAAGATAATGGAAAAAGTAAAGAAACCAAGTAACTCCAAATTTAAGCCATGAAAATGTTTGCTATTTACCAAGAACAAAAATCTTTAAGCCAAATGCGTAAAAATTTATTGAGAATTTTTCGTTTTTTTCATTTCATTGCTTCCTTTCCTTTTGAACTAAATACGCTAAAGGAATTTTCATGGATGGCATACGATACACAAAAGATAATAGTCGCTTAAAACCAAAAATACTTACAGTGAAAAAATCTTTGTTTTATAGTTACGAATACTGATGTTGATTGTACGAATTTCTTGCGTACAACAAACAAAAATTTACGTAACGCATAAAAAAACTCTTCTCTCAAGGCAGAATTAGTGTTTACTTTCTGTTTCTGTTCTGTTCTGTTCTGTTCCGTGACGTTCAGTTTCGAAATTGTATTAGTTACTTTTTCTGTAGCAACTTATCAGCCAATTATGACAAATTTATTAATTTTGCACCGTCCATTGTTTTATTTCAATAAGTTTAATGCACATAAATTTGAAGAAATTAAATTTTATGAATTCTTAACACCAAAAAATAGTTTATTTCAATAAAAATATGTATTGTTTAGAACTGAAAAACTAATCAATTTCACAGGATTTTTAATAACAAAAACAAATCAGCTGATTCGTAACAGAAAGTAAAGACAAAATTCTGAAAAACCGCATAAATTTAAATTTTAATTAAAAAAATACAAAACAAAATCGCAAAAAAAATCAACAAATTTTGTTGGAATTCCTTGATTGATATTTGGCAAAAGTTCTAGTAGATATAAATATGTGTTCGTAATAATTTTTTTCTATGATGTTTATTTGTCGAGTTACGAGGTGGTAAAGTGATGCCGTTTTCAAAAAAATGTTTTTTTAATTTATTTTTTCGAACTAAAAACTGATCAAACAAAAAAAATTTAAAGTCATTCTTATAGAAAATCGGTTGGGCTTAAATAAAAAAAATTAATTGGAAAAATTTTTTTTTCTTTTGCAAAACTTTTCTAACTTAGTCCTAATTTTTTTTTATTTTTAACCTAAATTAGCCTTTAGTGTCCTTATTTTATTTCAAAAAATTTTACTATGGGACCTCAATTTGTTTAAACGCTATGCAAATTTTTTTATACTCGTACATGTGGTTATTGCAATGTTGTACCGAAAAGAAAGAAAAGGACGAGTTTAAATTGAAATTTTTCTAATTCTGACCTAATTTTTTGATTTTATTTTTTACCGAAAAAAGCCTTCGGCGTATTTGTTATATTGAAAAAATTTCATTATGTGATCTTCATAAGATTGAAAACACTTACACATACGTATCGGATATGCATAGAAAAAACTCAAAATAGAACAAATTATAGCGATTATAAAAACGGTAAAAAGCTTAAAAAACATCTAAGTTTCAAAATTTGTTAAAATTCTAAAAAAAATCGTTAATTTGAAAATCGCATAAATTTGAATCCGCATAAAACGAGACCTGAGTATATTGCACTTTATCAACAAGAGCGTATTAACTCAAAATTTCCAGTAGAAGCAAAACAATTTTAAATTTTACATGAAAGGCATATGAAAAAGAATTTTTTAACCAACCATTTCTTTACCAAAAAGTTAAAAAGCACGATATTTTTATTTAAGATGGGAATATTTCTCGGCGAATTTTACCAAAAAAAACTGAAAAAATAAAAATTGTGAGTTAATTCCCTCTTGTTGATCAAATGCGATAAGCATTTTGGTTTGTGAAAAGTTTTTGTTGTTTTTACCAGCCAAAGGCGCTGAGCACAGCTGAAATAAGCGAACATTAATGAACTAAGCCGACCACAACGAAGCTTGTGTTTTTTTACAAAAAACTAAATGCAATAAAATGTTATCATCTTTATGTTAAGCTGGATTAGTACAGTATTTTTGTTGAGTACGAAGATCACAAAAAGAGAAACTTTTTTTTTGAGAGGCATTTACTACACAAAAAACTATTACCGTTTGTGTTTTCAATATATCTACCGTACGGAACACTAAAGTACAGTATATGAAATATATGTACATATCAACTTTGTTGTAGAACTTTAAACAGACATTGGAAGGCGCGAGTTTGATGGTTGAACAGGACAACAAAAAGGAACACTAGTAGAAATTTCAGTTTATCTTTACATAAATATATTTTGTCAATTTCTCGTTTCATTAAAATTCGACACTTTAGACAATTTATTAAAAAATGTTTCGTCACAATATCTACAAAGAACTAATTGGGCGTTGCTCGAGCTTCTTGGAAGGCGCTTTCGTATTTTCTAATGTTTATGCCTTCTGGTTTGATTTAAAAATGAAAAAAGTTTATGGTTGCATTTTATAAATTTTAGATATTTTAACAATTAAGGGCGGTCCAACCCAAAAGCACGATGTTAGTTGTAAATAAAACAAAAACTTTTTAGAGAATTATCTTAATATTTCTTATCATTGTAAAAGGACAATAATGTTTGAAACAAGATATCTGCCAAATGCTCACCATGGCTGCGGTGGCATACCTCTATCCGATGGCCCATCCTTTAGCCCTTTAATTGTTCATGGCCTATCGACGTACTCTTTTTCCCAAAGAAAGAAGTCCAATGATGTCAAATAACATGATCATGGCGGCCCATTAACAACGCCGCAACGTGAGTTAACACACACTGAAAAAATGTTTGCAAAAAATTATTCAACTAAATAATTAATTGGTGTACATTATTTATTCAATTAATTTTTTGTTTGCAGCAATTAATTTTTTTAATCAAAACTCATAAAATTAAATGTTTGTGCATATGTAGTGTATTGTTTAGTTTATGCAATTAATTTTTTATTTGACTAAATTTGTGTCACATGACTCGGAAATACAAATCCGTTAATTGATATGATCAATTCCTTTGCAGGGGCAAAATAAGTTAAATATTTAATTGTCTGAACGAATTGTTTAATTAAAGTCGATTTTCTATTTTTTCTGTGCAGCCATTGAATTTCGGAAAAGTGTCATTGTTTCGTTGGCGGTGTAGCAAGTGGCACCATCCTGTTGGAACCACTTATCGCCCAGGTCTATGTCCTCAATTTCTTGCCACAAATAGTCCGTTATTTTTTCGCAATGAACACCATTCACGGTAACTGCTTTTCCGAGCTCATTTTCGAAGAAGTATGGCCCGATGACACCGCCAGTCCATAAACCGCACCAAACCGTTACTCTTTGTGGATGCATCGGCTTTGCCACAATCACTCGTCGATTCTCATTAGCCCAAATGCGTCAAATGCTTGTTAACGAATCCACTGAGGAAAAAGTGTGCCTCATCGCTGAAGATGCTTTTCCTTGTAAAGTCACCATTCAATTCTGTCTGTTCCTCAGCAATCTTAACGCGCTCCTCGATTGTGTACCTCTCCGTGATTGAATTTAAATGTCTAATTAAGTTGTCTAATTAAGTTGGGCAAAAAACTTGACTTTAAGGTGTGGCTCACAATTAACATCGTGCATTATGGTTGGGCAACACATTATTATACGAAACTTTTGTAAATAGAACGAAAAACTTACCTATAAGTCTTATGTGACTCTTCTGCACAATTTAAGTTTTCCCAAACAAGCTGAATTTTCGATTTAAAAAAATGTAATTTTGTCTGAGAGAAAATTTTTTAATTTTTACGTGTAATTTTTTAAATAATTTTTTAGTATTTATAACTGATTGTAAGTCTTTTTCGCGTCATTATACAGCTTTTACCGTATTTTAACTGTTTCAGATGTTTTTCTATAATTTTTTTTTTTTGTAAATTGTATCGTAGAATTTTTTTTCCAGTGTAGCTACACTTAACTGCAGTTTATCGATGTCTACATGTACAAACTTTGTTGTTTTTTTTTTGACAAGATATGGAGAAAAACCAACACTTTTTCTTCGGGGTTGTTGCAAACAATTTAAAAGTAAATTTATTGGTTTAACTTTTTTTTTTTTTTTTTTTTTTTTTTTGAGTTAAATTTTTAGATACAGGGAAAAACTACAAAAATTGAGGAAGGCAAAATATGCAGTAGTTTTTAGCAAATATTTATAAATCTATTGAAGTGATATATGATTACACCGTTTCTTTATACATATTTAGTTTTATCGACAAAGGCCAATATTTTGAGCCAAAATGCAAAAGGAGTTTATTTTGTATCGAAAGTAATTTTTTTCTTTTTGTAAAAATTTATCGATTTTGAGTTTTATATGGAGTGGACTGAGCAGTTTTTATTTTTTTTACGTTATTAAATTGAGTATCGTTACAAATCATTTGAATTTTGGTTTCTGTGGCCATTGTTAAGGGGTTCCCATTATGTTTTTGTCACGTCTATTTAAACCTTTCATGTGCGTCTTAGCCATTTGTTTCTTCTTTTTATTTGGTTATTTATATTGTCTTTACCGGCGAGTTGAAGAAATTGTTTATTTGTAAATGGTTTTCCAATTAGGACTTGATACCTTTTTTTTAACATAAAATGAAAACCATTGAGATATTTCCAAAACTTTAAGATCGACTTGAAATACAATGAAAACATTTTTGAATGGAACTCGACTTCGTTCATATGGCCACCGCGGGCACATCGGCAGCGGTCGATTCGTTAGACCCAATTTTCGATGACTCAGTCACACATTTCGGCCATAACGGCCGCTATTTCGCATTCAATGTTGGCTCTGAGTTCTTTAAACGTCGTCGGGTTGTTGGCATAGACCAATGATCTGACGTAGCCCCAAAGAAAAAAGTCTAGAGGCGTTAAATCGCACGAACGAGGCTGCCAATTGACTACTCCATTTCGTGAGATAACACGCTCACCGAACTAACTCTTCAATAAATCGATTGTAACGTGTGCTGTGTGGCACCGTCCTTTTAAAACCTCATGTCGTCCAAGTCCATGTGTTCCAATTCACGTCAAAAATAATCGGTAATTATGGTGCGATAACGAGCGCTATTCACAGTAACGTAACGATCGTTATTGCCGACGAAAAAATATGACATTTATTTCTTGTGGATGAAGTGGTAATTCATGAAGAACATGTGGGTTTTCACCAACCCAACAACGTATATTTTGCTAAATGAAGTTCCCATTGAGCCAAAAATGAGCTTCGTCAATGCAGATGATTTTGCGATGCAATTCATCATATTGGTGCATCTTCTCCAGAGCCCAATCGGAGAATGGACTTCAATTCCTAAGTAAGCTTGCTCTTGTTTGGGTATAAACCAAGATCTTTACGCGAAATTCGCCACAAAGTGGTCTTTGCGATGCCCAGTTCTTGAGAACGCCGCGGAAACGACTGATTTGGATCGTTTGCCTCGGACGCCTGAACGGCAGCGATATTTTCGTCAATTCGACCAACCCACTGAATATATAGACTAAAACTTTTGCACTAAACTTGTTATTGCTTGACTACTAGGGAGAGAATAACGACCGAAAATTGGAGTTAACGCTCTTAAAGTTGCGGTCACCGACTCCGAATTTCGGTAGTACATTTTTATAATTTGCAAACGCGATTCGTTCGTGTACTTTACCATGATGAAAGTGTTGAGTTATCTTAAAAAAATGGAAAATTAACAGTTAGATGATCAGTAAAATAGTGCGTTCACAAATTAAATTTAAAGTTGTCAAGTTCCTATTCGAAAACCTGGTAGTAACTCTAGGCCAACAGGTTTTTTAAATATTTTGCATTCATCGGTTTGTAAATGTTTGTAGCTTATGTTTGATTCTTTGGTTAACCGGCCATGTTTCGGAACCGTATAGAATAATGCTCTTTACAAGGGAGATGTTTAAGAGGAGACTGCGCTCGAATTCCATGCATTTTGAAGGCTGTCAAATGTTGAGCTGGACTTTTGTAAACGTGAATCTACATCCTCCATTGCTCCAAAGTCAGTAGTTATGCTACCTACCCAAGTAGCAAAAAAGTCCAGGTTTTTTATTGGCGCGGTATTGAGTGAACAAATTGGAGTTTGATAAGATTTAACAGAGTTTAATGCCGTTACAGCCACGCCGTCTATTTGCTCTTGCATGTCGTCCTTTTTCGATGTCAGCAGGACTGGGTCGTCTGTATAATCGAGGAATCCGAGCTGATTGTTCATTCTCAAAGGTAGGCTTCCTTGCTTATTCCAATAGATTTGCTTATTTTTCCGCAAGGTCAAACGCGCATTTTTGAGTCTTTATGCTGTATCTTTATAAGCTTGATTATTTTCTCCGGAATCCCGAGCGCATGCCAGAGATTGCTTTAATCAATGACATCGAAGGCCATCTCGAAGTCGACAGCTGGTGAAAGGGCATTTCCCATATTTTATATGAGTCCTTTTTGGGAATTTCGATAATGAGGTTTTTTTCCAGGGATTCGCTCTAACCCATATTTTTGTAAATAATTTATGTATGATAGCTGCACTAGTTCTGGAATTCAATTTGAAAATTAGGCTTTTATGTTATCAATACCTCAGGCTTCGTTGGTTATAAGTTGATCGCTTGATGCTGTGATTTAATCCCGATTGGGGGGTTTCGCGTTGAATGGGTAAGTGTGTCGTTGCGAGGAATTATTGTGTGACTGTCACGAGTTAGAAGCCGGACCTCTGCTCATGTAATTGAACACATCACTGGAAAGAATTTCGCCTGAATTGTCGAGAAGGAAAAATCGCATAGATTTTTTAGAATTCCTTCACGCATTGACGTCCACTTCTGGATTGAGACAGTCCAAAAGATTTGTGACGCTGTCATGGAGCAGGGCAGGAAGGTTTCTGCTGCTTGAAAAAGCGGAACTTAGACTGCTTGTTGGCCTATTCACGGGGCACTGTGGTCTCAGGTACCACTAGTTTAAGTTGGGTAATTCATCTACCAGGATATGCAGATTCTGTGGGTTGGATGACGAGACGTCGGAACATCTGCTCTGCTGCTTGGGGACTTCTAGGCAGAAATTTTTCAGAAATTTGATCTTCCACCGGGCAGGGTAATGGGCTTTATACGCGGCCTAAACCTGACATGGTGAGACATATGGGCTGCACAAAAGATCCTTTGGGTCGGGGTGCACATGGCCTTCACGTGTATACTACTACTACTACTACTACTACTATTAGAATTCTTGAAATTTTTAAAAGTCCAATTTTTATTTACTTCGTAGGTATTTTGAAACAATTTTCTGGCAACCCATGGTGTGTATCACTCTACCTCCTGTAATCTACAAATTCATTTAAAACATTTTAGCAACAGGAATCATATTTCATTTATAAAGAAATGGTGTAACTATTTTCTTATATCCACATTTATGTATGTATGTGTGTGTGTGTGTATGTCTAGTAATTGCCGGCTGTTGTTGAATTTCTTTAGCATTCCCTGATAAAAATGTACACAACCCAAATAGATAACTGGGATCTATTACGAGTAGATATTGTGCTGTTCAATGGCTTGAAATTGAAATCATTTCTTTTATTTTAGGGATAGTGGGAGTAGACCGTACACTATTTACTGTATGTTCATCCAAAGTGTTTTTTTTTTTGCTTATTTTAACACAAAGTTAAGACAACGGCAAGACAGTATTCAGCTCCTTATTTCAATTTACTTACTTGCTTCGTTAGTTATTATCTGTATTCTTCTTTTTAGTATTTATTTTCTTTTAAATAAGTATGATTTTTGTTCCTACAAAGTCTGTAAGTAATGATTATCTTCTTACCGTCCTTCAACATGTCCCCCCTCCCCCCCCCCCCCCTTCCTCATCTAACATTAAGTCCTTTTTATGGGATTTTTATTTTCTTTTCATCGTTCGTTGTTTCCTTATATTGAAATATAAATAAAATAAAATTCCTTTTTATTAATATTTTGTCTTGTTTTTCCTCTGATGATGCGTGTGTGTGTTTGTGTGTGTTTAAAAGAATATTTCCGCTTCATTGCTAAATGTGCCATAAATGACACGTTCCAGTGATTTCCGGTCACTTATGAAATGAATTTCTTTTCAATTAAATAAATTCATTTTTAATAAATGGTGACTGCTAGATTAGAAACCAAATTGAAATAGTGCATTTATCATTAAGACTCCGAATGGCAGTGATAACAATCTTACTAATAGTTCCCCAATGACATTAAAGCCAAGACGAAGGGGAGCAGGCCAATTTTCTTGTAATAAATTGTTGCATGGTGTTGATGGCACTTAAATTAATTGTTTTTTTTTCTTCTTACCGTACATCTGTTTTCGATGTTTTCAAAAAATGATTTAGCAATATTTTGTAAAATAATCGATATTTATCTTTATGAAAGTTTGGATGTTGATGTGGAGCGTTAGAGTTTAAGTTCTCACATTTTAAAAAACTTACCCGCATATTTATAAAAAGTTAGTTTTTCATAGGAAATTTGTACAAAAAACCTTTTTTAAATCAGAAATATATTCCTGTGGTCACAACCCATAACAGCCTAATACCGTGTTTTATTGAGTCAATAATCGGTTTATTGTTATAATTATCTTTCTGTTCACATGTACACACAATTTAGCTACCCTGCAGGAGATAGAACTAGTACATAATTAGTGCCAAACTAGTACAAAAATAACCAGCACTAGTTCTCAACTGTAAACTTCGTATACCATCTTAATGCTTAAATTAGCATTGAGTGTGCTTGGAACATCACTAGTACTATTGGTTCAAGGTGTGTACTAGTGCACTTGGATCACATTGAGTGCATTTTGCATTAGCATTTTGCATTTCATAAATTTTTTTTAATAAAAATGCCACAAATAATTGATTTGAAATCAAATTTAAGAAGCAGTATCAAAATAGAAATATGTACTGGAATTTTAGTTTTGTTACAAAAACTTTTATCAGCCTACAAGTAGTGCTCTTGTACTACATCAAGTTCTGGTTCTCATAGTATTCATAGTATTTTTATATAAAAACTCTAACCCCGTTAGCACAAGTACTTCTTGTTCAAGTAATTGTACTAGTAGCATTTAGTCAATTAACTCCTAATCTTCTGCAGGGCAACTCAATTTATATTACTACTACTTACAACATTCAACGTAAACAAAACTGTACATGTTTAAGCAAAATGTAAACAACTTTTGACATCTTTAAGGAATAAACATCTGGCTTTTGAGCAGACCTAATGGATGGGCCTTTGTTTTGGTGTAGTGTCAGTAGCCAAATGTCAAAACACTTCGTATAGTAAGTTGTGTTTTGCTTACTAAACACACTTGTGACAGGGTCGCATTTGAATTTAGCTCAATATTTATAATAATTTCGTATTAATTGAGCAATAACTAAATTGCAATTTTATATGGATAATTGAGCTCAATAAAGTCGTTTATTGCGTCAAATTCAATTAAGGTGCATATCTGAACACGGTATAAATCGATTTAGGACACAATTGAGTTATTAATTAGTATTATCGTATTCAGTGTGTCTAACTGCCTGTTCATTAATTGTTTTTGTATTACATGTTAGTTAAGCGATCGAAGTCTTCGTTCGAAAATAGATGAACAGGCAATAAATCTATTTGCTATAAATTTAAAAAGCTTAAGTTATTTTTCTAAATTACTGTTTTCGCATAACTAAATCAAATTCAGGATTACAACATATTTAAACATTAGTTTTTAATTATTGCCTAAATCAACTTAAGTCGTTATTCTTTAAACTTTATGCATTATTATATAGGAATAACAACCTAACTCCACATGTCAATTTAGGCACACTGAAAGTTTTTTATTTTATCTGGAATATTAGCCTAACTCAACTTAAACTTTTTGACTTTCTTCGTTCAACAATTCAAAAGAGCGTAAGTGTCTTTTTCGGTAATATCTTTCGACAACGAGAGTAAACAAACAACTAAGTTTTTTTTACAACTAAGTAAAGAAATTAATTTTTTTGGAATCTGTAGCAAAGTTTTCCAAAAAAAAAGCGTCTCCTGATTTTCAGTGAAGATTCCAAACTTTAAACTGCTGTACTGTAAATATTGTAAAACAAACTTTGGCTGCTGTGACTTGTGACCACAGATTTATGAATATGCGGGTTAATTTCTGAATGTATTAGAAAAAATATGTTTTGTAAGTCTCGAAAAAAAAACCCAGTAAAAACTTCGCCTACAAAATAATGTAAAATAATAATAAAAAAACATAGAAGCACTTCTTACAATTATACTGAAAGAACCAATGTATTTTACAAGGAATGCCCCAAAATGAACGCACTTTAAAGTAAGTCAATATTTGTTTACTTAAATACATCCAGAAAAAGGAGTTATAGAAGAACTTTACTAAATAATAAGTGAAAGAAGCTATTAATTTTAATAAAGTAGGCGAAGTTTTTACTGGGAACTTAAATTTTAAATTCAAGAAAAATGTAATAACCAAGGCCCGGATTTTTATGCAAATGCATATTTGTTGTCGTCAGTCTGAGATCAACATAAACTTAATATCTTTTCGAATCAAGAAATTTTAAATAAAATGGCATCGATTTATTAATGCATATTTTTGCATATTTGTCTTTAAATGCATATTTTTCCATATATTGCTGACATTGCATATTTTTGGTGCATTTTTGGGAAAAAATATTTTGCAAAGCACATCTCGTTTTGTCGCATATTAGAAGAAGTATCCAATAACAACAATGCGGGGAAAATGGTTGAAATCAGTTGTGTATTATGCAGAAAATTTTGAAATATTCAAGGATGTGATGGAATGATGGTAATGTAGTACCTAAAAAAAAAATAACAAATTTACCAAATATTAAATTTCGGATAATTTTTAAGTGTTCAAATTACGGATTTATCTCTGAGACTATTGTTAAATTAGAGAAATCAAATCCATTGAGAATGCAAATTAAATTGGTTGATAATGTCATAAATAGAATGTGTGCAGTTAAGGGAAACTTAAGTAAACAAATTCGTATCAAACTTGGTAAAGTTTTTAGAAATATGAAGGACACAAACTGCATATTTTTTCAATTATAGCGCATATTTCTCTACTTTTAGTGTTTATTTCATGCGCATAAAACTCGTTTTTAACTGCATAAAAATCCGGTCCCTAGTAATAACAAATTTTTTTCGAATGTTTTTCATCGATTCAAATTTAAATTTTCAGAAGTTTTTTTGTCGAAAAGTCCTATTCCCCTTATATTTCAATTCTTTTTATTAAAGAAAATCTTTATAATTTTCGAAATTGGCTTTGAAAAGTTAATTTTCTTAGATTAAAAGTGATAAGAACTTTTATTATGTATTTTTAAATGTATTCGTGTTTTTAATTTTAATTCGTCTTATTAAAAACAAAAATTTGTTTTTTTTTTTAAAACATTTTGAAGAATAAAAATAATATAATAAAAAATATGTATGTATGTATGTATGTATGTATATTAAAAAAATGCCACTCTTATTTCATTATCATTATCCTTATGCTAATTACTTTTTTAACTTTCGGAATTTGAACTTTCTCAATAACACATGGTTCTATCTACAAAAATGTTTTCTTACCGTTAAATAAAGTTCTATTTGGTAGTTAGAACCATGTTGTCCCAAATTCTTGTGGCTTATCTAGTGTTTTCAATTTCGGTTAACCGATTAACCGAAAAACCGGGTTTTGGTCATATTTCCGGTTTTTAAGAAACCGGTTTTAATCCCCCGGTTAACCGTTTTTTATATCTGTAAAAATCGTAAAATTTCTATATTTTATTGTTGTATGTAGTCAAAATAAACTTCAAAAGTATGTAATAGTACATGAAGGACAGCAGATTCTCTTAAAATTGGACGTCAAACATCGCTGGAATTTAAAATAATAATAATAATAATAATGTATTGAACGTATTACAACCGCTCAATATTGCAGTTAATAAGCTTTCAAGTGATACTGTAACATCGTTAGAATCTGAAGCAATTTTAAAATTTGTGTTCAACAAAATTGGAAAATAAAATAGCAGTTTCGCACAAAATCTACTACTTTGTCTACGTAAGAGGATTTCCCAAAGAAGAAATATGGCACTTAATACCTTATTTTTATGTTTACATAGTGGTTGTTTTCCGAAATCTTGCAAATATATAAAATATTTGCAAAGTCTACTACTAAAGACTTTGCTATGCAGCTCTACAAGAGACTTTTTTTATTGTAGAAAATGAAACAATTGAAAGTGAATCAGACTCTGAAGATTTTGAAATTTTATCAAATTCCGAAACTTTAGACGAACAACTAAACTTGACGTTAAAATCTATTCAAGACTTAAGCAATAAATGCAAACGAGTCAATCTCAATAACCTAAAAGATGACTTCGAATATTTGGAAAAATTTAACAAGAGAACAGAAAAATTAAATATGCTATAAATGCTCTTCTTACTATTAATCCGACATCAACTGTTAGTGAAAGAGTTTTCTAAGTATCATCTTTAATAAAAACTAAATTAAAAAACAGAATGTCTCCTAAACATTTGGATAGTGTTTTGTTTTTAAAATATTACTTTAAAAAAAACTTCATAAAATTCACATTTGGTCTTTATAAATGTCTTTTATTCACTATTTTTGTTTTTCTTACCACAAAGCACAAATTTAATGAAACAAATATTATTTTTTAAGTTATTTTTGTTGTTTTTAAATTAATATGAATTCTTTTTTACGTTTAATTTGTTTTGTTTTTTAATGGAGGGTTAACCGATTAACCGGTTTTTTCGAGTTCGGGTAACCGAAAACCCGGGTTTCAAAAAAGTCGGTTTTTTGAAAACACTAGGCTTATCGTCGAGCAACAAACTTCTATCGGATTTTTAAGACTCAATTTGTGCAAAAACTAATAATATAGCATAGCTATTTTTAAAAGGATAATCATATTTCAGGAATAAATTTAAATTATTTAAAAACTCTTTTTAAGTTAATTGCAAACGTAATTAGTAAAAGGATTAACAATATTTAAACTTGGCTTTCTCGAAAGTACTGTTTGTGCAAATAGAACCTTGTTGTCCTAAGGTCGCGATTTGTATGCAGGCCTTTAAATTTTGGGAATTAAATTTCGAATTTTACTTGAAATTTTTTGAAACCTAATTTTTTTTTCAAATTGATACTGAATTCGAAAATTTTTAAAATTATAAAAATCTTTGCATTATACACTGGCATTTAAAATAAACTTTCGAACTTAAGAGAGTTGTTTTGCTCGTAAAAGTTCAATTGCGAAAATAGAGATATTTTAAGACCAAAAGCTTAAAAGCTTTATTGTATGCAAAATTAAAGAGTTTTATAAAAAAGTATATTTTTCGAGTAATTTTGAAAATTTTTAATTTCAAGCAAAGAAATAATGAAAAAAAATCGACATAAAAACAAATTTAAAAAAAAAATTGGAGTTTTGATTTCGTTGTCTTTGATTGGTTGATTTCTACCAAAAATTAAAGTATAACATTTAAAAAAAAACAAATTATGGCCTTAAGTCATACGTTCTTACGACGTGCGACCATATTGTGTTCCAAGCATAATTGTTTATTTTCTTAATTGTTTTCAATTTAATTAGAATCTTTTCAAAGTTGCTATTTAATTAAGCTTTGTTGCAATAAATTTTAATAGTTTCCATTAAGTTCTTTTTATTTATTTTTTTTTCTCACTAGAGATTCGTATTCAAATTAGCAGTTTTCTTAATGATTTGTCCTTTTTTTCTCTCTTCTCCTTATAAGCAAAAAATGAAACAAATTTTGCTAAAAGTTGTACTTAAAAAAAATTCAACATTTTGTTACATTTTTGCTCTTATCAATTGGACAATTGAAATGTTCGTTGTCTGCGTCAGCAGCAGTAGCAGTAAGTGTCTTATCATCTATTACATGATGACATTTAGTCTTCTTTATTTTACAAGGAAACTCAAGTTATACTTGACAACATTTCGTTTTTGTAACCGCTATTTTATTTTTCTTTCTTTCACCTTCATTTCATTCATAAAGAATTGCCCACACTACGGTCAAATTGCTAAAGACTCCAAAGCTTTGAACAGGAAGGAGGCTGGCTGGAGTTTTAAGTCAAGTATAAATGAATGCAAACTTTTGTTGGTGTTCATGATTGTATGGAGCTAATAATGCCAACGACATCACTTTGTTTCTTTTTTTTTTACCAAACGTATGAATGGAATCGGGGAAAAAATGTCTCAAAACAAAAAAAAAAATTAAAGCATTTTGGTAACCAACTTTTAACCGAGTTAAAAAGAAATGTAAGAGAAAAGAAATGAAAATTGTTGCAAAGCTGTTTTAGGTTGTTTGTTAACTCGCCAGCTCCTTCACTCGCTGCAAAAGATGAATGGAACTCTAGTCTTAATAGGCAATTATTTGCAGGCATTTCATTTATGAAAACCCAGGGAAATGCGATATATTCTTTTTTTTTTTTTGTTGCCAATGAAATGGTTTCAAGGAACAAAGGAGAATTCTTCAAGCCACTTAAAGAAAAGAGAAAGATACTTCAGTGTTTTTAACACACAAAAGTTCAAAGGGATTCTTTAGCATATAAATAAATATGACAGGGTTGTTAAATACGGAAAATTTTCAATTTCTAAAAGTATTCTAATGTGTTTCTAGGAGAGGAATATTTTTTACATATTCTTAAATTTAAACAAATATTGTACCCAAATTTTGTCAGTTGAAAATAAGGCAATAAAATTTTAGTGACATTTCTGAAAACGTCGTGTTGATTTAGATTGCAATCAAATTAGCTTTGACCAAATTCAATTTTAATGAAAACATAATAAAAAAAAAACTATATTTCGGAAAGAAGATTGTACGGGGATATGTGAAATTATTAAGTGATTCACCCCATTATCAATTAGATTGATCCTTGTGGCGATTACGTATCTTCAAAATTGCGATCTGCACTTTGTGCATGAGACTTCCAGCCAGCCGGACGGAAAGACACCGCTATATCGACTGAGAAATGATTCTGAGTCGATTGGTATACTCCACTATTGTGGTGTGAATACAAAAACTATTCTGCCCAGCAAAAAATCCTTTTAACAGGTAACGATGGCCCACGAACGCTACATGCAGGATTGATAGGCAATTGTGTCCTATCATGGATGACGGTCGAACCATGTCTACCATTTTTTTTTGACCAAGAGGGACGTATGACTTTTCGTATCTGTGGTCACAGGACACTGTCTTACTATTCACAAAGTCTGGGAGCCTCACTCTCTAGTAGCTGCCGCAGCTGCGATGACGAAAATGAGGTGGAGGACGTGGAAAGCCTTCTCAATCACTTCCTTGCACTGGTGAGAAGGCGACCGCCCGAAACGGGATCCTTCACATTTAACAGATTGAACGATATCTCTGGCGTTTACCTGAAACGCATTTTAAACTTCGTTGGAAATTTGGGTTGGTTCTGCGTTGGGAGCTCTGTTTAGTGGAACTCCGTGATATCACAATTTGTCATTGCTTCTAAGTGTGTCGGATGGGAACTGACTGCCATTTTAAGCTTATTTGCCAAGCAATGAATATTGCAATGAGCAATTTCGTTAAGCAATAACTCGTTATTATAAGAAATGTCCCCATTTAAACTCGTTGTTATTTTAATTCAGAGAATTTATTTTGGTAGTAGAAACATTTATGTAAATTGATACTCCTGCCCGTGGTGTAGTGGTTATAGTGTTTGTCCACAAAATCAAGCACCCTAGGTTCGATCCCTACTAGAGGATAAAAAACTTTTATCATTGTTTTTCAGTTTCAAAAATGAAGTTGAAGCCACCCCTCCAAACAGTCCATCCAGGAAGCCCCAATGGAAAAGCGGATAACACCATGGCAAAGGTTAGGCAGGCGCCATTATTAGAAAAGAGTATGCACATTCGAAAGTAGAAAAAGCCGGTAGACTGTATTTGGGTTTCTTTTTTTAATTTTATCAAAGTTAAAAAAATTTTACAGCTTAAGTGAATAATAACCAAATTTCGAACCAATGAAAAATACTTATAAAAAAAGAATGCATATAAAATTTGTTCTCAGTTTGTTCTAAATATAGTAACTTTAATCTTGTAGCATAACCCTTCAACAATAAATTTCAGGGTTTTTATCAAGAATAAAAATTGGGAATTAAGTACGACAAACAAATTGCCGTTTTCTCATTACGCGATTATCTTTTTCCCAACGAAAAACTGCACATTAAAGAAATTTGGTTTTCTCAATGTCTCATTTGCCTCTATTCTGTGGCAAAGCTAACCAGCACTCATCTGCCAATTATTTATTTTGCTTTTATTTGCCGTAAAGAAAAATTCATTCAATCAGCTGACTTCCTACTTTTATATGTATTTTGAGAGGTGTTGCCAACTCAAAACAATGTTTTTGTCGGTATATTGAGAAACCCAAAATCGTTAACGGACAGTTTATTGGTCTTATAAATTTATGTCGAGATTCAGTAACAGGCAGTTTGTCGACACATTGAGAAAACGGACAAAAATCTTTTAAATTAATTATGTTAAAAGATTGTTTGTGTTTCTATCGAGAGTTGCTTCTATTGTCGAGGCCTCATCAGACTCATACTGACAAAACTCCGAACATTCTGAAAACAAATCGTTAAATCGAAAAAAGCCAATTTTAAATTAACCGATCAGTTAATCGGGTAGTAATCAATCGGTTAACCGGTTATTGGGCAACCCAATGAATTTCCTAGCGACGAAAAATTGATGTAGTGTAATGCGGCGAGTAGCGATGAGGTATGAAAGATAATGCATTTAGGAAGTTATTGCAATTTCTTAATTCTTGTTGTTAAAATGTAAGAAAAGTTGTTGCTGGGGTACGGATATTAAAAAACCATATTTTCAACTGTGTTATTGAGAACTGTCAGCTGCAGTTGAAGCAGAAGAAAATACTTATTGCAAATTAGCTATTTTATTTAAAACTCACAGACATAAATCATTTGTTACAACAAAAGCGAAATCTTTTGTTTAATTTAGGATTATGAGATGTATAAAAAATAAGCGCGTGCCAACGCAAATTTGTTGATAATTAAAAATGTTTGAAAAATCAAGGCTCAGTTTCACACTTCACCGTTAATATGCAAGTCAGTAATAAAATAAAGTTAATTTAGAAATTATGGCTAAACTGAAACCCCAGCAACAATTTTATGCCAAAACAAGCAGAATGATGATTCATCGTAATGACCCACACCATACGATTTTGCACAAATAAAAAGCAAAACTATATTAAACCTGAAAAGAATATTTGCGATTTAAACAACCCCCGAATAACGTCCTCGCCTTTATTAAAATTTTACTTGGCAATGTATTTGCAAATTGTTTTCAGTTTTTTTTTATAATGAATCGCCATAGTGAATTTAACTCACACTATCTTTTTTAAATATGACATGAAAACTGAGTTTGATGAGGTTTTTAGTTGGTAAATGAAGTGAGAAGCGTATGACGTTGGAATGGTACAAATGTGCCGCGTGTTTTAAACAAAAAAAAAAAAAAAAAAGAAACAAAATCCATGTTGTTTACTTTGAATTGTTAGTTTAGTGCCCTTCCTCTTTGCCAGCAAATTCATTAATGTTTAAATTCATTTTTTTCTCTTCAAACATCCACCCTGATAATGCAACAAGCTTTAATTTATTTCAAGTAAATGCAACTAACAACCCCTCTGGTCGAATTTTTAAGGACCAACCACACCATCGTCGTCATCTTTTTAAGGAGTAGTAGCAGTAGCAATAAAATAGATCATTTATGTTTATAATAAAACATTTTTTGATTATACAGCTGCGATTTTTTAGAAACTTGAAAATTTTAATTTAAATTTTTTTATTTGATGTTTTGAAAATCAATATTTACCAATGTCCATGAGTGGGCTCTTTAAACGATTGCAATTGAATTCATTAAAGTGTAACTTTATATCCCATGGCAGGAGATTTCTTTAAACGCGTGTATTTGAATGGTATCAGGTTTAAAGCTCAATGGAATGGTTAAGGCAACTTTATAACGATTTGCATATTTAGTATATTGATTTCATAAACGGGCCCTTCGCAGTATGTAAATTAAGTCGAATTTGTGTCACGTCCCATTATCGTAAAATTTTATCGATATCGAATTTTTTATAGTCTCAATATCAACTGTGTTTTTTCTGTACGGAGTGCAGTGTGAAAATGGGTTAAAAGATTGAATAATCCCAATAAATATGCAAGCCAATATGATTTTCTTAACATTTTTCGTGCTTTCAACCAAGGCGAATCATATAAGGTGGCTCGTCGGTGAATTTATAGAGAAACACCCAATTCGCCTGGTACAACTTTACCAATTTGTCAAAAATATCAAACTAAAACGCAATGGAAATATAAAAAAGTGTTACAATATTCGTATAAAAAGTATATCTTATTGTTTGCTAAATGTTATTTGATTTTTTTCACTTGCATAATCCTTCAATTTTAAGAATTGTAATGAAAACGACCAACATGAAAACATAAACAATTTTTGACACTTGAGGATTAAATATCCAATTCGCCTTTGCACAGCTGATGATGACGTAGGCTAACGAGGCCAACTTGTGTTCAATTCGCCTAACTTTCATAAAACAAAATTAATATAACGGATTATCCATTTTTCGGTTTTAAAAGTAAACTTAAATAGAACACACATACAACTATTATTTTGATGAAACTTGTATTTCTTTATAATGCTTGAACCTTGCCATTACGTACGCAATACATACAATGTCATTTAAATGACATCCTCTAGATTGGTTGCAGTTGTCGATCTTTTTGAGGTAGTTTCCAAACACTTTTGGCGGTATATCGGCAATAACTTGACTTAACAATTTTAACGCGTTTGGCGGATATTAAACGATCCATATTCGTAAATGGCAATCCTTTCACTAAATAAATGACACTTCAGACTACGGGATTAGCTTGGAGAATTAAAAAAATAAATTTAAAAAAATGCGCATTGGCGTTATGTATGTATTACATCCAATGGGTGCAATGAATGCCTGGAATTTGAAAGAGTTAAACATTGAAAGATCTTTCAAGATCAGGATTGACTAGATATCCTTTCTGGTACCACGGGAGTCGGTCGTTAGCCCTTAGGACTTCGGGCAAAGCTGATTATTGGTTGAGGACGTTTCAGGGATTGCGTCGCGGAAAGGGAGCTTCAAGAGATGATTTTCGAATGCTTGGGATTTGATTTTATCGAATTTTTTTGTATCGTGCTGGTGGAGTTTTAACAAAAACGAATATTTTGAATCTGGAATAAGTGGCTGAAGGTATAAATCGTTATATACGTTATTTCGTTACATAAGTTATTTCTTGATAGCCTTTTGAAAATTTTGCGGCCAAAAATTATATCTCTATAGTGGATTTACTGTTAAGGAGGTAACCAATTTTTAAACTTCCCGCGCGACAGTTATTCTACTTACATATTTAAAAACTTACTAAATGAATAAAAATTTTATAATTGCTTTAATTTGAATCCCAATAAAGACTTACGGAATGATTCCATTTATGACCCCTTCGCTTAACTTTTGGTAATTTTTTTTTAACAAATTAAATTTAACTTTGACATTTCTGTATTCAAATAACTCAAAGTAAAATTTTATTACAAAAATTTTAAATTAGTCGAAACTAATAATTGAGTAGCAAACGTAATAATGTTGTCAATAAGTTCTTAATTATATAAAAGAAAAAACAAAATTATACGGTCTTTAATTTGTTTCTGCCATAAAAAAAGTTGTCCTTAAAAAAATGGACTCAAAAAAAGCGAAAAATAAAGAAACACAAAAAAAATTTTAAACAAACATGAAACAGTCGAAAAACACTAGATGTTTGCTTGGTTGACTGACTGACTGACTGACAGACTGAATGTCAGCCTGGTTGGGTTGGGAAATAAATTGAATAAATTCTACATAAAAGTCATTCATTTGGAAACTTTAAATTCAATTTTAAATACAGCAAAAGCATTATTGTTTTAAATTGTTTTTTTTTTATTTCTTTCTTTTTCTTATAGTATATTTTGTGTTATTTTATTCACATTTTTATGTTTTGTTCGCGATATCCTTAAAAAAAAACAAAAATATTAGAGAAAAAAAAAGGACTCTATTTGAAAATAAAAAAAGAATTTCAAAGAGTAAATTCTCATTTTTTTTGTATTTGTTATGTATAAGAGAATTCTGTTTTATTTCCAAGAGGTTTCAATTTCATGTGTTCTTGTTTTTGTTTTCAGTCTGTGTTCTGTTTTTATTACATTCCTTGTCCTATTGTTTACATACACAGAGAGTCGAGTGCACTTGTGTTTTTGTTTTTTTTTCAAACTTTCTTGTGCTTTTTGGCATGTTCTCTGGTTTCCGGTTAGATGTTGTATTTCACACGCAACTCTTTCTCCCTCAAAGGTTTTTCATCTCGTTTTTAAAACAGGTTTGGAAAACGTTGTACAATTATTTGGTGTTTAAGACTTTTTGTACCAGAAAAGTACCAATAACATAGACAATAGCCCTATTCACAAGCTGGTGCATTTAAACAACCAATAATGTTTTATTTTAAATTTTTTTAAGTAAATTCTGATCCATTTATTCAAAAATATCGAGCCCTAACCGCGAAAATAGTGTAAGCGCCAAAAATTAAAGTTTACAGGAGAGAGCTTTTTTATTTTATTTCATATAAATTTTGTATGAAATTTGTCGCTTACAATAAAATTGTTCTTGCTATAAAATCGTAACGGTACCTTATGTGACCATGACATTTTAGAAGATGATGCAAGTGTTGCCAATAAAGTCATTTATAAAAAAAACGAAAACTGAAATTTATGTCGCTTACACTATTTTCGCGGTTAGGGTTCGATATGATCAAATATAAAATTATATTTGTATATGGGGAGTCATTGGTCGATCATTGCAACAGATCAGATTTATTCGGACTGCAAAAATCAAGCTCGCGCTTTAATTCTTTTTCATAAGCCGTTGCAGTTTTGTCATAAAAAAAGAAAAAAAATGGGTCGAGTTTCGTCCTACGTTCGTGCGATGTACAACCTAATTTAAAAACCTCCATGAAAAAAAATCGTTTAGCCAATAAAAGTTAAAACGTAAATAAATATTCTTCCAGCACATATCTTTACCAAATAAAGTACATTTCTACCAAGTCCAATTGGTGCACTTTTCATATACCAACCCCGATTCCTGCAGCCAGCCAAACAATCATTTCGTTCTTTCATCCCTTTTGAAGGGGATGATGGTAGTTACAAAATTTGTTTTTATTTTCTTCCTCTTCAGTCAATCGCCGGCTTTAACGTCAGATACCCGTTTGTTTTGTTTTTCCGCGTGTGGAGTTTTTATATTCCCATCTTAAAGTTAACAAAAAAAAACGACAAAGAAATTCTCTTCGTTTAAGGAATTAAAACGTTGGGTTTTCTAAAATTTATCACTTGCGGTTTTAAAAAAAATTGTAGAATTTTTTTCTCGCCTGAACTTTCTCGTCCACAACAAAACATTCAGTGATTTAGTAGATTTCGTTTTTTCCTTTTCTTTACTTTTTTCATTATTTATAATGGTGGCCGTATAGAAGTTTAAGCTTAAAAAAAGGCACAACAGTTTTATTGTTAATAAAAAAAACAAAAAAACGCCAAGAAAACCACACACAAATTATCTTTGTGTAAATGAAAGAGAGTGAGTGTTTGCCGGGAAAAAAAGTGAAAATTTTATACGATTTTCCAGACATTTTTCACTTTAATTCAAAAACACATGCACTTAATTGTGCGGATGTGTTTAATTTTTTCAAGTGTATTTGTGTTGCTCGAGTATTGTATATGAGTGCGTGTGTGACGTGGGGTGTTGTCCTTTAAAGAAATAAATTCAAAATAAAAAAAAACCGACAAAAAATCGAATTTAATGTTGGTGTTGTTTTCGTTGTCGTTGTCGTTGCCATTGCTTTAATTGTTATTATTGTTGTGACTGCGGTATATGTTCTGAATCTAAGCAACAACAAAAGGACCAAATATTTATCGTTATCCTGCCACAAAATAAAAGAATGGTAAGAATTTTGTTTGTTTAAGGAATTCAATAATTTAAAATATTTTGTTTGAAAAGCATATTTACTTTTTGCACGGTTTTTTAAAAGTCACACCTCAAAGGATTTTGAAATTGTAGGTATGTTAAAAATAGTACACTTTTTTAAATTAATTTTGATTATAATTTTATCATAATTAAAGTCCTATGCTCCTTTAAGGAATTAAAAGAAACAAACATATATTGAAAAAGACAAAAATTATAATTGTGATTTTTTTTAAATTGCTTGTTTTTGACAGAAATTTAATTATATTTTATGCTAAACTCTCTTGACCAAACATTTTTGCAACTTTTCCAAAACGAAGCCTATTAAAAAAAGCCAAAATGGTACCTAATGAATAAATCGACTCATAATTCCATCTAGTTTCCATAAAAATGAGTTCTTGTAATAGATCTTACATTTCTACTAATCTTTAAATTCTTGTTTAATTTAAATCATTTACTAGTGTAATATTGGTGATGTTCAACCATACGATATCCTTTAGATACGTTTGTATACATATGTATATGTATATCAAAAATATAATCGAAAATGGAGCTAGAGCTGGAAAGAAAATAGAGTCTGAGAATATCATCAAATGGCTTCAAACCACATAAACGAGGTCCGCAGGTAAATTTCGTAAAATAATTTGTTTCTCTGAGGTAAACGACTCTATAGAATGATTTGGGTATATTTTTCTCAAAATTGCAAAAACACTTAAATTATTTAAAAATCTATTTTAATTGTCTATTGAAAACGTTTTTAAGAGATTTTTTACTTAATGCCGAGATTCCCTATCCTACACAATCGAACAATTCATTTACACATATCAGATATAAAAAAAACGTCTTCAATGTCTGTTTCCAATGCCATACTTACACACACAAAAATATGTGTAATCTTATGACTCTGCACAGAAAGAAAAACACTCGGGATAAATTCAAGTACGAATAACACTGAAACGTATCCAAAAATACGAATATTGTTGCAGACATATATCGCATAGTCTGAAATAAATTGAAATAAAAATTAAAAAATTGTGGGTTGGCTTGTAAAAATACATATAAAAAAATTGATTTACTTTTTCGGTGATTGCAGAATGTACTAATAAAGTGACCTCACAAGCGCAGCTGTTTGCAGTGATTTTCTTCGTGTGTGACGTTTGGCGTGATTTTTTTTTTATTTACATTTTTTATAAAGGCATTTTGACATTTGCCGTCGCAACTCTAGAAACAAAATGCCTATTGTTTCATTGTTGTAGTACTCAGTACTGAGGTCGCTTTGTTAATACATTTTGGGTGATGATTTGAAATTTCTGTTGAACAAAACGTCGCATATTGCGATGTAATGTAAATATATTACAATAAAATCCCACTATAAAAATGTATGGGTCGATTATGGATGGCAGAGAAATAATTCAAAGCCGGTGATACTAAAATTTGTATGATAAAACTGTGTAAATTTTTTATTTTAGCATAAGCGGCGCGTGTCCATTAAATAAAAACTATTGCCAATGCTAATTTTTTACTCACTGTCGTTACCCTCCATTTACACATGCAAGTATTTACGTATTTATGCGAAACATCGTAGAAATAGTCAAATGTCACGTAAGTTGCATTAATGTTTACACAGTAAAGTGCAAGTTCTTTATAAATCAAAGTTACCGATACAGAGCTTGATTTGGCTTGGCTTTAAGAGCACTGCGCCTGAATTTGAGGCTTTTTGAGACAAACCGGGCGCCTGGCGTTTTAACATAATTTGGGTACGCTGAATCCAATGGTGCTAACTGTTTTCTTGTGTTAGTTCTTGTTTTGGAGTTGTACCGTTATTTCTAAAATGGAGAACGCTGCACAACTTATATTCGCGTGACTCAAATCCGGTTTAGTTTATTATAATTACTAAAAAGGAATGGAGATAGCGGTATGTTAGAAATTAGTTAGAAAACAAACCCAACTTTATTTTTCAGCTTCATCATTAATTTTAATTTCTAACACCGTTTATCCCAGAGTGCCCAAATTAGCTGAAAATGCCAGGTGCCCGGCTTGTCTGTTTTTCAACTACCAAATTGTAATTAAACCAGTTTCACAATGCCAGCAACATTTTTACTTGATGATCAAAATTTAAGCAACAATTTTCAATTTTTCAAATATTTTAAATTTCACATTATTTTTTATATCTTTATAAATTTTGATTATTTCAAACGCACGCACCACCGATAACATTGCAATTTAAAAACACACTGTCATAATTTAGTCATTTTGCTCTTGTACTAAGTATTACCATGGTGGAATAAGCAGGTGGCATCGTTACGGCATCAAATACAACATTACAACAAAAATGGAAATTATATCCCAACTTACGTCAAAAAATATGTACTTTAAATAAAAATAAAAGCGTGCCGCTGAACATGATGAAATAACTAATTTTTTTTTTATTTAATTATGGTCAATATCTTATGTATTTTTTATTTAAAATTATCAAAAACTTTAATAAAATACAATAACCACAGCACAAAACGTGGATTTTTTGTAAACATAAACAAAACTTTGACATAAACCTAGAGAAACAATGCAAGAGCAAAAAATCTTCATCTGGCGTAGTGCTGCCACCTTTATTATTTCACCATGGTATTCACGTTGCGAAGAATTCAATATTATATGGGCAGTGTTCAAATGTGCTATTGTTATTATTGTACAACTGTTACAATTATCTGAAGAACTCTTTAAAGTGACGAAAAAGTATAATTTCAGAACTCATAATTCGTTTCTTATGAAATTAAATTCCGCAAAATCTACTGTTTAACTACCAACTGTGGCGAAGTAGCTCAAATTTCGTTGACAATCAAAAAACATTTTTCCGATTGCTTGAAACTAATATTTAGGTATGAATCTTGATCAAATTTTGAACTGAAAACGGGTCCTTAAAATTTAAATGCTACCATAAGAAACTTAACTTAATTTTTCGAAATTTAAATTTCCCCTTAAACAAATATTCCAATCATTTAAACTTTAAATAGGTACCTACTTTAAAAAGTTAATTCTGTTCTTTAATTTTTCACATTAATAACGTGATAATAGTAATAAAGTCATATTAAAACAAAAATTATGAATGACATTAAAATTACATCTGTTGATAAATTGACGATTTGCATATCCGTAAAATTTATTTCAAACATTTATAGAACAAATATATCAAAAAGCAAACATTCTAAACCAATTTAAATTGTCTAAAAATCAGCCTACAAAATAAAAAAAATAAAAAGGCGACGGCGACACATTGTCTGAAATATTAAATACTTGGGCTGGTATGAGTTTTTTGAGTACGAGATGTTATTCCACTTGTCGAGACTGATACAAATACTTAATTATGCCTATAAACGAGTTGTTTTACAGTACGAGACTGTCTATAGCCAAGTTGTGTGTGTAAGAATGCCTTTTTAAAATAACTGTAATATACATATGATAATAAAATAGTATTAGTGATAGAGAGAGAAGCGGAAAACAATGGCGGGTTATAAATAACCGAGAAAAAAAACACAAGAAATAACGGTAACATTAGGCGCCACTAAGCTTAAAGCTAATACCACATCAAAGGAACACATAAACATAAATACATATGTATGTATGAACATGTTTGTAAGTACATATGTGCAATTAAGTCAGTGCTGAATTTGTAAATGGGAACAAAAACAAAATATTTATTTCGTATAAAACCTACAAAAAAATACTTTTTAGACAACACCAGCTGTGAATTAAATATGAATTACATACTAAAAAAACATTTGGGTGTACAGCTTTTAGGCAACATAAAACTGACAGAACTTTTGTATCGCCTTCACCGCAGGTAGAAAAGTTCTACATATAAAAGTTTGTCATGTCTGTCGAATGGAATCGAGTTTGCGGAACCCCTACTGAACGCCAATATATGTATGATGTATCTTTCGATCGGTAATGCTTTCGAGAATTTTTCCAATTAAAATCAGCCACATCATTTTATAAATGGCTAAGAAAAGGGCAAACATTTCTTAAAATTTACTAAAAAAAAAACATCAAAATTTTCCAAAAAAAAAACTTAATTTCTAGGGCTCTATTGAACCATACAGTTAAGGAAAAAACTCTAGAACTAGTGATAAAATTAAAAAAAAAAGAAAAAACTTTGATGGCAATGTTTACGATGTTAGTTTTCTTGATTTGCTTAATTTGTAAAACACGCTGTAACTTTTAAATTGGTAAATAGAAGAGAAATACAACAATCTGGAAGACCGAAGATGCTTTCAAGACGCGATGTCAGCAGTGTCCTTAAAGAAGTTCAAAAAAATAAGTGCCCCAAAATTAGCCGAATAGCTTGCAAGATGTTCGACCTTCGAATATTACTGTTTCATCAAGGACTGTAATAAACTTTTTGCATGATAGCGGCTTTAAAAGAAGATTAGCGCGCAAAAATCCAATTTCCAAACCATAAATCAAACTAATCCAAATCTTTGCGAAATTTAAAATTTCACATTAAAGGTGGATGCATCTACGCGTTCCGATCAATATTTTTGCCCGGAGAATATTTTTTTTAACTGCGATTGTTTTGCTGAACGATTCATCCATTTCGGAAAATTTGTCCGGAAAAACAAAGCTGCCATAACGTGTGGAAAGATAAATATGAAAAGTTAAATTAGTGCTTAATTCCCAGTTTTTATTATTGATAAAAACACTTGGAATTTATTGTTGATGGGATAAGCTATTCCTATGCGTATTTCACTGGTTGCTTGGGCCAGATCATCAGGAAACTTCATCCATAAAGATTTTAGAAAAACTAAAGATATTAAACCAAATAAAACTGTTAAGCGTTTAAGAATTACCGCAACAGTTCTATTTGTAACAATATCAAAGTTTAAACAAAATCATCAACAATAAACAGTGAGTTTATCTCTCCTTACATTCCCCACTACAATTTATTGGAATTCTTCCAACATTAATTGTAGTTGTAAGCAGTGTTGCCAGAACTTTTAGAGGAAAAATCATAATTTTTTATCAAAAAATCTGCAAAATCTTCGTCAAGGTTTTAAAAATCTTCAATAAACCTTCAAAACACATTTATTGCATTTTTTATTTAGTTTATTTAGAAAAAGATATTACAATTAATTTTAAAATATGTTCCCGAATTTAAAATCGATGGTAGTTTAATATGTGATTGGTCCTCGAAGTATGATGTATAAAAAAGGAAAAATTTTTTTTGAACTTTCAACACAGAAAAGTTATAAAAATTTGTTTGATTTTATGAATTTGGCTAATAATTTATGGATATTATTACATTAAAAATATCTATTCAAATTTAATTACTCAGGCTGAGTAAGATTAGTCACATCTTTGTTAACTAAACAACAAATTAAAAGTTAATTGCGGGATGACTAATTTTTAATTTTTAAGTTATCTTTTGTGAATAATTTTTCTACTAATGAATCTATTTCCACACGGTTCTTCCATGAATGGTTGATATACTATATTTATTTATCAATGCAAAAAGTGGAAATTGTGCAATCATGACAATGTAAATAAGTTTCCACCGAGCTAAAAAATCTGCAATGTTAAACCAAAAATCTGCAAATCTGCATTTTGACAATTTTGGGGAAAAAATCTTCAAAATGCAGATAAATCTGGACTTCTGGCATCGCTGGTTGTAAGTAGTTTCAGAAAAAACAAAAACAACTCGCTTTATTTAAAAAGCGGGTTGCCAGTCAGTTTTTTTAGGCCGTGCACCTGCCGGTTTATTATCAAAATAATATTCGTGGGAATACAAAATTTAATTTAAATGATTTTGTTATCGTGCTTAATTCCCAATTTTTATTATTTGATAAAAACACTGAAATTTATTGTTGATGGGATAAGCTATTCCTATGCGCATGTAAGGAGAGATAAACTCACTGTTTATTGTTGATGATTCTCGTGAAAGTGCTGTGTGAGGGATTTAGCTTTCATGAGAATTTCACTCTAAGTCAAATTTTCAAAAATGTATAAAAATTTTCACAAATACAATTTGGATAAAGTGCTTATAGGTTATTGTAGCCCTGTCCATAGTCTTCATTTTACATTATGTTTGATTCCCTGAGATCGAAGGTTTTGGCCACAGTGGGCATATCTCTCACACAGCACTTTTATGAGAATTTCACTCTAAGTCGTATTTTTTCAAAAATCATAAATTTTAATATTAAAAGACTAATAAAATATCTTATTATTGTTAAATATTAAATAAAAATGATTGATTTTTAATAAAAAATTGTAATATTTCGTGTAATTAATCGTATTTTCTTTATAATACGCATGCGATATTTTTTTAAAAATTTTTATATAGCATGCGATATTTTTTAAAAACGAATTTAACTTTTCATATTTATCTTCACACACGTGCTGCCATATGGTTTACAGATGTAACCAATTATACAAAATAGAAGCACAACTAGCAAACCACTTGTTCGGAACGCATGGGTGAATAAGGCTTTAAGCTGGAGTTCCATATCACGCGTTTTCGCCTTCACGCAGTGCATGCTTTTCTAACCTTATTTGCGTTCTACGTTAACATGCAACCCTTTTTATACAGCAGTAACACAAGTAAAAATTAAATTTAATTTGTCAAAATCAGCTGATTTGTTCGACCGCTGCTTGTGACACTTTTTTGACAGCTACGTATGCAGCGAAAAAGCGAGTAATGCGTGGTGTGGACCTACAGCTTTGGAATCCATTAGAGATCGATATTGAGCATTTTTCAACTATTTCATTATATCAAAATATATGTATGGTCAAAAATACTTAAATACAAACATATTTTATTTATTTTTTTTTTTTGTGTTTTTCCAGAAATACTTGAGGTACTTTTACACGAAATGTATTTAGCAGTAAATTTATCAAACTTTTCACCGTAAAATGCATACATGTGGTGTAAATGCCAGCTCTAATTTGCAGTGTAAAATTTTTAAAATTAGAGCGAGTTCGATTTTGAACTGACAAACCATCTGACATCAGCTGTTACAAGTCATTTGTTTGTGGCGACAAATATACGGGAACTGTTCTGGCAATCGAAAGACGCTTAACATTGGCGATTCTGACTTGAAATCGCATAAAAGGTGTTCTGCAAATCGTTAAAGCTAGAAGTTTGGCGACTTCAAATTGCAAAAGTATGCTCAATAAAAAATATGTAAAAAGAAACTATGGCAGATCGCAAGTTAAACGCACGAGTTTCGGAACACCATAAAATAAATCTGGCGTTTTGCTATTTTAAATCGTGCGTTTGTCAGAACCTGACCGATACATTAAAATCTTTTTATTTACACATATTCTTTAAATAAAACATTTTTTGTTAACTGAAATGCAATTAAAAGTCAGTGTTTTGCTGTTGTGAACGATTTTGTATTTTGTCAGACGAAACCAAAAACGAACGTGTTTGAGCAATAATTATAAACCTTCTGTATTTGTCATTTTGACAGACATGTGCAATTACATATGGATTTTACATTTGCCAAAACCACTGAAAAAATGCCGTGTAAAAGTACCTTTACACGTTTCGTTTAATGAAATGCGCATAATATTTTTTCTATGATTTAACAAATCACCCACATTAAAGTTAAAGGTCTTTAATTCAAATCTTTTGTATGCAAATGTCTGCGTTTTCCTTCATTTTTTTTAATTTGTTCTATAACTAATAATAATTATGCCTTAACATGTTTCAAAACATTCAACTCAAACATTAACAATGCAACATGGCTCTTAATGAAGTCTATTGTTGTTTCAAAAATATATTTTTGGGGGAAATTCATTTTCCCAAAAAAAAAATTGTTCTTTGTTGTCTGTTTACCAAATGAAAAAAAACGTGAAGAATAGAAAACAATAAAAGTAGCTTTTACTTATATGAATGAGTATTAAAAGAGAAGAAAGAGGAGGAGGAAAAAAATTCAAAATCTAACTAAATTTCAATTAGACCTCTTTATATTCCTATTTTATGGATTTTTTACAGGGGGGTTGCTTTTCATATTTTTGAAAATTATTTAAATACGCACATAGCAACCACAACTTCATTTAAGCCCCTTTTACACTAGTCTACAAGTTTTTACTAAATTTTTGTTCATGTTGTCAAGAAATCAAATAGAAAAAATATTTCATTGAATTGGCGTCTACACGATCACACTTTAAATAAACAAAAAACCCTTTGAAGAATATAAACAGCTGTTCAGAATAAAAGACTTATGTTTTTATTTAACGCAGGATCTTCACGCAGCCATTTTCGTTTGCTAAGCATAACCAAAAAGGTCGGCAGAACAATGGCACAATAATTGCTGATTATATTGCTGGAGAACACGTGAAATTGCTTTGCCATAAACAAACGTACAGAAAAATGAAATGTCAGATAAATGACAACTGATTTTACAGCAGATTGCAATACCAATAATTGCTCAAGCAATTAAAAGGGTAACCATTGAGCAATGGATTGCCTCTCATGGCAATATGTGGTCCATACGTTGCAAATTTAATGGAACAATCAAATTTGACGTTTGTCGCAATAAATATTGCAACTTGGAGACCTGGGGTAAGGATCGCTTTAATATTTGAATTTAATAATATTCAAAAATTAATAAAAGTCAGAAGCTAACAACATAAAATGTAATGCATATATCTTTAATGTTTTCTAATTTTTATCGCGATGCTGGCGGCAAATTCTTCAACAACTGTTTCTTTCATCAAGGGTGGGAATGTTGATACGAATGTACATTTTTCGTCTGCGAACCGTATTTAATTAGTTTTAACAACTAACAAATATGAGTAATTAATTTAACATTTAAAAGGAAGCCCTTGCATTTTATATAATTGTTTTTACATTTTGCATTTTCCTGTTGAAAAAAAAATAATAGTGAACCTTTTAAAACCAACTTCCAATTTTCCATTCCTGATTTTCTTCAAATAGTGCTATAAAAATACAACTCTGATAAAATGAAAAATATTATCGTTTAGGAAAATTTAAAAAATTATGAGAGCCATAGAACTTTAAAATTTCTTTCCGTTATTTTGACACTTCTTCAGATATTTATTGGTTTGGCGCATATGCCATTGGAGAAACACGACAATGAAGGTTTACATGAAGTTTTCTGAAAATAAACCCGATAGAATTTTTTTGTATTTTCACTTCTGCTTCTATATGTTTTGAAGAAAAGTGTAAACGGTCATGAACGAACTTAGAAGTTAATATGTAGTGTTTTATTGAAATTGAAAATTATTGTTTTGTGCCGCATACGCCATTTTTCTAAATTTATTTCTAAAAATTAGCTTTTTGTGATGTATGTATACATACGGCTGTGTCTTGAGTATATGGCATCTTATTTGGGTTTTACTACTTTTTTTTCTTACGGCAATAAAGCGAGGTATTATTTATTTTTTTGTTGTCATTTTATTTTGCTTTTGTTTTTACTTCTTTTTTTCTTACGGGACTGAAGCAAAGCAAGAGTGAAGTATTTTTTTACGTTTTTTTATGAGGAATTTGCAGCATTCGAAAAACAGTGGCGTTTAGAGCAAAAGAATACTTAATTAACTTTAAAATAGTTGATATGGAGCAAAATAAATGCTTAATATCTCAGAAACCATAAAACTTACATAAAACAGGTTTCGGATTCAGAAAGGGGGTATTCAAAATATATAAACCCCATACCTAACTAAAATTTTTTAAGAATGGTCGGTAGGTCAAACCATTAATGAACTGACGATTTCATACAAATTGTTTTCACACTATTATACATTTAGAATTTTGACATGTCGTAATACTCTGTATTATAGTGTAAAAGGGACTTTATTAATATGTAGTTTAAACACTTTCTATAATATTTCATAAGAACGAGGAGGAATTTAAAAGTCAATAACAACTATTGCAAGTAGTTTTTTCAAAGTTATAGAATTCCAAAGTATGTTTAATTCATTATTCTAAAAAAAATTCCAATTTTTCTTTCATATTAAGTAAGAATAATGCATATTTTGGATAAACCGACCCAAGTTCAGTTAATAAAATTAAACCAACTTATCAATTGCCCTTTTTAATTCTATAAACGCTAACGATGTTATTATCAATTTTTCTAAGTAGTCGGTGGGTGTAACGACATCAATTGACAGAAAAATTAACAAACCAAATTTAAGCAACATGTTAAATTTATGCGGACATAATTTTTTTTTCAATAAAATTTTTTTTTCAATAAACCCTGCCTCTCACTATCTCTATCTGTTCTGCCAGGCACAGCAGCCTTTGGGCTACAAAAAAAAACCTCCCCCTTTAAAATTCATCAAAAAAGTATCAAAAGTACTTAAGAACTAGCAAACAACAATAACAGAAAATGCAACAAAAATAACAACATGGTTAACAACAAGAGACAATAGATACTTGTTTGCACCCGCAATATGAATGACTGAAGATCTGAGTGACAGAGTGACTGTTAACGATTGTACAAATGTTTGAATGACTGAACTAAAAAAGGGTACTAAATCTATAAAGCCTTTCGTTTAATCCTGTCAAAGGAAGATTCACTTTATAATAATTCAAACTAGGAAGAGATATTTATGAAAAATTTGTATTTGAAAAATCTACCACTCACCCACCACCATCTTCAGTTCAAACTTCTAATGCAATGGGCTCGCATAGAAGGGGGTTACAATTAATTTATGTTTGTATTTATTCTCCTCTCAAATGGTTTTCTCTTTTTAGGTTTTTTATTATAGATTTTTATTTTTCATAGTTGAATAAATTTAGTAACCCTTAAAGGATTTTTCAGAAATATAAATCTGTCAAAAAACGTAATATTTAATTAATATTATAATAGATTTAACAGTGGGTGGTGCAAAAATTCTTTTAAACATCAGGGTTTTACATGGAATTTACAACTTAAGATGGAAAATGGCGACTTTAACAGAGAAACTAGTATTAAAACAAATATCCTAAACTTTCTTAAGGAAAATCGTCTTAGGTTCTTGAACAATATCTACAAGAAAAACTATTTTCAATTCTTTTAAACTATTTTCTGCAAGAAAAGAGTCTAAGCACTTCCTTTAAACTATTTTCTAAAAGAAAATCTTCTCAGACTTCCCCAGAAAATAATAGCATTCCCTTAAAACTAATTTCTATAGAAAAACAGTCTTATTAACTTTGAAAGTTGAACTAGTTTCTATAGGAACATAATATATAACACATATTGAATCATAATCTAACTTCCTTCTTGTTGAAAAATAGGCTCAGATTCCTGAACTATTTTCTATACTTAAAAAGTCGTACGATCCCTTAATTATTTTCTATAGGAAAACAGTCCCCTTTTACAATGTGACAGACAGACGAATTTGTTGGTAAGGGGGCTTAAACTTCTTTCTGTAGTAAAATAGTTGCATGTTCCTTAACTGTTTCTGGATCCAGAACTTTTTCTATAGGAAAATAGTCTCAGGGTCATAAACAATTTCCAATGGGAAAAATATCTCAGGGTCCTGTACTTTTTTCTATAAGAAAATAGTCACAGAGTTCTGAACTTTTTTCCATGGGACAAAAATCTTAAATTCCTAAACTATTTTCTATAGAAAGACAGTCTCATGTTCCTGAACTATTTTCTATAGGAAAATATTTTCAGCGTCCTACACTATTTTCTATACGAAAAAAGTCTTAGATTCCTAAACTTTTTTGTATAGGAAAATAATCTCAGGTCTGTTGAGTGATTTCTGGTATTTGAAAACCCAAATTAGACCAAATTTTAAAAAAGTAGTGAAATTTGTTTTAGCGTTTTATACCTTTTAAGTGCTTTTCGGAAGGTTGCTTATGCATTTGTGGTGGTGTGTGCAGAAATATTGGTTTTAGATCCATCTTTTAGCATACCAATCGAACCAGAATCACTTTTTGTATCGATGTACGTACGGCTGGTTATTTGTTTCTGTAAATCTTGTGCACAAATTAAATGAAATTTGGTGAGAATCGATATATTATACCACATAGCCCCCATTAAACTTTTTTTCGGAATATAGTTTTTGTGTCCATAAAAACTTTGCTTATCTTCTTACATATTTATATTAAACACGGATTATCTTTTTTTAAATTTAAGATGAAGAAAATAATATTTTTGGCTTTATGTTAGGGGAGCATGTTCACGAAGCCTCTGCAGCGATTTCTGTCTTGTGCCATATGTCAAATTTGTGACCACGTTTGTCCTCGTTGTTGGTGCTCTGCTTCAACTGATCTTCTCATTGATGTCGTCCCACATTTCGTCTCTCTTGGGGATTCAATTGAAAACTGGTCTTTGCTATTCTGGAGATGTCCCTACGCAGCGTGTGGCCAATCCAAGTCCATTTCCGACGGAGGATATCGTGGGCGACAGGAGTTTGGTTACTAAATGACAACGTCGACCGGTTGTATTTGGTTTATTTTGCGCAGATATTTGTTTATAATCACTTGTCGTTTTAATGTTATGGATTTCACGTTTCATATCCTAGGCTAGGCTAGTCTTCCTATGGCACACCCCACCCGGAGACCTGGATGCAATTCATTTCGAATCCCTTCAATACAGAGCAATAAGAAAAAGAGATGGGAAAAAATTGATAGGTAGAGTTAAGATAAATGATAGAGAGCAGTACACTCCCTACAGTCCTCCCAACACAAATATCCGGCCTTTTCCCCCAGTTAATCGTAAAACCTAACACCTGGCCATTTCTGCCTGAGAAACTGTACCTTAGGACAGTGTCACAGTATATGCTCAATCGTCTAGCTCTAGCTCCTCAGCATGCTCTGCAGAAGTCCAGTGTGGTATTGTCTCATTTACTCGTAAAAGCGCTAACAGAACAATGACCCGTCAAAACCCCAATAAGAGTCCTGAGACTACTCCTTTCCAAACCTAATAGAAACTTGGTTGTTTTTGCATACAATCCGGGTCACAAAGCCCTAGACACACTGCAATGCGTTTTAAAAATCCAGGAGCAGTTAACGGTTCGCGGAATCTATCCGGGATCATATCATAGTAGTGACATAAGGGGGGCTTATCACCACCCCGTCCCTTACTTCTTAGCCAAGGTTATGACCCTGTCTCAAGAGTTCTTTCGCTACCTCAGACCCATCCACCTTGCAGTGTCTTTAATATTATAACTCCCTTATTGATATGAAATTCAGTAACCATTCCTAAAAGCTTTCTAGATAACATTCGACCCATATTCCTTTTGTGAATCTTAACCTTATATAATAATTTTGTTCTGGTGAGCCCATGACTGCCTATAGACTCCATATAAGATACACTTTCGAAAATTCCTCGAGATGGACCGACTATACTTGTTTATAACTATATAAAATTGCTAAAGGTTTTATTTTAAAATAAGCCATTTCTGATTTTAAGGCATATTTTTAACTAATTGAAGGGCATATTTTCACGTTTTTACTGAATATTTAATGCACATAAAATACTTTTTCAGAGCATATTTCCGGTTTCCCAGTTTATCAGTTTCCGTTTCTGTGCTGTTTTTTTTATTTTTCTTTAGCTCAAAAACTTTATGATAAGATTTAACAAATTCTAACAATCATTAAAATTAATCCCTTTCATGAAAACCAACAGATCCAGACAGACGTTTTCCATTAATTTTAACTAAAATTTGTATGCAAATTTTCATTTTTGCTAAAAAAAAAAAATACATATTTACAAAATTAATTGGCAAACTTGCTGTTAGTTTTCTCTTTTGAATATTTTATTATGGCTTTCAGTTTCATTGGAAAATTCCTAGACATTCTAAAAATAAAAATTCAAAACTCATGCAAAGTTACAGTCATTTATATGCATGTGTATGTGATTTTTGTTGTATAATCTAACTTTTTACTTCCGTTGTTTTATTTTTTCTATTTCCACTCTAAGTTTTTCTCTTTGTTTTGGCAAATTAATAAACATTATTATTGCTATTGTTATTATGTTTTATTTCCTTTTGCTAACACTTTCACGTTTCCCAAACAAATACATGCATACATAAAAAAAAACATATAGACAGACTGTCAGTCAGTCAGTTAAACACACATGTACATGACATTAACATACAAAAAAAAAAAAAAGTAGAAAAAATACAACAAAATTGCTGACTCTTATGGCGACGACGACGTCTGTCTACCCAAGAAAAGGTTTTTATTTCACTACCGTTTTTAACTTTTTGCCCACCCCCAACTCCCGACAGACACCCAACCCCAATTGTCGTAATTTAAAACAGGCGCCACTTACCCAACTGAATAAATATTGTTACAGAGATTAGAAGGAACTTATGAAAACACTAAAAGAAACATTTCTTCCTTCATGCTGCTTAAAAGCTTTAAGGAATTTTATAATTTATTTATTAAAATTCTGAAAAGTTGAGAGTGGGCATAAAGTTTATTACATTATTCATTAAATCTTTGTAAAATATTGCAATGGAATTTTATTATTAAATCATTCTTAATTTGCTTATTTAAATAGCAGCAATTAATTTTAATTTACTTTACAATTAAGAGGAAAATGTCAACATCGCAAAAGTGAAAAAAATTTGGTTATTTGTGGAGCAGCAATTTTCATTTAAATAAACACTTCTGATTTTGCCTCCTCACTCCCTTTGAAGCAAATTAAAAACATCTGTGGTCCAACGGATTAAACAAATGAAATATTCGTAGCGATGTCTTTTTTTTGGATTTTACTCTCCCCAAATGGGGAGGTGATAACAATTAAAGGAGTAAATTTTGTGGAAAAAATGCCTTTTAAAGAAATTCGTATTATCTGCAAGATCTTTCTTTTAATAGACAATAAAAATTATTATAATCGAGAAGAATTCACTGCAGGTAGCAGCGAAAAGCTTGCTGACTTTGACAATTCGAACCATTTGTTTTGGTTTTATAATGTTTTGTTTGGAAATAGTGGAAATTTTGAAACGTAAACACTAACAATGCAATGCAAAAAAACTGTGTTGTTTAATTATAATCTAATAGATTTTTTTTATGGAAAATTTCCTACAAACAGCGTTGCCAGAATGAAGATTTTTTTTATTTTTGAAGATTTTTTTCCCCAAATGAAGATTTTTTTAATTATAAAAATAAAAATGTTTTACTTCAAGTTTGTACTTCATATATAATTTTTTTTAAAGTTTTTTAAACAATCAATTTTTAGAACAATGTGACTATGTATCTGCTTGTTGTCTATTGGTTTTGCATACTTTTGTACCCATTGTCTAGCATACACAAAAATGCGTCGTTATTTCTGGGCATAGAAAATATTAAAAAAGCATCTTATGCCAAATTTTCAGGATTGTATTTAAATCTATATTAAGTTAATTTTCATAACAAACTTAAATCGTATTTAAAAACAGGTTGGTTTTTTGAAGTTTATTTGAAAAGTCTTATTTAATTAAGATAAAAGTATGGTAGCACTACTAAATACAAAAAAAAAATTATAAAAAAGTGTAATTATTTACAAGGTGGTCTGAAAAAACAGCTGACTGTTGATGCTTTGCCTGTTGTTGTTGTATTGTTGTGATATTGAGGCCACCTTGCTTAAACATTACAATGGAAACTTAAGTTGAAATTAAGTGTACAACATCGGTGACTTAAGTTCCACTTAAGTTTTTAGTGAAAAAGAGAATTTTGTATTTCAAACGATTTTAAACATAAATTTGTTTTAATATCTACCCTGAAAATTGGCCTTTAGATTAGCGGTTGTTAATATTGATGAAAAATAAATGTTTGTGACAAGAAAAAACGTATGTTTAAAAATTTTCATATCTTAAAGAACAAGTATTTAGTACCAAAAGGTAAAACTAATAGAACTTAACCCTAGGATTACCATCTTGGTCTGACCAGACCAAATTTGTGTTATGCTTGCAATATTTTTCAAATATAACAAAAAATATAAAAAAAAAACATAAATGATATGTGCTGAATCGAATGAAAATAATTTGAATTCGATTGGAGCAAACTAGTGGGGTGAAATTCCATTTTTATGTCTAAAGAATTATCCTCTTGGCCAGATTAAATTTTTTTTCTTGCAATTTCTTTCAAACAGGTAAAAATATCAAAAAACAGAAACGTGAATTCTATAAATTTTATGTTCTGAATAGAATTAATCAAGTTTGTATTAAATCAGAAGGCTACGGCCAGTTTTGAACTAATTTCAATTTAACTACAAAAACCAGGAGCAAAACTCGTTTCAGCTGTGGTTAGGGTTGTCAGATACCTTAAGTCAAATAACAGCTGGATTCGGAAAAAATAACTGGACAATTTGAAAAAGCACTTAACTATAAGAAAAAATAAAATTTTACTTCAGATTTTATTTTGCAATAAACAAAATTTGAAAACGTAAACCGTTAATTCAGTCATATCATATTACAAAATTATAATCAGGTCGAATTCACCACAAGCAACTTGGTACCCATATTTTAAATTAAATCCAATAAAAAAAAGTACATAAAGAGCCGTGTTACGGATCGAGTGAAATTGAAATCAATGGAGATTTCCTGTTAAATTTTTCTTTAAATTACCGTCGTTTTTTTATTTTAAGATAAGTTCTAATGAAGATAAGCTGTACTCATTATATGAAGTATATAAAACAAAATTATTTAATGAACTTTAAACACTGGATCGTTTTTAAAGTTTGTTCGATATTGATTTCACTCGAATTCGATTTCCCGAACATGGCTGATATCTTTTTGTTTAGCCACATATATATATTTTTTTTTTTTTGTATTGCTATTTGAAGAATTTAATAACTCTATTACTTTAGTTGGAAGCAAAAATATTTGCAACATTTTGCAACTTTCATCAAAATTTAGTCTTTGTAGCCTTTATTCGGTCGTATGAAAAGATTCTTGTGAGTAAAAATTATCAGAAATACCTTAAGTACTTGCACAAAAAGTATTACTAGTTGGCATGACTAACAACCGAGATCAATTTATATAAGTTTTTAACGTTATCTTGATCGCAGTTTTGAAAAAATGGACCTCTCATTAATTCCATCTAATTAATTTTAATGTCTGTCGGCAAATTAGAAATGTTTCCTTACAATTTTTTCTTAGTATATGATTTTGTTCTAAACAATAATAAATATCAAAGTAATTTTTGGGAATACAAAATTTTAATTTAAAAAGATTTTATTAGTCGTGCTTAATTCCCAATTTTTATTCTTGGGAAAGCAAAATCTTTTTAAAATAATAAATATAATAAATAAAAAAAGTCATTTTTCGAAATTACATAAAGTTTTTTAACTGGACAAATTGCAATTTAGCTGGAACCATTTTTAAAAAACAGTTATTGTTCTTAAGAAAATGCATACAAATTTTAACACATTTCTAGTTTATTTTATTTTTTGTATGGATCATTTTGGACGCAGTATAAATGGACGCAAGTAGCAAATGTGATAAAGCTAGTTTATTATTTACGAAATTGTAAGAGTATTTATTGTTTTCTGTTTTTAGAGTGACATAAATTAGTCGCCAAAATTGTTTTGCTATTCAAATAAATTATAAGATAATATTAATCAGCTGTTCTTTGTATGGATTAGTTAGTTGGCATTTAGTTACAAATTTGCCCATAATTAAGTGTAAACTTTTCTTGCTGAAAGTAACCAATTGTGCATAACTTAAAACGGTACTTAAAAAAGGTAACACTTAGTGATACTTTGTGAATATGTGCCTATATCTCTAAATTAACTACTTTCAATGAAACTTCTTTATTTATTTATGGCGATTTTTATTTCGCCAAATTGAGAATTTCCTTCCAAATCTTCTGGCAACGCTGTCTACAAAAAAGATTTATTTCTTACAATCTGATAGTTTCTCTTGAGGGAAAATTTCTTACAAAATAACCGATTTTCTTACGATAAAATAAAACGGTACAAAAAATATGTGCAACCTTAGTTGTTAACTTTATTTTTTTTTCATTGACTCGGCGCGCCGCTAAAAACAATTTTGTAAAATGATCACTGCAAACAATACAATTTTTTATTTTTAAAAAACTATTCTTTGACACTGCGAAAAATTTCTTAAATACATTTGGGGTATTCACAAAGTGTGCTATCATGTCATATTGTCATAATGTTCTAACATTTTACAATGGTTTAAAAATATTGTTGTTGCTTTGTAAACAAAAAGTGTCTTAAATTATAGAACTTTTGATTTTGCTGTCCTAATTAATCAGAAGAGACCAGCGCTGAGCGGCTGAGCCGTGCCGCATTAGTTTTTGTAGTCGTTGCCGTTAATTGCATAGTTTTATCCGGCTAACGTCCGTATTTAACCTGCGGCTAGCAATTTTTGCAACAAATCACTTGCGGCGTCAAATTAGATCGGCTTAGGTCTCTGCTGTTTGGCAAACAAACAAAATAAAATTTATTTGTGATTTGCTTTTAAAAAATGGAAAGTAGTCAGGAAAGATCTAATTTAATTTATTATTTCATGAATTAGAACTAAAAAATATTTTGATGTTAGGTAAATATTTATTTTTTATATTTGTTTTAAATCAGCTGATTTATATTCAAAATAGCACACTAAATTATTAGGGGTTGTTCAGAACAGTCGTATTTTTCATGTCATTATATTAAGACTTATGACACCTTGTGAATCCCCCAATTGTGTAAATGACAAGGTTGCAAAAAAGTAATAAAATTCTTGCAAAAGGAACAATAATATGTGCATTGCTTTTAAATTTTGACGATTTTTTTTTTAATAATAAGACAATAAACAATAAATTTCAGTTTCTCAATTGTATGAAATGGGAATTTAGCACATTTGAAAGAAACCTAGTTAAGAAAACTTATAGTTTACTGCAAATTATATGTTTTTTTTTTTGAAACTTTACAAAAAAAATTGTAAAAATTAAAAAAGTCACAAAAGTCGGCGATAGAAAAAGTCTCACAAAAAAGTCGCAGGCCGCTAAAAATGGGTCAAATTGCGACTTTAGTAAGGGAATTCAGTTCAGAGTTTTTGTTTTATTGCAAAAAAGGAAAAATAGAAAATTGCACTTATGTTGAAGTGAGCGATCTTTATTATGATTTGGAAGTTTAAAGTTGTAAACATTTGACGTGGCGAACAGTAAAACAGCCAGTCAATCAAATGTTTATAATATATGTATCTGTGCTGTGGGCAACGTTTAAACCAACTCAAAAAACGAAAAGTTGTACACAAATTTTCGTTTTTTTGTTCGACTGCAGTTTTTTCAACACTGGCTGTGGGATTTTTAATTTTTCCTGAAATTAAATTTTTTTAAATTTACTTCAAATTTAAGAAATTTCCATTATCTGAAAAAAAAAACCAAGCACTTTATCAACTTCTGCATCTGTTCATTTTTTCCACTTGTTTCTTTTTTGTGTTTACGTTTTTTTTAAACATTTTTTGTATTGAATTCATTTTTAACATTTTTTATTTGAAAAACAACGTTTAAGAGAAATTTAAATTTGATGCAATCAAAATGAAGTTTAAACAGGTACCTAGAACAGTTTCTACTAGAATTGAATCCACATAATTCATAAATTGGTGTTCTCAAATCCGCATGGTTTTGTGTATTCGAAGTTTTTGTTCGAAACAACTTTAGTTGAACTAAAGATCGTTAATTTACTAACCGCAGCATGATAGGCAAAAAATTATATTTATTAAAAATTATTAAAGCTGTAAAGAATCACAGGAAAAAATCGCATATATCGCGAATATGGCTAAAATTCCCAAAAATCGCAAACTTTTAAACAAACACAAACATTTTTTTGCAATCGATAAATATAGGTTAAAAAACCAAAATGTTGGAAAATAACAAAAAAAAAAAGTAGACAAACATAGCGAAAATTCGCGAGAATTTTTAATTTTTACGTACAGGAACAAATTGAGTTTATCGCGAACATGGCTTAACCTAAAAAAATAACATAATAAGCGTAAAAAAATTAGCTATAATTACATCAAAAGCAATGAAAAATTGGATAAAGAACATTTCAAACTAAAAGCAAAATCTTTTTTTTTTTTTTTTTTTGTTAAAGCCGATTCGTTTTACTTTCACCAACCCCTTACTACTCTAATTGAAAACGAATAAAAACATGTGGATGTGAATTGTAGAACACCAAAAATGCTGAAGTAATCCCCTTTCGAGTGGATTCGGATTCTAGAGCATACCCGAAAGAATCATAGTTAATTACATATTTAAAAAAGACATGTAAATTTAAGCGCTTATTGAGAAAAATAACAACATTTTTTATAGTGGCAACCACATTTGATTTGATGTTTACGAATTGCTAACGATTTAAAAATTGCAAGCTTGTTCAAATTACAACTTTTATGGCTAATAAAATAAACTCAACAACTATTAAAAAAAAAATAGCATGTGGTAGCACTACGATAAATCTTATTAAATTCATATGGTCTGTATTGCGTTTAAAGATGGTTTATATGTCCAGGAGCTTAAAATTAAATACATTCAAAATATTATTAAAAAAGGTCAAATAAAACTGAATTTAGATGGTTTATATGTTTAGTGATTTGTTAGTTTAAACACATTTTAAACCATAAAGAGAGTTTAACTTGCTCTGATTTTTCAGCCCTTAGGATAAATTATTTCCTTGTGTTTGTTGTAAAATAACTTGCATTTTTGCATCTTTCCATTTTTCCAATAAAAAAAATCGAAACTGAATACCGTTTATATGTAAATAAAGTCCTTTTTCTAGAGGAAATTTTTAGAATCTAAAATTTTCTTTCAAGTTCTTTGCTTTCTGAAAGATTTCCTACAGACAAAAATGATTGCAATCGAATGGCCGTTTCCCATTCTTTTCCCCAACGAAAACTGCCGATTAAAGAAATTGGTGTTTCCCAATGTCTAATTTGGTTATAATCTATCGCAAGGCTTACCTTTTTTGCCACAAAGATAATTTTCACATTTGTAAAACAGCTGATTTATGTCACTTCAAGCCAGGGCTCCCAACTTTCACATCTTTTTTTTAGAGGTACTGTCAACTGAAAATAATATTGGGGTTAGTCTCTAAGAAAAAATTTCGTACAAAAAACAAATTTTTTAAAGAGAAATTTTCTTGCAATCTTAGAAATTTTCTCAAAAGAATATAACAGAAGAGAACATTTCTACAGATTCTAAATAATTCTAAAAAAATGATATGAAAAAATATAATAGAAAAAATCTCTCTTAAAGTCTACGATTCTACAAAGGATACCTTAGAACCGTACTCTTGTTATAAAACTTGGTAGAACTGCATTAATTTATGAAATGAAAATGTTTCCCGTATGCACAAAGTCACATATGCTGTATCGCACCTTGGAGGGAGTGAAGAAACACTTGATGGTGTTTTCCACTTTTTACCGTTCTTTTTTACATGTACATTTGTACAGAGATGGTGACAGTTAAAAAAAGTAAATGTTGTAGTGTTGCTGCTGTCCTTTTGTGTTGAATGTTTTAAATTTCATGTGATATTTTTGCGTTGACATGTTTGCATTTTGACAAGTGATTTACGAGTTTATTTTTCTCCCAGCCCAACAACGCAAAGGCGAAAACACCCCTCCGTTTTTTTTTTTGTACGATGCCTGGCATCAGTGTTATGGTTCCGTAATGTGAAGTTAAATAAATGAGATGCTTTTATCTTTCCGGATGTTATGTGCTTTTCTAGTTTTTCTTTGCACGATTCTGTTTATATTTAATGGATTTTCCTTTAACTAAAAAAAAAGAATAAAATAAATAATAATAAACATATTTATTTATGAGTTATGCAGTAAAATAGTTTTAAAACATAAAATAAAATGCGTTTTGAAATCTTTAAATAAATGAAGTTATTTAGAATACAGTATTAATCAGAAAATTTTAAACTTTCTTAAAAGTTTTTATGCAATTACATTTACTTTGTCCGAATTAAATTGCGAATTTCCAAATTAAGCAAATTTCATTTAATCTGAAAAAGATTTAAAACAAACAAAAGTTTGCACATACTTTTAGAAAATTTCAGCATTTGGAGTCGGAGTTAGTACTTTTTCGGACGACTCCACAGCCCTGGAAAAAACACAATAGAAACTGTATGCCTCAAAATGTAAAATTGCTTGTAAAAAAGTTGTTTTTAATTCAATTTATTAAATTTTTATGACGAGGTGTATTTGTGGGATATGTATTGGAATCAGATAAAATGAGCTTTAATGGGCGTTCTGGAATAATGTTGTTAGTTGTTTGAACTGGAGCTCCACATACGCATTAAGGATCGTCCACATGACCCAATTTGTGTAGGGTTTATAGGGTTCTGCCAGTACTAGTTCGCAATATGCTTAGATAACACTTTGCTTTCCTTGGTACTTAAAGATCGGCGTCACTGCTATGTTCATCGAATTCAGGACTTAACCGACCTGAATTTGAACAGATATTTGTCCAAGCTGTGTTGAATTACAAAAAAAATCAAAGCTTCGCTATAAAGGGTTTTAGTGTTAATTGCTGTTCTATAAGAGATACAAGCATGCAAATTTTTTAGCAAATATATTCAGACACATCACAAAAGGTACTTCATCAAAAACGAAATCTTTGGCTTATTTAGGAAATTTTATTTAATAAGCATTGAGGCAATTTTACTAAATGTTAACAAAACATGTCTTTACCATAAACTTTAAAATAAGAGATCACATTAAAAATATTTTAAAATAAATTCATTTATAAAAACGCTAGAGTTTAAAAAGAAAAACTCAAATAAAAAACTAAAATGTTCAAGTTCATTAATTATTTCATTTCCTTAACAAACTTGAACAACATGAAAATTTGTATCACAAGTAATTAAAAATATTTTATTACATTCTTTACACACAAAAAACACATTTATCTTAATTTTATCGCTAAATGCTTTCCGAACTTGTTCAAAGTGACACACCATAGTGGAGAGGGTATATTGCGTTTGTTCTTATGTATGCAACACTTAAAAATATTGGTCCTAAAGCCAAATTTTAGTATACCGTCCGGCTTGTTGTCAATCCATGTAGCCTTGTGTAGAGCTCCAAATTTTGAAGAGAATTTTTAATTGTCATAAGGAGGAAACCCATCGAAAATAGTGAGAATCTATCCATAATTTTACATTGCATTACATCTTTCCAGAATTCTCTTTGTCCCCCATAAACTAACTTAAAATCAGGGCTGCCAGATTTTTTTGACGATTTGTCGTTCCAAAATTAGCAAAGTGGCGATTTGCTGATTTTTTTTTTCTAAAAGGTCACGATTTTTCAGTCTTCAAAGTCTGAATAAAAAATCAAATATTTTAACACGTTCGTTTTTATACCCTTCACCGAAGGTAGAAAGGGTATATATAACTTTGTCATTCCGTTTGTAATTTCTACAATATGGATCCTACACCCTATAAAGTATATATATTCTGGGTCCTTATGAAAAGCGAAGTTCAAATCCGGTTGTCCGTCTGTCCGTCCGTCCGTCTGTCCGTCTGTCCGTCTGTCCGTCTGTCTGTTGAAATGGGTTTTCCGAAGCCCCCAGATATGATGGGGACTTGGTTCGGGTACCTTTATGTCAGGTATTCTTATTATAATTTTGCTATTGAAATTCAGCCAGATCGGTCCACAAATGGCTGAGATATGACCAAAAAAGCACGACTACCTCTAATTTTTCCCAAAAATCCCTTGTGGTTGTTGTAATTTAATTACTTTTTGCTGTATATCTTGGGAACGGCAAAAGCCAAAGCTTCCAAATTAGGTACACACATTTAGGTTGCTAATACACACCATCCTAGAAAATGTGGGCGGAATTGGGGAAGTGGGCGTGGTACCTCCCGTACAAAAAAAATTAAAAATTGTATAAAAACCTAAAATTTAGGGCTGACATATGTCCTATGGATATGACTTATATATAAAAATATCGGAAATTTTAAGTAGAACATATTTTATAAAAAACTCGGGAAAATCGGTTCAGATACAAAAAAGTTATGACCAAAATAAAATTTTTTTTTTTTTAAATACCCACTTTCGGGAACCATAGATCTCCCCGAGTCCAAGTTTTATAACTAAAGTAAATGGTAAATTTCTTCTTCAACACGTCTTTATATAAATCTGCCAAATCGGTTATAAAATGGCTGAGTTATGAGCAAAAAACCACGACTACCTCTAATTTTTCCCAAAAATCCCTTGTGGTTGTTGTATTTGTATTACTTTTTGCTGTATATCTGGGGAACGGCAAAAGCCCAAGCTTCCAAATTAGGTACACACATTTAGGTTCTCAATACACACTATCCTAGAAAATGTGGGCGGGATTGGGGAAGTGGGCGTGGTACCTCCCATACAAAAAAAATTAAAAATTGTATAAAAACCTAAAATTTAGGGCTGCCATATGTCCTATGGATATGACTTATATATCAAAATATCGGAAATTTTAAGTAGAACATATTTTATAAAAAACTCGGGAAAATCGGTTCAGATACAAAAAAGTTATGACCAAAATAAAATTTTTTTTTTTTTAAATACCCACTTTCGGGAACCATAGATCTCCCCGAGTCCAAGTTTTATAGCTAAAGTAAATGGCAAATTTCTTCTTCAACACGTCGGTATATAAATCTGCCAAATCGGTTATAAAATGGCTGAGTAACAACCGAAATACTGAATCCCCAAAAATTACTCTTTTTTATACCCTTCACCGAAGGTAGAAAGGGTATATATAACTTTGTCATTCCGTTTGTAATTTCTACAATATGGATCCTACACCCTATAAAGTATATATATTCTGGGTCCTTATGAAAAGCGAAGTTCAAATCCGGTTGTCCGTCTGTCCGTCCGTCCGTCTGTCCGTCTGTCCGTCTGTCCGTCTGTCTGTTGAAATGGGTTTTCCGAAGCCCCCAGATATGATGGGGACTTGGTTCGGGTACCTTTATGTCAGGTATTCTTATTATAATTTTGCTATTGAAATTCAGCCAGATCGGTCCACAAATGGCTGAGATATGACCAAAAAAGCACGACTACCTCTAATTTTTCCCAAAAATCCCTTGTGGTTGTTGTAATTTAATTACTTTTTGCTGTATATCTTGGGAACGGCAAAAGCCAAAGCTTCCAAATTAGGTACACACATTAAGGTTGCTAATACACACCATCCTAGAAAATGTGGGCGGAATTGGGGAAGTGGGCGTGGTACCTCCCGTACAAAAAAAATTAAAAATTGTATAAAAACCTAAAATTTAGGGCTGACATATGTCCTATGGATATGACTTATATATAAAAATATCGGAAATTTTAAGTAGAACATATTTTATAAAAAACTCGGGAAAATCGGTTCAGATACAAAAAAGTTATGACCAAAATAAAATTTTTTTTTTTTTAAATACCCACTTTCGGGAACCATAGATCTCCCCGAGTCCAAGTTTTATAGCTAAAGTAAATGGCAAATTTCTTCTTCAACACGTCGGTATATAAATCTGCCAAATCGGTTATAAAATGGCTGAGTAACAACCGAAATACTGAATCCCCAAAAATTACTCTTTTTATACCCTTCACCGAAGGTAGAAAGGGTATATATAACTTTGTCATTCCGTTTGTAATTTCTACAATATGGATCCTACACCCTATAAAGTATATATATTCTGGGTCCTTATGAAAAGCGAAGTTCAAATCCGGTTGTCCGTCTGTCCGTCCGTCCGTCTGTCCGTCTGTCCGTCTGTCCGTCTGTCCGTCTGTCCGTCTGTCTGTTGAAATGGGTTTTCCGAAGCCCCCAGATATGATGGGGACTTGGTTCGGGTACCTTTATGTCAGGTATTCTTATTATAATTTTGCTATTGAAATTCAGCCAGATCGGTCCACAAATGGCTGAGATATGACCAAAAAAGCACGACTACCTCTAATTTTTCCCAAAAATCCCTTGTGGTTGTTGTAATTTAATTACTTTTTGCTGTATATCTTGGGAACGGCAAAAGCCAAAGCTTCCAAATTAGGTACACACATTTAGGTTGCTAATACACACCATCCTAGAAAATGTGGGCGGAATTGGGGAAGTGGGCGTGGTACCTCCCGTACAAAAAAAATTAAAAATTGTATAAAAACCTAAAATTTAGGGCTGACATATGTCCTATGGATATGACTTATATATAAAAATATCGGAAATTTTAAGTAGAACATATTTTATAAAAAACTCGGGAAAATCGGTTCAGATACAAAAAAGTTATGACCAAAATAAAATTTTTTTTTTTTTAAATACCCACTTTCGGGAACCATAGATCTCCCCGAGTCCAAGTTTTATAACTAAAGTAAATGGTAAATTTCTTCTTCAACACGTCTTTATATAAATCTGCCAAATCGGTTATAAAATGGCTGAGTTATGAGCAAAAAACCACGACTACCTCTAATTTTTCCCAAAAATCCCTTGTGGTTGTTGTATTTGTATTACTTTTTGCTGTATATCTGGGGAACGGCAAAAGCCCAAGCTTCCAAATTAGGTACACACATTAAGGTTCTCAATACACACTATCCTAGAAAATGTGGGCGGGATTGGGGAAGTGGGCGTGGTACCTCCCATACAAAAAAAAATTAAAAATTGTATAAAAACCTAAAATTTAGTGCTGCCATATGTCCTATGGATATGACTTATATATCAAAATATCGGAAATTTTAAGTAGAACATATTTTATAAAAAACTCGGGAAAATCGGTTCAGATACAAAAAAGTTATGACCAAAATAAAATTTTTTTTTTTTTAAATACCCACTTTCGGGAACCATAGATCTCCCCGAGTCCAAGTTTTATAGCTAAAGTAAATGGCAAATTTCTTCTTCAACACGTCGGTATATAAATCTGCCAAATCGGTTATAAAATGGCTGAGTAACAACCGAAATACTGAATCCCCAAAAATTTCTCTTTTTTATACCCTTCACCGAAGGTAGAAAGGGTATATATAACTTTGTCATTCCGTTTGTAATTTCTACAATATGGATCCTACACCCTATAAAGTATATATATTCTGGGTCCTTATGAAAAGCGAAGTTCAAATCCGGTTGTCCGTCTGTCCGTCCGTCCGTCTGTCCGTCTGTCCGTCTGTCTGTTGAAATGGGTTTTCCGAAGCCCCCAGATATGATGGGGACTTGGTTCGGGTACCTTTATGTCAGGTATTCTTATTATAATTTTGCTATTGAAATTCAGCCAGATCGGTCCACAAATGGCTGAGATATGACCAAAAAAGCACGACTACCTCTAATTTTTCCCAAAAATCCCTTGTGGTTGTTGTAATTTAATTACTTTTTGCTGTATATCTTGGGAACGGCAAAAGCCAAAGCTTCCAAATTAGGTACACACATTTAGGTTGCTAATACACACCATCCTAGAAAATGTGGGCGGAATTGGGGAAGTGGGCGTGGTACCTCCCGTACAAAAAAAATTAAAAATTGTATAAAAACCTAAAATTTAGGGCTGACATATGTCCTATGGATATGACTTATATATAAAAATATCGGAAATTTTAAGTAGAACATATTTTATAAAAAACTCGGGAAAATCGGTTCAGATACAAAAAAGTTATGACCAAAATAAAATTTTTTTTTTTTTAAATACCCACTTTCGGGAACCATAGATCTCCCCGAGTCCAAGTTTTATAACTAAAGTAAATGGTAAATTTCTTCTTCAACACGTCTTTATATAAATCTGCCAAATCGGTTATAAAATGGCTGAGTTATGAGCAAAAAACCACGACTACCTCTAATTTTTCCCAAAAATCCCTTGTGGTTGTTGTATTTGTATTACTTTTTGCTGTATATCTGGGGAACGGCAAAAGCCCAAGCTTCCAAATTAGGTACACACATTAAGGTTCTCAATACACACTATCCTAGAAAATGTGGGCGGGATTGGGGAAGTGGGCGTGGTACCTCCCATACAAAAAAAAATTAAAAATTGTATAAAAACCTAAAATTTAGTGCTGCCATATGTCCTATGGATATGACTTATATATCAAAATATCGGAAATTTTAAGTAGAACATATTTTATAAAAAACTCGGGAAAATCGGTTCAGATACAAAAAAGTTATGACCAAAATAAAATTTTTTTTTTTTTAAATACCCACTTTCGGGAACCATAGATCTCCCCGAGTCCAAGTTTTATAGCTAAAGTAAATGGCAAATTTCTTCTTCAACACGTCGGTATATAAATCTGCCAAATCGGTTATAAAATGGCTGAGTAACAACCGAAATACTGAATCCCCAAAAATTACTCTTTTTTATACCCTTCACCGAAGGTAGAAAGGGTATATATAACTTTGTCATTCCGTTTGTAATTTCTACAATATGGATCCTACACCCTATAAAGTATATATATTCTGGGTCCTTATGAAAAGCGAAGTTCAAATCCGGTTGTCCGTCTGTCCGTCCGTCCGTCTGTCCGTCTGTCCGTCTGTCTGTTGAAATGGGTTTTCCGAAGCCCCCAGATATGATGGGGACTTGGTTCGGGTACCTTTATGTCAGGTATTCTTATTATAATTTTGCTATTGAAATTCAGCCAGATCGGTCCACAAATGGCTGAGATATGACCAAAAAAGCACGACTACCTCTAATTTTTCCCAAAAATCCCTTGTGGTTGTTGTAATTTAATTACTTTTTGCTGTATATCTTGGGAACGGCAAAAGCCAAAGCTTCCAAATTAGGTACACACATTTAGGTTGCTAATACACACCATCCTAGAAAATGTGGGCGGAATTGGGGAAGTGGGCGTGGTACCTCCCGTACAAAAAAAATTAAAAATTGTATAAAAACCTAAAATTTAGGGCTGACATATGTCCTATGGATATGACTTATATATAAAAATATCGGAAATTTTAAGTAGAACATATTTTATAAAAAACTCGGGAAAATCGGTTCAGATACAAAAAAGTTATGACCAAAATAAAATTTTTTTTTTTTTAAATACCCACTTTCGGGAACCATAGATCTCCCCGAGTCCAAGTTTTATAACTAAAGTAAATGGTAAATTTCTTCTTCAACACGTCTTTATATAAATCTGCCAAATCGGTTATAAAATGGCTGAGTTATGAGCAAAAAACCACGACTACCTCTAATTTTTCCCAAAAATCCCTTGTGGTTGTTGTATTTGTATTACTTTTTGCTGTATATCTGGGGAACGGCAAAAGCCCAAGCTTCCAAATTAGGTACACACATTAAGGTTCTCAATACACACTATCCTAGAAAATGTGGGCGGGATTGGGGAAGTGGGCGTGGTACCTCCCATACAAAAAAAAATTAAAAATTGTATAAAAACCTAAAATTTAGTGCTGCCATATGTCCTATGGATATGACTTATATATCAAAATATCGGAAATTTTAAGTAGAACATATTTTATAAAAAACTCGGGAAAATCGGTTCAGATACAAAAAAGTTATGACCAAAATAAAATTTTTTTTTTTTTAAATACCCACTTTCGGGAACCATAGATCTCCCCGAGTCCAAGTTTTATAGCTAAAGTAAATGGCAAATTTCTTCTTCAACACGTCGGTATATAAATCTGCCAAATCGGTTATAAAATGGCTGAGTAACAACCGAAATACTGAATCCCCAAAAATTACTCTTTTTTTATAATTAACTTTGTTAAAATATATGTATACAAGTATATATAAATGTTTATATATGAATATAACTTAAGTAAAAGGTAAAATTCTTCCTTAACACGTCGGTATATGAAACTATCAAATCGGTTAGACAATGGGTAATTTATGAGCAAAATACTCAAAAAATGGGCTAAAAAACATCAAAATTTGTATAAAAACCTAAATTTTAGGGCTGCTATACGTCCTAGGGATATGACTTATATATCAAAATATCGGAAATTTGTATGAGTTATAACCGAAATACTGGGGTCTAATCACCGCATACGATATCGAGCAAAATTCATCGAAATTATTTATTTGGTATCTTGAAACTCGATATCGAATGAAATGTATTGAATTTGAAATAATACCATTCGACATCGAGTAACTCGACATTACATTTATCGAGTTTTCATTCGATACGCCAGTGTCTATCGTATGCAGGGGTGATTAGACCCCTAACTTCCCGAAAATTACTCTTTTTATACCCTTCACCGAAGGTAAAAAAGGTATATATGTATAACTGTAATTTCTACAATATTGATCCTACACCCTATAAAGTATATATATTCTGGGCCCTTACGAAAAGCGAAGTTCAAAACCGGTTGTCTCTAATTTAAAAAAAAATATTTACCAGTTTTATTTAGTTTCTGTCTAATTGCTATGTATTCTGCTCGCACAATGGTGAAGGGTATATAAGATTCGGCACAGCCGAATATAGCACTCTTACTTGTTTAATCTTGGAATGTTTCACAGCCATACCTTAACATGAGCGGAATGCGGAACGTTTTCTTTTGCTTAACTTTTACGCTGATATGCCATACATAAGCAAGAGCGTCAACGCTGTGTCACGAACAGTAGTGATATCTTTCTTGTTTAATAAAACCCACAAATTATAAATAAAAATAGAGATAAAAACGCTAGATTGACAAAAAAAAATAGCTAAATTGCCCTTATTAATTAACAATAGCGGCAAACTTCACTATTAAACAAGCTGTCAAAATCGGTTTTTCCAATTGCATAGCGTTGAGGCCGCTCCATTCAAAAAATAGAAAACTCATGCCGCTTTTGATTAGGTACGGTTGTAATATGCAAGTCTTAAGAAAATCTTTAAATGATTATTTTCAGAATACAAAAACAACAATGATAATGAAATAAATAATCTTTTATTTACATTAAATTAATTACCTTGAAAGCCTGTATATAGAAAACTATAAAAACTATTTAAAACAATGTTACACTTTGTTTATCTTTTGTCAAACCATCGTCGAAAGGACCTTTTACGACTCTCTGTATAAATCATATTTTCAACAATTTTACGACGAACATTTCACGAGTTGTAAGATAATATCCACATGAGTCTCATACGATTCTTGACACGAAAAACTCGTTATAAATTCTTTTCCCACGTCTTAAACGATTCCCACAACGATTAGAGAAGCTTATTTTGCTCTGCTATGGAAGAATATCAGTTGTGTTCCCGTGTGAGGAATCTTCTACGATTACGATTAACGCGGTCATCGTTTTAGGATTGGCAGGAAAAAAAAGTTATGAATCCGAAATTGGAACAACCTCCCTAAAATTTAGATAATTTTGCTACAAAAACTAACATTAATGGTAGCAGAATGCAAGGATTGAAAAACGATTTTGCACAAGCTCGTTCAATATGACTTGAAATCACACGACTGAATTTCTTAAAGAGCGGTTCATAATTTACCAAAGGCCCCATATACAGCCCACCTAAGGAAAACTCTTTAGTACGCCTAAAAACTGTAACGATTAACGCTATTGTAGTAACATTTTGTCTTTTACATTGGACTAGAAATCACACACTCAGGATCGGTCTTTAGTTTGCCATAGGCCCCATAAAAAGCGCACTCTTTAAATATTCTTACTCTCGGTGGAGGGTATCAACGATTCGGCATAGCCGAATGAAACCCAATTACTTTTTATTTTTATTGGATTTCTTTACATTTTATTGCATTTGAACACACGAAATGAACCAAAAGACCCGGCGAACTAAATTGGTTTTAAGCAGGCTAATTAAGTATTATGTGAGAATTTTAATATTTCGGTAGACTTTAACTTAATCTTTCCCTTTATATTTAATGAATTTTAAATATTAATCCATCAAAGTGACAGTTTTTATTGTCAATAAGATTACCGTTAGTTTCAGCTCTTCTTTGAACCAGACATAAAACTAATAATAAACATTTTTATTGTGTATATTTTTTTATTATTTTCTTTTATTAAACAATTTTTTCCCTTTTTTCCTGTCGTTACAGAGCCAATGCGGGTCACCAACATTTGAGAAAGAACTGCGTCAGCAATTAGAAAAGTAAGTGGTTGGTTGTTTAAAGATGAATGAATTAAGAAATTAAGTGCAAAAGAGAAAACGAATGCCAAAAGAAACAATTCAATTCGTCAATTGATTTGTTCTTTTGTTAATGAAAATAATTTAAAAAAAAATAAAACTTGTTCATTGCAGTTAATAATCTGTTTTACTTTTTTATTTTGGTTGAAAAAAACAAAAGTTAATTGAAAAAATTAATAGAACCTTTGCGGGTATTACAAGGATAAATTGTGGTTGAAATCTTATCGTTCTGTGCTCACGTTATTCATCCATTTAAGCAGTCATTCATTAACATTTTAATGTTAAACGTGACTATTTTTATGTTAAATGACTTGTGTGATTTTAAACATTAAAAAGTTTTCTCTGTCTCTTGTGTATTTTTATTTTCCTGACAACTTTAAATTTGATCAACTGTTTTTTTTAATACACTGATTCCAAAGTTATAAAAAAATTACTTTATAACTAAACAACATTTTCAATTCAAAACTTCGCTTACGAACCAAACAAATTTTCTAAAGAAAACGTTGATTAACGAACTAAAACAATTTCCTTCAGAGAACTTTGACGAACTGAACAAATCAAATTAACCAAATTAAACTTTGCCACCGAATTGAACAAATTTCCTTTAGATAACTTTGTTCACGATCTGAATAAATTATCTATAAATAATTTTGACTAACGAATTAAAAAAGTTTTCTATTAATATCTTTTAGAAAATTTTGCTCACGAACTAAATTAGCCGAGCAAATTTTTTTAGGAAAATTTTAACTCATGAACTTAACAAATTTTCTTTAAATAAATTTACTGCCTTTTTCCGATTTGCGAAATAATTCTTTCTTTCGTACAAATAAACTTAAAACAAAAACAAAATAGAATCTGGGAATTTATTTCTCATGGTGAATAACATTTATATATAAATTTTCGTATTATTCGAATGTGTATTCTCCAGAGTTCAGAGAAAGTCATATGTGATCGCTCATATTCAACCATTCTTGTATTTTTTACATAAATGAAAAATGTAAAATATGTAACTTTTTTCACAGTCATAAATGAATTGTTAATATTTCGGCAAATTCATTCATGTTTTTGAGGAAAAATCCAATTTTGCCTTTCTTCAGTCATGTAAAATGAGGAAAAAAAAAGTTTTAAAAACGATCCTCACTAGTAATGTTGTTGTTGCTCGACAGTTTGCATGACTACAGCTCGAAATGCCTGTGTGTGTATTTGTTTGTGTAAAATATTTTTGGCAAAGGCAACCAGCCAAAGTGTCTGTTGCATTTTTTGTAGGAAAAAATTATTGGAAAAAAATTAAAAGAACTGCACATATCGTCATCTTAAATGCAGAATAACAAAACATTTCATAAGTTTACATGCAGAGCAAAAAACTTTGTAAAATGTTAATTATTGGAGATTTAAAATCAATTTTAAATATTTCAGATAAAAATGCGATAACCCATATATTTTTGAAGAAAAATATCATTTTTATTATTTTTTAAAATGTGTTATTATATATTAATTTGTATTTTTTGGAAACAAAAAGACATATCGTAAAAGAAAGTATATTAGTATTAAGTGAAACAAACATATAATATATTAAATTATTAAATATTTGTGTTTAATTACCGGAAAATGGAATATATACCTATATATAAATATATGATAATCGCACGATTAATATGTAGCATCATAAGGATTGCGTTGACATGTTAAATAAGTTTGCTTTTCTGATGCAGCGCAGGCAGTAATGCATTTAACAATGTGGAGAACTTATATTGTTATAGATATTATGACATACCTATTATTTATAATTTTTTTTATTGATTTTAATTACTTATAAGTAGTGGTTTAAACTAAAATATGTACTTCATTAAATTTAGCTATGAATTGATTTTAAAAATACATCTTTTTCATTCTTATCTAAACGTATTTTGATCTCCATAAAATGAATTATCTTAATGAATTTTTTTTTTACAATGAACAAATTTTGCAAATAAATATTTGACTCATATTCATTCATACCTATTTGTCTCCAGTTCACGAATTATTTCAAAATAACTCTGCATCATATACTTTCAAAGCTAATGCAACAAGTTAATTTTAATTAGGTAATTTATGAAAAATATAAAAAAGATGGAAAGAGTAGTCCAACTAAGAGTAGTTGTTGATAGCAGCTCCGGTATTTAGTAAACGTAAATATTGGACAAAGTAGTACTTCTCCAAAGAAAGATATTATTAGAATTTAATAAAGCTGAAGAATTAACAAAATATAGCTAAACAGTCTATATTCCACTACTTATTTAAAAAAAAATTGCGTTTATTCTAAAAATTTATAAAAATTGTCTTTTTTAAGGATATTGATGAAGGGCCACTTGGAAGAATGCAATTCTAACACAAAAAACCCCGAAAATTTTAAATAAACTAATAAAAAATATTTCTTTTGTATTATAAACTTCATATTTTATGGTCCCATACAGATTTATTATAGGGAAGTTCGACTATATTTAAATTTATTAAAAAGGAAATACATATGTACATACATATATAAACTCAAAAATCTAAGGACCTGCAGATGTTGTCATTTATTCTTGGAAATTCTTAGCGTTTGGGAGTGCAATGGGGTAGGCTACACAATTTCAAGATTACTAACGGTTCGGTTCTTTTAATTTTACAGCACTTTTTTATTTTTTCTTATGCTATACTGAAAATTATTATTATTAATTATTATTTGATCACAAATTTCACTAGCACCGTAGTAACAGTAATCAAACAGATCACCCAATTTTGATGTTGTAAAAAAAATGTGTTCTTATAAAAATAATTAAAAACTCTGCTAATTTTTTTCTTGAGTGTGATTATACATTATGTTGTTAAGAACAATGATATACATATGTATTTGATAACACTTAATTTTTCATTTTGTAAATAACTTGGTTATTTTTTTAGATAGAAGTTTAAAATTTTATAAAAATATGTTGTAACGTGAATTGTAATCAACAAAACAAGTCAATTTCAAATATTCCAATAATATCTTCATTGTTTTGCATTTAAGCTAACGATATGTGTCTTGTTTGTGAAAAATAAAAATTCTTTGATGCCTTTAAAAAGGTCACTTTTTCGTTTCGTTAAAAAGACGTACCTAAAGGCAGAAATATTAAGAGAAAAAATATATATGTATTTGCCAAATTTAACATATGTACATATATTAATGTGCACTGTCTTTTATTTGCATTAACATAAATTTAAAATGCTCTATCTAAAAAGTTTAACATAACTACTTAACATTCAAAATTGCTGTATGATCAGTGTTGTCATATCGTAAGATTTATCTTTTATTTTTTTTTTAAATCACAAATACAATTCGGGCATATGGGTACCATAGAAGGATAGTGTGGTCCCTAGTCCTCATTTTCCATATGGTCCGGATGAGTGACAACGAAGGATCTGTCCAAATATGGCCAAAATCCCATAGTGAACACCAAAAAAATTTCAAAGTTAAATTTTTGAAATTTTTTAAAAAAAATCACAAATACAATTCAGGCATATGGGTACCATAGAAGGATAGTGTGGTCCCTAGTCCTCATTTTCCATATGGTCCGGATGAGTGACAACGAAGGATCTGTCCAAATATGGCCAAAATCCCATAGTGAACACCAAAAAAATTTCAAAGTTAAATTTTTGAAATTTTTTAAAAAAAATCACAAATACAATTCAGGCATATGGGTACCATAGAAGGATAGTGTGGTCCCTAGTCCTCATTTTCCATATGGTCCGGATGAGTGACAACGAAGGATCTGTCCAAATATGGCCAAAATCCCATAGTGAACACCAAAAAAATTTCAAAGTTAAATTTTTGAAATTTTTTAAAAAAAATCACAAATACAATTCAGGCATATGGGTACCATAGAAGGATAGTGTGGTCCCTAGTCCTCATTTTCCATATGGTCCGGATGAGTGACAACGAAGGATCTGTCCAAATATGGCCAAAATCCCATAGTGAACACCAAAAAAATTTCAAAGTTAAATTTTTGAAATTTTTTTAAAAAAAATCACAAATACAATTCAGGCATATGGGTACCATAGAAGGATAGTGTGGTCCCTAGTCCTCATTTTCCATATGGTCCGGATGAGTGACAACGAAGGATCTGTCCAAATATGGCCAAAATCCCATAGTGAACACCAAAAAAATTTCAAAGTTAAATTTTTGAAATTTTTTAAAAAAAATCACAAATACAATTCAGGCATATGGGTACCATAGAAGGATAGTGTGGTCCCTAGTCCTCATTTTCCATATGGTCCGGATGAGTGACAACGAAGGATCTGTCCAAATATGGCCAAAATCCCATAGTGAACACCAAAAAAATTTCAAAGTTAAATTTTTGAAATTTTTTAAAAAAAATCACAAATACAATTCAGGCATATGGGTACCATAGAAGGATAGTGTGGTCCCTAGTCCTCATTTTCCATATGGTCCGGATGAGTGACAACGAAGGATCTGTCCAAATATGGCCAAAATCCCATAGTGAACACCAAAAAAATTTCAAAGTTAAATTTTTGAAATTTTTTAAAAAAAATCACAAATACAATTCAGGCATATGGGTACCATAGAAGGATAGTGTGGTCCCTAGTCCTCATTTTCCATATGGTCCGGATGAGTGACAACGAAGGATCTGTCCAAATATGGCCAAAATCCCATAGTGAACACCAAAAAAATTTCAAAGTTAAATTTTTGAAATTTTTTAAAAAAAATCACAAATACAATTCAGCCATATGGGTACCATAGAAGGATAGTGTGGTCCCTAGTCCTCATTTTCCATATGGTCCGGATGAGTGACAACGAAGGATCTGTCCAAATATGGCCAAAATCCCATAGTGAACACCAAAAAAATTTCAAAGTTAAATTTTTGAAATTTTTTTAAAAAAAATCACAAATACAATTCAGGCATATGGGTACCATAGAAGGATAGTGTGGTCCCTAGTCCTCATTTTCCATATGGTCCGGATGAGTGACAACGAAGGATCTGTCCAAATATGGCCAAAATCCCATAGTGAACACCAAAAAAATTTCAAAGTTAAATTTTTGAAATTTTTTAAAAAAAATCACAAATACAATTCAGGCATATGGGTACCATAGAAGGATAGTGTGGTCCCTAGTCCTCATTTTCCATATGGTCCGGATGAGTGACAACGAAGGATCTGTCCAAATATGGCCAAAATCCCATAGTGAACACCAAAAAAATTTCAAAGTTAAATTTTTGAAATTTTTTAAAAAAAATCACAAATACAATTCAGGCATATGGGTACCATAGAAGGATAGTGTGGTCCCTAGTCCTCATTTTCCATATGGTCCGGATGAGTGACAACGAAGGATCTGTCCAAATATGGCCAAAATCCCATAGTGAACACCAAAAAAATTTCAAAGTTAAATTTTTGAAATTTTTTTAAAAAAAATCACAAATACAATTCAGGCATATGGGTACCATAGAAGGATAGTGTGGTCCCTAGTCCTCATTTTCCATATGGTCCGGATGAGTGACAACGAAGGATCTGTCCAAATATGGCCAAAATCCCATAGTGAACACCAAAAAAATTTCAAAGTTAAATTTTTGAAATTTTTTAAAAAAAATCACAAATACAATTCAGGCATATGGGTACCATAGAAGGATAGTGTGGTCCCTAGTCCTCATTTTCCATATGGTCCGGATGAGTGACAACGAAGGATCTGTCCAAATATGGCCAAAATCCCATAGTGAACACCAAAAAAATTTCAAAGTTAAATTTTTGAAATTTTTTAAAAAAAATCACAAATACAATTCAGGCATATGGGTACCATAGAAGGATAGTGTGGTCCCTAGTCCTCATTTTCCATATGGTCCGGATGAGTGACAACGAAGGATCTGTCCAAATATGGCCAAAATCCCATAGTGAACACCAAAAAAATTTCAACGTTAAATTTTTGAAATTTTTTAAAAAAAATCACAAATACAATTCAGGCATATGGGTACCATAGAAGGATAGTGTGGTCCCTAGTCCTCATTTTCCATATGGTCCGGATGAGTGACAACGAAGGATCTGTCCAAATATGGCCAAAATCCCATAGTGAACACCAAAAAAATTTCAAAGTTAAATTTTTGAAATTTTTTAAAAAAAATCACAAATACAATTCAGGCATATGGGTACCATAGAAGGATAGTGTGGTCCCTAGTCCTCATTTTCCATATGGTCCGGATGAGTGACAACGAAGGATCTGTCCAAATATGGCCAAAATCCCATAGTGAACACCAAAAAAATTTCAAAGTTAAATTTTTGAAATTTTTTTAAAAAAAATCACAAATACAATTCAGGCATATGGGTACCATAGAAGGATAGTGTGGTCCCTAGTCCTCATTTTCCATATGGTCCGGATGAGTGACAACGAAGGATCTGTCCAAATATGGCCAAAATCCCATAGTGAACACCAAAAAAATTTCAAAGTTAAATTTTTGAAATTTTTTAAAAAAAATCACAAATACAATTCAGGCATATGGGTACCATAGAAGGATAGTGTGGTCCCTAGTCCTCATTTTCCATATGGTCCGGATGAGTGACAACGAAGGATCTGTCCAAATATGGCCAAAATCCCATAGTGAACACCAAAAAAATTTCAAAGTTAAATTTTTGAAATTTTTTAAAAAAAATCACAAATACAATTCAGGCATATGGGTACCATAGAAGGATAGTGTGGTCCCTAGTCCTCATTTTCCATATGGTCCGGATGAGTGACAACGAAGGATCTGTCCAAATATGGCCAAAATCCCATAGTGAACACCAAAAAAATTTCAAAGTTAAATTTTTGAAATTTTTTTAAAAAAAATCACAAATACAATTCAGGCATATGGGTACCATAGAAGGATAGTGTGGTCCCTAGTCCTCATTTTCCATATGGTCCGGATGAGTGACAACGAAGGATCTGTCCAAATATGGCCAAAATCCCATAGTGAACACCAAAAAAATTTCAAAGTTAAATTTTTGAAATTTTTTAAAAAAAATCACAAATACAATTCAGGCATATGGGTACCATAGAAGGATAGTGTGGTCCCTAGTCCTCATTTTCCATATGGTCCGGATGAGTGACACAGAAGGATGTGACAACTCCAATTTATTTTTGTTCGATTTTTTTAATTTGTCCATAGAAATTATTAGGAAATAATTTATAAATTAATTGGATATGATTTCTGCATTTTTTAAAGTATTTTTTATTAATACAACCACATCTTATATTTAAGCCCAGTTTAAAAATATATGATACTATGACATATTTAAATATGCGATAGTTAAATATGTCATATTTAATTATTTCGTTACGTCATTTCAGCCAGAGTTAAATATGTAGTAACGTAAGCCGTTACGTCGAAACATATTTAACTCGGCATATTTATCTTCACACACATTTTACAACTGTATTTTTAATAAACTTTTACTTATTCCACTCTGCATTATTTTAAAAGTTCTTTTAGAATAGTTTTTATTAAATATTTTAGAAATTGAGATTTTCTATTCTAAGATAAGGCCTGTCGAAATCGTTTTATTAGTAGCCATTTTGGAATTTGTAGCAAGTTTAATTATTAAATTACTCACTTCACATTATTAGCAACAACAATAACACTGGGATAAAGCTTTATTCTTAATTATTTTTAGAAGACCTTTAAAGTAGGTCCAATGACATACTGTGTAAATTAGAAATACAGTTGGAATGCGACTGAAAAACTTTATATCGCCAATAAGGCATTCTATAAGGCCTCTTTACTTCTTCATTTTCCCGCTGTTAATGGACGGGCAAATCGCGTTTTTTTCTATATGAGGAATTTGAATGTGAATTTTTTAAATTTTTCATATCTGACAAATTCACTTATGAATTTTTTTGTTTGCTCATTTTTCATGAATGAGGAAATTCAAAATATTTTTTTTCCTCACCCTCATGAATGAGAAAAAGCAGTACAATTTAAAATTTTTCACGCTCGCTCATGACTGAAAAATGAGCGAACGTTTCGGTACTCTGGTATTCTCAGTCAAATTACAATCCTCAAAAGAATAATGGCCGTTTTCTCATTACACGATTAACTTTTTTCCCAACGAAAAACTGCACATTAAAGAAATTTGGTTTTCTCAATGTCTCATTTGCATCTATTCTATCGCAAAGCTAACCAGCACTCATCTGCCGATTAGTTATTTTCCTTTTATTTGCCGTACAGATAAATTCAATCAGCTGACTCCCAACTATTACATGTATTTTGAGAGGTGTTGCCAGCTTAAACCCATGTTTTTTGTCGGTATATTGAGAAACCCAAAATTGTTAACAGACAGTTTATCGGTCTAATAAATTTATGTTGACATTAAGTAACAGGCAGTTTGACGGTACATTGAGAAAATGGCCATAAGACTATTAAAGTTAAAAAAAAAGCTTTTAAGGATTGTATATAATTTGTTTTTGTTTTAAATGTAATTGTTCGAAAGAAAGAATTCTTTCGCACAACAGAAATAGGCTATTAACGTATGAACAAAAAAATTTACGAACTGAACTAATTATTCATAAAAATTTTGCTCACAATCTAAACCAAATTAAACTTTGCCACCAAAGAGAACAAATTTCCTACAGATAATTTTGCTCACGAACTGAACAAATTATCCAAAGAAAACTTTGCTAACGAACTGAAAAAATTTTTTTATAGAAAATTCATGAAGAATTAAATAAACTGAACAAATTTTTTTTTAGAAAATTTTAACTCACGAACTAAACAAATTTTTTTTAAATAAATTTAACTAACGAACTAAAAAAATTTTCAATAAAAAGTTTTAAATAAGGATAATTGTCTATAGAAAACAAATTATCTTTAGAGAATTTGACTCACGAACCTATAAAATTTTCTTCAGGAAACTTTAACCAACAAACTAAACAAAAATTTTTTTTAGATAATATTGAGTTACAAACAAAAAACTATTTCATATAGAAACTGAACAAAAATTTTCTTTAGAGAATTTTTACTAACGAGTTAAAGAAATTTTCTATAGAAAATTTTGATATACGAACTGAACAAATTTTTTTAAGAAAACTGTTCTATTAATAATTTCGATTTAAGAACTTGGGGATTTTAATGGCAGTCGTGATCGAATACTTTTTCGATTCGAAAGCAATTTTATTTCTAATTCTTTCTTTCGATACTGAACGAATCGAAATTATTTTGCCAATGTTGTAAACTATTTGCATGAGTTTTCACAACACTGAAAAAATAATTTCAATTCGTTCAGTATCCGCTGAAATAAAATTGCTTTCGATTAATAAAAAGTATTCGATCACTAATGTTATAATTAGCCCCCTGAACAAATTACGAGTTTAAAGACTTTTGCTTACAAACAGAACAAATTTTTTGTAATAAAAAAAAAACTTTACTCATGAACCGAACAAATTTTCTTTAAATAATTTGAACTTAGGAAAATTTTCTATAGAAAATTTATTCTGAATAATTGTGTTATAAAAGAACTGAATAAAATTTTTAAATGCAGATTTTCACATACGAAATTAATAAATTTTATATAGAAAATTTGAACACAAAATTTTCAACTCACGAACATTCAGTTCATGAGTATGTATGTAGATATATACGTATGTATGTAGATATATACGTATGTATGTATGTATGTATATATTCTCTAAAAGATTTTGACTGACTAACTGAACAAATTTGCTAATAAACATTGGATCATCCTTCCCGTATGACTTACTAACCTCAAATGGTGTAGAAAAGTTATTGTTTTTATGCAGTGAGAATTGTTTTCATCTTATTTTTTGTCGCTTTAGCTTGTAGATTTTTTTTTAATTTACAATCACTTAACATTTACTAACATGTACATTAGGGCAATAACTTTTTACCACGAATATCAAAAACGGCATAGTACAGTAGTGTAGAACATTAAAAGTTTTTAATAAAAAATATGATCATTTTTCGATTGTAAAAAAGTTCACGCAGGGATCGGGTTAAAGTTTGAAATCAACCATTTTTATCTCACGGAAATTTTAAAAAATATACACCTGATATTTGTATATATTCCTACACTGATAGAAAAGGCGTCATAAGCCTGATGTATTTTGACATCAGTACTATGACAAATGTCTACGTTTTTGACCCCATGACACTTTTCATCATTGTGATGTCAACATTAACATCACTTGGCCAAAGTGTCATCAGGGTCAAAATGAAATTATGTCATCAATGAGAGGACACATCTGCATCTCAGAAATGACGAGCATGTCCTCAGTGCGATGACACAGTAACATCGGAGATAGGACACTTTAGCATCTATTTAATGTCAGTTTGTCATTAGGTCAAAGTCATTGGAATTGACTTAAGCCAAAGTGTGAGAATATTATTATTTACTTACCCGTTACAGATGTTCGTTTCACGTTTGTTAAATGAAGACCTTTGTTTACAACAGAACTCTCAATAATAAGACACCAGCACCATGCCCCATATGGTTTTCGTAATCATTTTACTTTAAAAATTTTATGTATTTAACTAAATAATTTAAAAAAATAGAATATAGGAATTTTTGCTTCTTATAATACATTGTTATCATGAAAATAATGTTAATAATGTACAAAATCTGGCATCGAATTGATGTCACTATAGTCATAAAATAGATGACACGTAAAAAAATTACAAAATTGTACGAAGACGTAAGTCTTTCATTGATGCCATTTGTAGTAACATTAATGTCACAATTCTGATGTTAAGGCATCATCAATATGAAGATGAATTTTTCTATCAGTCTAAACATATCACTTAAATGCTATTTTGGAATTTATCCACTGCTTTAGATTTAAAAATTTCCCTACGGTTTACAATTGATCGCGGTTCAAAATTTGTTGAAAGGTTTTAGAAATTTGCTTGCCTACGTGAGGTTTTTTTTCGCTATGGGAGACAGGTGTTTTCATTACTAAAACATTCTTGGCCACTCCGTGGTAATATACCAAAAATTTGGTTATTGCCCTAATGTACATATACAAAGTGAATAAATGAATTTTGCAGCTGCGTCTGCCGCTTGTCGTTGTTGTTTTACAAAAACAGATGGATGCACTGCCGTCATTAAGGTTTTTCAGCCACATGCTTTCTTGTTGCACTCAGTTTATTTTCCACAAAACCACAATTCGCACTGTGAAAAAAATAACAACCGAAAATAAATTCAAACCTAAATTCAACGTTTAGAGTCCTAAATGCAAAAATAATTTAGTCTCTTTTTTCTTAATTTCTTTCAAACAAGAAAACTCAAAAATTACTGCATAAACTAAGCCACGATGTTGGCGGCTAAAAAAAATGCATTTCTACTCGTACCAGGAATGTGTATATGATGTTAGTGTTCCGTCATTTGCCGCTTAAGGCTCCAGGCTAAAGTTAAATATGCACTTTATAAAGAGGCTGATGATGATGGTCTCCTTAGTTTTTCTCTTTATTTCTGTTACTTTGAATACATACATATGTACATACTTATGTACTATAGAAGCCATAAATAGAGTCGTGTTGTAAATTATTGTATACAGGAAAAAAACATTTTTTTGTTTCTCTACTTTAATTGCCTGGAAAACACCATCAATCACGACGACCCTCGCGCCAATAGAAAATATTATAAAAACAACCTTTTGGCTGAACCAAATATTTTGTTTAAGACAACTGTTTTCTTAAATTTTTTGTTTTTAACAATTTATGCTAATGATTCGAGCCAAAGGTGGTAAATTTGTTAAGCGGTAAAATGTCAATTACCGTTTCTAACTGTGAAATGAAAATTTAAAAATTCTCTTTAATTTATTTTAACTGTAAAACGAAAGTTGTAACGAGAATGAAAATGCAAACAGTTTTTATTGTTTCTATAGAATTTTAAAAACTATTCATCTCTTATTTATTTTATTCTTTCATTTTTTTTATAATTTCAGCATGAGTCGTGTTATAAAATCGAAGGAGCGTAAACAAGTACAAACATGTCGGGATCACAAATCTTTACAGGTTCGTATTAAACAATTCATAACATAACAAGTAAAAATTAAAATCCCGACCATTTGATATCCTACACCGCAGTATTTGCAGAAAAATTTTCGAGTAAACTTTAAGGGACCCATGGGCAATCATGGACCCAACGAGACAAAATTATGGTATAAGGTTAAAGGCCTAACCATAATATGCATAGCCTTGCTTTACCTACTGTCAAAAATTAACAAAAAGTCTCTCAAATGTATTTAAAAAAACAAAAACAAAATTAAAAAAAACATTTGATTCCGTACGGAATGTGCGATTAGATTCGCACCTTGCTTAAGCAAATGACAGTTTCATTAAACTTAGCAAAAAGTTTCCTTAAGTTCAATATGGTTTGCCTCATTTAATTAACATGTATTCGCACATTTGCTTAAGCCAACTCAAGCACATTATGGTTAGGCCTTAAGATTCATAGAAGAGGCTTGTTTTCCTTAACGTATGTTCATAATGTGTTAATACAGTATTGACACCGTGTTAATGCATTGAGTAAAGTTAAAGAATAAAAAAGACCAAATGCTTCTTGTTGTTTCAGTTATAATAAAACCAATAATGTCATATCAAAATTAATCTTATATAAATTTGCCTTGGTTATATCAATAATTTTTACATAAAACTGCAAATACTACGAAGCGAATTAATTGCTTCGGAATAAATGAATGTCATAGAGTTTAAAAAAAAAGTTTTGATAAATTTCATTAAAACCTTTTTTAAATAATTTCATATAAAACAGATTGTCTATACCCAACAAACACGAAATCAAACTTTAAATATGAAATAACTTTTTCAATTGACATCAAACACAAATCTCCACGTTTTTAAATTGTTTGATTTTAACATATGAATTCAAATTGATAATGATTTGAAAATAAACATTTGAAGTTTTATCAATTTGATGTCAAATTGGTATCAAATGTTAAATTCAAATCAAAACTAAACTTGGCAATACTAAAGCGAAAAATAAATGTAAACATTAAAAATGGCGATTAGTTAAATTTTTACTTCGTGGTTAAATGTGTTTTACATGTGGACGATTTATTTCTTGTGAAAAATAAAAAGTATTTGTGAGTAGTTACAATGATTAAGAATACGAATTTAAAAAAAATAAACGGGAAAGTGAAAAAGTTACAAGTGCGACAATCCTCAATATAAAAGGAAGCCAAGTATTTCGTCTTTCCAAGACTTAGAAGACGGAAAGAACATTATTTCATCTTTTAGCTATGATGCTGAATGTTTATCTCAAAGTTTATTTAAATAAATGATGAATTTAAATTAAAAAAATAAAATATTTGTATTTATGTTCCACATTGTATTATAATCCACATTTGAAAAACATTTGAGAATTACGCTTGAAAGCAAGTTGAAAGGCATTTTTCAATTTGAAAATAATTTCACCTTTTTGTTGAGAATGCTTTGATTTTCAAATCATCAAACGTTTGATTTGAAATCATTTTCAATTTGAAATCAAACCTCCGTATTTGTTGGGTCTAGAGTGTAATACTAGTTTAATTAAAATTAAATAAATCTTGTTTAAAAGGCTACTAAATTAATAACATTTCAAATAATTTCTTATTAGCTTTGATGGGATATAAATTGACTTCGTTAAAGTGGATTAAATTTAAGATCTCAAGTTTTGCCATTTCCGAAGATGTTTTTAACTACAACTGATAACAAAATTCATAGTTTTACAATTTTATTGCAAAGTCCATTTTGTAAAAAAAAAATGTTTAGGCCCAAAATCTGAAAAAATCTTTAAATCCTACAATTATAAAAATTTTAAGTTTATTATTAACTGTGGTAAATTGACAAAATTGGTGAAAAACGTTGACATATTTATATACTCTATCCACTATTTCTCAGAAAGTTTTTATCCCATCCACAAATAAAAATAGTTGAGAAAAAAATTTTAAAAACTGTATTTTCACCGGCCTGAAATAATATCCTGAAATTAAATATCCTGAAATGTAAAACCCTTTCGGCTTTACTTATCTCTGTGAGCAATTATTTTCTAACCCATTTTATATATAATTTTATTGGCCTATCAGCGATGTACGAAAGAATTCTTTCTTTTGAACAATTATACTTAAAACAAACAAAAAAATTCAAAAAAATTTTAGAATTTGTTTTTGTTTTAAATGTATTTGAGCGAAAGAGAGAATTATTTTGCACATCGGTAATAGGCGGTATTTTATTTGTTTAAAGTAACGCAAAATAAGTTAAATTTTCCTAGTTCAAAAAGTCATTAAAGCTTAAATACAGACAATTTTATGGTATAAATAAATTGTGTTTGCTGGGTAATTCGCTCACTAACATACACACACAAACGCATAATACCCTCTCCAATATTGTGGTGTGGGAATAACAACTATCTTACACTTTCAATAAAAAATTTCAATCTTATTTAAATAGATTTATAAATACTCTTTCAATAAGTTTTACAGAATTGCAAATATTATTCCATCTATAAATCAAAAAAACTTTTACTTCAATAAACTTATTTAATAAGTAAGATGCCACTGTGAATTTCCTTTGTTAGAAAATGTTGACGCCTTGTATAATGCATTAGACTGAATGTGAAAATATTCATATTTTCCTTTTGTGCTGACATCACTGTCTGTTATTTCAATATGATCAACTGAGTGAAAAAGTTAAATACAAACAACCAAAAACTAATTTAAATAAAAATAATTTACGAAATTGATTGAGTTTTAATAAAAATTTTAAATTGAAACTTGAATTTTTTCGAATTTCCAAACATCTTTCAAAAGAAAATTTGTACGACTTGCAAGACAATTTTTGTAAAGAAAATTTGTTCGAATCACAAAACAATTTTCTATCAAAAGCTATAAATAACAACACTCTATTCTAAGGATAACTTGTATGAATCACAGGACAATTTTCTATAGAAAATCTGTTAGAACCTCAAAACAATTTTTGTAAAATAAATTTGTTTGAATCGCGATGCCGTTTTCTATAGAAAACTTGTTCAATCACATAACAGTTTTCTATTAAAAATTTGTGCGAAATGCGACACGTTTTTTTAGTGAATTGTTTTGCGATTTAAACAAATTTTCTATAGAAAACAGTCTCGCGATTCGAACAAATTTTTCATACACAAAATAAAATTCTCCAAAATGTTTTACCAGTTAAAGCATTAATCAAAAATAAAATCAGTTTTGATTAAAAATTTAATCAAATGTAATCAATGTTTAATTGATACTATTAATTCGTTTACTGGTGCAAATTTTTATTATTATATTATTAAACGTTTTATTGATGCTATTAATTTGGTTACTGTTGCAAAATATCTGGTCGTGTTCGTACCTAACAGTTATCTTTTCCTATCCGGTAACAATATTGTGGTAATTTTATCGTTGAGTTTGTCTACGTGAATTAATGCCCCTATTCAGGGCTGTCAGATTTTTTTCGCCTTCATCGCCAAATAGCATATTGGAAATCGCCAAAAATTTAATTTGCCTAAAATTTTCCAAATAAAAGTTTTATATAAAAAAGAGTATACAGGTGTATTAAACCTTTATTTAAATTTTGCATATTTAGCCTTATTCTAGTAGTGTGTTTATATTATAGTAGACAATCGCAAAACGCTTAACATTTGCGTTTCTGTCTTGAAATTGCTCAATACGTGCTCAGTAAATCGCAATCGCAAGAAGTTTGGCGACGTAAAATTGTAATAGTATTCTGAAGAGAACTTGAATTTTTGTAAGAAACTATGGCCGATCGCAAACAAAACGCACGAGTTTCGGAACACATCAAGAAATCTGGATTCTGCGATTTTAAATACATAATGCAATAGCCATAAGAAGGCTGATTATCTTAAAAATCAAGTATGCAAAATCAGTAGAGTTTGATGCAAAAAATCATTTTTTTATAGGTGTGATTTTCTATGTGAGTATAAGTCAGAATATACGGGCATGTTCTACAAATCGAAATGAAGTGGAATTGAAACCGAACGAGGTTTTGATCTTAATTATTTAAAAAATAATTGTAGCTTATCCGACTTTTAACAGTGATTCTTGTAAAGATAATTAGTACTCAAAGTTTTAAGTATATAAAAACGAATATTTTCATGAACCCTCTTTACAGACTCGTTTTCAAAACTTGTGTGATTTTAAATCCACTTCATTTCGACTTACAGAACATGCCCTATAATAAAATTTTGTATTTATTTGAAGCAAAGGATAAATGTCTTAAAAGGTTTATTCAAATTGGATATTTGGAATTGAACTGGACTTCTAAAATTCAACTCTGTCTTCTAAACAAATAATTTTTAAAAATTACCTTCTAACCCAGATTCATTTTCTATTCTATTTAAAATCAGGGTTTTCAAAAATTTCAAGTGAATATTTAATTTTTTTTTTTTTTAATATTCTATGTATAAAAAAAAACTGCGAATTTTTTCGATCTGCACTCCACAATAAAAAATATGCTTGATACTATTATAAAGAATTTTGAAATTTTAAAATTTAATTAGAATTGTGGTTATTTTGTTGAACTATTTATGGTTTTTAATCCAAATTTTTTAATATTCTAATCTTTAGGCTGATTCATCAAATTTAATTTAATTTTTCATTAAATTATTTTTATGAAGAAAGGTCAGTCAAGAATGAATGATTATCAATAACAATTTTAATTAATTTTCATGTTCTAAAATAAATAAAAAAATAATTTAATGAAAAATCAAATTTGATGATTAAAATATTAAAAAATTTTAAAATTTTTTAAAAATTCCAAAAAAAAATCCTAGCCAGTACTCATAAATTTTAAATCGCCACGTTTGGCGAAAAATCGCCACATCTGACAGCCCTGCCCCTATGGCGATTCTCCACTTTTTTAAGAGTTTGGTTCTCTTCAGTAAACTCGCATTGCCATTCTCAACTCGACTGGCAGTTGGCTTTTTAGTTGTGTATCTGTTTTTTTCGTGGTATTGCCGTTTTCAACTTTGTAGAATGGGGGCCTAATTCTGGCAGTCGTGATCGAGTATTTTCTCGATTCGAAAGCAATTTTATTTCAGTCCGTACTGAACGAATCGAAAATATTTTTTTAAATATTGTGAAACTCAAATTAATGCTTTACAACACCGAAAAAATTATTCCGATTCATTCAGTATTGACTGAAATAATTAGATATTAAATTGCTTTCGAATCGAGAAAGTACTCGATTATGACTGCCAGAATCAGGCCCCAGGTGTTTTAAATGATCTTTAATTTCATTCAGCAAATAACAAAACGCTTCCTTGTTTAGTCAGAAATAACCTTCAAATCTACAAATTTAAATTTATTATTTAATTACGTTACTTATTAGATGTTCTTACTTGGCAATAGGTAGTTCAAGAGGGTTGGAATCATCACGACCATATTCTGTAGAAACTTTATTTGAGTGGCAAGACAATTTTTGTACAGAAAATGTGTTCGAACTGCAAGTCTGTTTTCTTTAGAAAATTTTGTTAAAATAACACGAAAATTTTCTATAGAAATGTTTTCCACTTCCATGTCGATTTTCTATAAAAAAAATTTGTTCAAATCGCAAGACAATTTTCACTATAAAATTTTTTCGAATCACGAAACTATTTTCTATATATGGGTATTTCTCTGAAATGGTCCACCGTGACTTAAAAAATCAAAGCGCTGCATAATTTGTTTAAGCAAAAAAATTAAGTTGGATTAATTTTGTAGTATATTTTTATTTTTTATTTTTTATTTTTCATTTTTGAATAAAAGTTTAATTTTTTTGTTAAAAACTTCTGAAAATATATGTAAAATTACTAAAATATGTATGAAGGTAAAAAGTGTCACGTGCGTAATTTACAATTTATTTTTTTCTTCGCCAACCCATGCATAGTTGCTTTTGAACAAAACATGATTATAAAGGCCCATTACTAGCCTTTATAAAAACATTTTTTTCGAAATAAAAACCTCCTACAATTCACTTACTTTCGCACTTTTTCTTACGGTCCTAAAAGGCACTTCTATTTTCGTCACGTGAGTAAGTCAACTTTGATTGCATGGCATTTGGGTACCCAGTAGCTCGTTTCTGTATTTCTCGCATCGTAAAATTTCTTACATGAAGTGTGAAACAAAAAATTCCATCGTTTCTCGATTTATGAGATAAAAGTGTTTCTGTATTTGAATGCGAAAACAGATACAACAAATTCTGTTTATACTGGAATATTTCCAGTAATTAAGTGTCAAATAAAAGCGAAACGTCAACAAAAGAAATAATTATAATAAAAACAGGGCTGCCAGATTTGACGAGTTATCGTCATCTTGACGATTTTTTGTTCCGATATTAACAAAGTGACGTTTTGAAGATTTTTTCAAAAATATTTTATAATTTTGTTGTTACTTTCTATAGAAATTCATCTTGAATTTTTAAATTTCAAACACTTCTATTTTGTGGCGTTGAAAATTGAAAAAAAAAATAATATGAATGTCTGTAGAAAGCAACAACAAATTTATAAAATATATTTGATTTTATTTTTGCTTTTAATGAAATTGTTGGCGTTGCGTTTAACACTATAAGCCCCTTAGTCTTCGAAATAAGATAATTGTAAATAGTTTTTTATGTTTGTTTATTAGAAAAAAAGATATCTTTAGTAACAAGGCTGCTTAAATTTTTATATTTATCCCTATTGTGAAAATTGTCCTCGAAATTGTTTGTTTCTTCCCTAAAAAATGTATCGGCAAAAGCAAAATTTCGAGGGAAAGTAATGGACCGACTTGGCTTATTTTGAACATTCAATACTTCTTATATACATATACAAAATATGATTGATATTTGATATTCTTATCTTATATGTACACTTTTGTGCCAAAACCATTATTCCGACAAGAAAGAAATTTGTTTGTCTCCCAGTAAAAACTTTTTCAAAATGGATAACTTCTTTCACTCGTTATTAAGTAGCTTTCTTCCATAAGAACTTCGATAACTACTTTTTCTGGATGTATTAAGATAAAATAAATGACTTACTTTTGAATTTGTTCTTTTTGGCACAACCCTTGTAAAATTCATTAGTTTTTCAGTAGAATTGTATGTAGTGCTTTTATGTGTTTCTGATTACTTAACATATTATTTTGTAGGCGAAGATTTTACTGGGTCTTTAACCCGTTTATTTATGAACCGATTTTTTAATTTTAACTACAAGGTATTCTACTAAGTCTATTTCAGGTAAAAAAGAAAAAGATTATAGGAATAGGTAAATTAAAGATTTATATCTCAATTATTAAATAATAATTATTAAATACCCATGAACTTAAACTATGTTTTTGTTTGATTATTTTTTAATAAAAGTCGAAACAAATTTGTTTAAAATTGATTTTAAATTGCACGATTTTTAAAACAAAAAAGACGATCTTTTTTATTTTTTCTCAGGAAATTGACGATTTTGACACAAATTTATCTGGCAGCACTGATTAAAACCAAAACAAGAAAAGGCTAACAAAAATTTAAACTAACAATATATAACAATTGTTTTTTGTTTATTTTCATCATATAAATTATGCATTTTTCATTTATATTCCTTCTATTTTTTTTATTTATTTAAAAAAAATAGTATATAAACATATTTTAAATTCAAAATATCTACATTTTGTTTTTCTCGCCACCAATTTCAAATGTGACTTATTTTGACAGTTCTTGAAAGAAACTTTTCGCAAAATATTGTTATAGAAACACTTTTTCTCGCATCCTTCCAATAATTGCTGGAAAATTATTAAAATGACAGATAATTCTCGCAACGGAAAGATACAGAAACACTTGTGCGAGAAAAACCATTTTTTGTTTCATTTTGCACTGTTTCTGTCCCGATTCACTGGTTTCATGCGGAAAATTTTACGATGCGAAAAATACAGAAACGGGCTACAGTGCTCAATTTACCATTATATATACTTTTTAGAAAGAACACATCACAAACAATGTAACGATTCTAGAATTCATTCTAAAATTCCAATCCACTTCTATTTTTTTAATATGCAAACACAATAAAACGCGTACAAATGTCGCGTGCTTAACCAGAGAAACACCCATATATAGAAATTTGTTTGTATTGCAATACTCTTTTTTATAGAAATTTTCAGGGTTTAGAAAACTGTCGAGCAAAAAACAAAAAATTTGTGTACAACTCTTCGCTTTTTGAGTTCGTTTGACAGCGACTATACATTAAATGAATCAGAAGTAAAAGCAAAAATTTTTTTTTTTGAAGAAGTTGAAGAAATGGCAGTTTTTATACTTTGACTGCAGTTTTTTAAACGCTGCAAATTTTTGTTCGACTTCCAAGAAATTTTTGCATGTAAAATTTTTTCGAATCACGAAACAATTTTCTTTAAAAAACTTGTTTAAAACGCAAATCTTTTTTTTAGAAATTTGTTCGAATCACGAAACAATTTCCTATAGAAATTTTCAGGGTTTAAAAAAATGTCGAGCAAAAAACGAAAAATTTGTGTACAACTCTTCGCTTTTTGTGTTCGGTTGACAGCGACTATACATTAAATGAATCAGAAGTAAAAGCAAAAATTTTTTTTTCGAAGAAGTTGAAGAAATGGCAGTTTTTATACTTTGACTGCAGTTTTTTAAACGCTGCAAATTTTTGTTCGACTTCCAAGAAATTTTTGCATATAAAATTTGTTCGAATCGAGAGACAGCTTGTTTTAAAAAATGTGTTTGTGTTGATTGATAAAAACAAGAAATGAATTTGTCCAATCACAAGACAATTTTTCTATGGAAAATTTGTTTGACTTACAGACCAACCTAAATCGGCGCGTAAAGCGTTTTCTATCTGTCAAAAGTTCTAATGCTCATACAAAATGTATAAAGTTAATCCAAATAGAAAATGCCAATTTGTCAAAATGTAATTACAATCTAGCTATTTTTTGTCAATCTAGCGGTTTTATCCCCATTTTTATTTCTATTTTGTGGGTTTTACTAAACAACAACCCCCTTTTTTCATAAATTTTTTTTAAATTAAATACACGTTAATTAAGGAAAATTTTCATTGAAAATTTGTTTTGTAAACCTTTATTAAATTTAAAATTTGTTATGAATACGGGCATATTATAAGTTCACATTACGCTCTGAATTAGGTTGGTCTGTTATAAGATTTTAAAATGTAATGCATTACATATAAGTCTCTGAAGTTTTAAAAATGTTTGTCAATAAACATTTATACTTATTTTTAAATTAAACCTTCAAGAACTTTTAAACGTTCCATTGGAATGGGAAAACACACAAAACCCACAATACCATGACGTTTGAGAAAATGGCATAATTATTATACAGTCTAGTGCTAATGCAAATGTAATTACCATCATCTGAAAAAAAAATTATAGTACATTGTGCAATGTAATTAGCACTTTCAGCAAAAACTTCTTAATGGCAATTTAATAACCATGAAAGAACTTTAAAAATCTATTAAAGTTATTTTGAAAACAAATTAAAAATACTAATAGATTTCAAAATTTTATGTTTGACAGACGCGTTTTGCTCGCCAGGAAAATTTGCTGCACACACTACAACAAGAAAATAAAGCACTTTTATTACGCATACGTCAGTATGAACACTGTTTGGATGATGTGATGCGTAAAGTTGTGGACGCTATAGTGGCCGAAGATAATTTACGTGAAGAAGTGGCCCTTCTAAAGGGACGTGTTAGAGATTTAGAAGCCCAAAATGCAGCCCTTTCGGCCAGTCCAGCAAAAGGTCGAGATGAGGGTTATTGTACCATGAGCAGTGGTCAACCACAACCATCGAATGGTCATTTGGAGGATTTACCTGAAGAGCCGGAACAATGGCTATTGCCGGCTGAACCGTGTTCTACGGAAATGGAAGACTGGAGTATGTCGCAAGAAGAATTGGCTGTGATAACATTGGACGAGGATCGTGAACAACATCAACAAAACAGAAGGCAACAAAAATTAGGTGATCATGATTGGATATGGAATTCCACAGATTTACTTAATTCAACAATGGTGGAAACAGATTCTGTGGCTGACAATATATCCCAGCTGCTGCAGCAAAAGGTTCGTAAGAAACTCTTATTTTTAAATAAATTTTTTTTTATTTTTTTTTTTTTAAGATTATCTATTCTGAAGATGAAGAGGTGGCCTGTACAGAATTCACAAATGATTTCTACAAATTGGTTAATATACGTTCCAGTTCGGCACGCAGCCTTTATTCTTATATTGAGGGTGACACTGATGACGAGGACGATGATGAGGATGAAGAAGATTCTGACGACGATGAAGAAGAGGATGATGGGAATTCAAGTTTATCCCCTAGCCACAAACGTTTACGCTCAAAAGTTTTGAAATCCCGCCAAAAACAACCAAGTCCTACTCCCAGCGAAGCTGGTAGGGCTCAGGTAACAAGTTGTTCCTCCAGCGAAACCGATGATTTTTCACATTGTACCACTCACCAAGAAATAACACTACAAACTCTCAAAGAAAACGAAACTATAGGGGAGGAAGTATTGGAAAACGAGGAAGAAGAAACTGTGGACCAACATAGCGATATAGAAATCGAGGATGTACATTTAGATGGTGATTTACAAAAGTCCCCAACAATTATGAATCACACCAATCATCAGCGACATTTGAGTGAACACATGAGCGAAAAGCAATGTATAGAGCAAATTATTAAAACTGAATTGAGCCGTACACCAAGGCACAAACTAATGAAGTCTCAATCGACCATCGAGGAAAGAGAAACCGACAATATTTTAAGAAATCGCCAACAGCAAACAGATAGAATCTCCCAGGTGGTTAGAAGTGGTAGTGTAAATGGTAATTTAGTTACTAAGGCCAGATATCAAGAGAGATTGCAGAATTCAAATAACTCCTGGAGACGTAGCAATGGCTGGAAGAGAGTTGAATCACCCTCTCGATCGCCCACAATAGCATCACCAAAAAAAGTAAATAATTGTTTTTCTGAATTTAACTAAAACAAAAAGAATCTAACTTATTTATTAAAATACACAATTTTTTTAGGAAACGAAATCTTCAGAATTGAAAAGTCCTCCTAAAGCTACTCCCACACGCATACCTTCATGCAAACCAACTTCCATATCCCCAAATAGCCAACAGCCGCAAAAAATCTCAACAAATTCTAATCATCTCCAGAATTCTCAACAATTTACACGTAAATCGAAAATTCCTCCACCCGTTCCCGTAAGACGTTCCTATGCTAGTTAAATCTTTTTTCTTTTTTTTTTAAGAAACTTCTCATCATCGAAATGAAATTAAGAAATTTCTTCTAATTTTTTCGATGCTGCTTTGTGGTGTAAATAGATAGAAAGAAATAAAGTACGTCATAGTTTAAGTTTAATTAATAAGACCGTAAAACATTTATTAAAAAAAGACTAATATGTGATATACATTTGAAAAATATATAAACAAAAAGTTAATATTAATTTTAGAAACTAAAAACACCAAATTAAAACAAAAAAAAAAAAAAACAAACAAAAAACAAATTATGTAACTGCCGTTTAATAGACTTATTAAAAAAAAACCTAAAAAAATAACAATTTTGGAATATTACAATTATGGACTTTCAACACTTTCCAATTTATTAAAATGTTAATCGCCAAGCAACATGTCTACAATTAATTTGTTCGGTTTGCGATGTAGTCCATTGTTAGACGAAAGAAACTAATAGTTTTAAGAATAAAAATGTTTTGTACAGAAATTTTGTATTAAATAGGGATATATGATTAATCGATTGATTAAAGATCTCGACTTATCCAAATTTTAATGATTCAATTTATTCAATAGTGGAAATTGATTAATCAAAGTCTTAAATAACACTGGTCGGAAAAAAAGATCGCGAGAAAGAACTTTGCTATGATATTTTAATTGACTTTAGCGTGCTGAATATAAATCAATTAAATCTTAAGCATTTACAGTTTGATCTTAAAGTATGATATATCAACGTTTTTGTCTTGAAAAGACCAATATTTTACCCTAAGGGGCCATTGCCCTCCAGTGTTTCTTTCTAGATCTCTGTTCGTACCACCCTAATGCACAACCCTTATGTTGGAAAATTAAAGCTCGCAAGAAACTATAATTTCAGGAGAAACATGAAAGCTTCCAAAAAAAATCATTATAGTTTTGCTAAAGGCTAGTTTACACTATTATACTTTGTATTAATACATGTCAAAAACTCAAGTATTATGTAAAAGTCTGATAGTATGAATGCATTTGTGATGAAAATGTCAAGTATTAAAGAAAAAAGTTTGACATCCCATACGACTTCATCGTTTTTTGAAAAATTTCAAAACAATACTTTTCATTGGATCAGGGTTGCATTTTATTTCATGTGTGAGTGTTTATACTTTGTGTGATGGTGTGATTACAAACTGTCATGTTAAATTAGATTTTTTGACAGTCGCAACAAAACTCTTTAGATTTCTATCTCACAAAGTATTATGGAATACGTAGGGTTTGTGAGATAGTGTAATCTAGCCTTAAGGAAGTATTTATATAATTCCTGCAGTACAGTCGGCAGTCTGGGATTTTATTAGGGGCGGCGCAAGCCATAAATGATTAAATTCTGTCTACAACTCTTTGCTTTTATTCACGAAAGATAAAAAATTTTAATTAAACTTAAGAATTTCAAAAAAAACGCCATATTTGTATGGGAGCCCCCCTAAAGGTTGGTGATTAAGGGGCAAGTATGTTTTGAGAAAATGTTAAGGATAAAAACTAATTTAGGTCGGTCATACATTTATACCCCTGGGGGCGACTCCTAAGCAATTAGGGGACTTTTTATTAAATATGAATTACGGCATTCGATATCAATCGAAATTTCCAATTAATTTGTATTATAATTTCGATCGATATCGAATGCCCTAATTTGCCTTCTGTATTGAAAACATTGTATGGAAGCTTGTATTAGTTTTTTTTATATTTTGTCCGGACAAACTTCAACTAAGTTGCCAATAGGTTAAATTTTTTAATACAAATTTTATTTTCATTAAATTAAATTGTGAATGATAATGTTTTTCGTCCATTTTTTGAAACAAAATCTTTAAAAATATTTCAAAATACGTATGCCCCCACTTACATTATACGATTTTTGTCGTTGTGTTTATTGTTGTTTCTTCTTCGATTTTTGTCGTTGTGTTTTTGATGTTGTTACTTGTTGTAGTATCGGCACCACCGATTACATGAATTCGCCTTGGTCGCTTGTGTACCTCTTTCCCCTCGACAAAAATCGTATAATGTAAATGGGAACTATGTATGTTGTTTGACGCGGAAGTACTAGCACCTCGTAATACTAATAGATCTTGTGTACATAAGGCAGCTGTGATTTTGCGAAATAAATGAATCGTGCTGCAGAAACCGCAATGGGATCAAAACATGCGGGAAGAACAAAGATTTTCTTGGCAAAACATCGAAATGGCCTAGTACGCAGTGTTACGAGTAAACACATTTTTATTTATTTTTCAAACTAAACTAAAAAAAAAATTATATGTTTTCGATTCTATGTATCTATCAAGGCCCATCTATCAGGTCTGCTTACTTGAACAAAAACAAAAAACGATTCTTTTTAGTTGTCAAAAATTTACTACCACATATACAAAGCAAAAGGAAAAAACGTGTATGTGTGGCATACCATAAACGAAAACAAACGTATACATGCACATGTAAGCAAAATGTAAACAACTTTTGACTACTAAAAAGAACATAAACAATGATCATCAGGCTTCTTGCGCAGACCTTTTCAATGGGCCTTGGTATCTATAATTGGTTTTTTCAAAAAAGGGTTTTCGAACAAATAATTTTTTGTAGACACATAAATTTGGATGGCGAAGACTGCTGTTTTCAAAGTTTTTTACTTGTTCAAAGATTTGTTCGCACAACGATGTCTAACATCACTGGGTTGTCCTGCCATAGAACATGAAAATTTTTGCATCGGTAATTCTGCAAACGTTTTGTTCTTTTTTTTTAAATTTGTTTCAACACTTTTAATACCTCCATTCATTAGCTGAGACACATGTGTCCGCAATCACACCTGTTTGATTTCACAATTAAAGGGTTGTGAACAAACAACCTTTCCACCTGAGGGATCAAGACCGCATAACAATGGATAGTCTGAACGGTAGGATGCTCGTTTTGTTAAGCCTTATTTGATATTTATAAATTGCTTTGCTCAAGATGCCGACCAGTGTTATTATAAATCTCAGTACTTTACATCAGATTCAAATATTTTTTATGCACTTCACGGTAGAAAATTATCTTGTTTTCCACAAAAGTTTAACTTTTCTAAATATAATATTTGGATTGTTTAATCAATTAGAAATGGTCATAAATCAGAAATATTTTTAATCGATTAAATGATTTAAATTTTTAATAATTATATAATGTATCGTACTAAATCAGTAAGAGGTTACCCTAAGTCTAGACGAGCAATTTGTTTGGCAATTATTGCTGTAGCAACTATCAAATTCTATTGCCAACACTAGTTATTAACGTGTGGACTGCATAAATATGTATCTGAACACATGTTCAGCAACAAATGTTATAATACATTGCTGAGCAATTATCTTTTAACACAAGCTGTCAAAATCAATTATCAGTAACAAAAAAGAAACATTTTAAACTTAAAACGTATAAAATTTAAATATAAAATTTACAAATTAATAATTAAAAAAATAATTAAAAATAAATTGGCTGCCAAAGAAAATGTAAGTTTCGATTTACATACAAATTCATGTTTTGTGTTTAGACATACGTTTACTCCACTCGAAAAAAAATATTAAACATAGAACATTTCTGTGACGTCATTCTGCCGGCGTTATTGCTTATGTTAACAAATACAAATTGCGCGTATAGACGTAGGGTTATAAACTCAAAATTTTTAATTTTTTCACTTTTTGGAAAAATCGAAACGGAATAATCATATATACTTTTACTAATTAAACGGTTAGATAAAAAATATTATTCGTATGTCTTTTACGTAAATTTAAAAGATGTTTTGCTTTTCCTGCAAATGTTTAAATTTAGAGTTAATACAGTATTGTTGAACAAGTCCGATATCTTCTTTTAAGTTTTTTTTTAAATCTTGGAAAAATTATAAACATATTTTCTGTACAATAATTGTCACGAAAAGATCTCATTAAATATATAACAATAGATAATGAAACTAATGAGACTTTTTTCACAAAATTTTCGATATTCTTGAACTTTAGTTCACGAACAGATTAAAATTTGCTATACACAGACCTGTTACGAAAGTTATTTAATACCGAAAGTGGAAGTTTATCCATGTTTTGCTTTTCCAAAAAACGAAAATTTAATTTGAAAAGTTAAAACAAATTTGATGGGAATTGCAAGATTTTAAAAAATGTGTGATATGCCTCATAGAAAAATTAGTTCACGAACTGAACAAAATTGTTTATATAGAGAAGCTATTGAAATAAATGAAAATCATTTTATTTATACAGAAATATGCAACCTTTTAACGGTTGTCGATATCGTAAACGACTGTGTAACTTTCTGTAACATGTAGATTTAAGTAACACACAATCTGTGTTTTTTAATGTTCTACAAAAAACGACTTAGGCTGGGTTTTTGACATCTCAGTTAAACTAGGTTTAGTTGATCTGAAAACAGATTTCTGCCGCCTTTATCTAGTTGGTATACAACATTTTGACGGAACAGCTTAAAATGTTGGTATTTAATGAAAAAATAATAAAAAAAACATTCACCGGAAAATCCGAGTTTCAGACTACGTTAAACTAAATCAACATTCCAAAAAAACGGCCTAAGTCGTTTAGGATAACCGTAATAAATAATTTCTTTAGATAGTAAATTGATCATGAGGTGAAAAGTTTTTTTTTTTGTATACATACATAGAAGATTTGCTTTTAAACTGATAAAAAGTTGTGGGAAAACATCTAAGAACTGAAAATCGTTATATTCAAATTTCCATTTTTATACAAAGTGATCACATTTGTTTAAGAGAAATTTCTTACGAACTAAATAAAGTTTTGACAAAACTTTAAATTAAAAGATTTTGTTAGTCGTGCTTAATTCCCAAATTTTATTCTTGATAAAAACTCTGAAATTTATTGTTGAAGGGATAAGCTATTGCTATGCGCATTTCACTGGTTGCTTAGGCCAGATCGTCAGGACATTTCATCCAAAGATTTTAGAAAAACTGAAGATATTAAACAACCAAACTGTTAAGCGAATAAGAATTATAAGCAACAGTTTTACTTGTAACAATATCAAAGCTTAAACAAAAACAACAACAATAAACAGTGAGTTTTTTATTTTTTTTGACAAAACATTTCTATTCACGAACTGTAGAAAATTCTAAATAAACAATGTTCTTTTAAATCTATATACACTTTGTTTTTATAATTCCAATTTCTTAATTAACCATTTAAAATCAACGGCAATTTTTAATTTCACCCCACTCTGTACTACACAGAGTGTGAATTTGGGTTTGAAAATAAAAAAATTGCTAAAGCAAGAATGTAATTAAATTATATTGTAGTATATGCAAATTATTTCATTTTAATTTGCTTGTTATTAAAAATATATTTAATTAATTTGTTAAAAAATCGATAAGTTTCATAACAATCCATTAATTTTAATTGATATTGTATATACATTTTTTTTAATAAAAATTAACTATATAATCAGCAAACTATTATACGACGATACATTGAGAACATTTTTTAAATCTCTGTAGTACGAGGAATAATGGGGAAAGTGTTAAACTTCGGATTAACAAAGGGGACGCTAAATTTTTGCACGAAGCTTCATTTTGCGGTTCTAAAAAACATCCCAAAAATCCCCGTCGATCCATACGCCGCTAAAGAAAAAGTTACCCCGGGTCAAAGGTTAACGGTTTTTCGTAAAAACCTCGCTAACGGATGAAGGATTCATTAATCAATTTTTCATAGAAAATCCGTTTCATAAACCTTTTAATAAGCTGTTTTATTTATTACAAATTATACCGCTAGTATTTAGTACTTTTGCGATAAATCTTACCGTTAGCGAGGTTTTTGCGAAACCCCTTTTTTCTTGACGAGGGTCGGTCGAACCGCGTAATTTGTTTAGCGGTTGTTTTTTAGAACTACAAAACGAAGCTTCGTGGAAAAATTAATCTTTCCCTTAGTTATTCCGAAGTTAAATGTCTTTATTCCCCGTATTATCTGATATATAAAAAATCGGATTCAAATTAAAAGTTTATAGGAAATAAATAACAATCTATTACAACAATATTTAATAATTAACTCTATAAATAAAAATATGTTTATTTGATTTTTTGATTTTTTCAAAGAGAACAACTCTATAATATTCAATTCTATTTGAAAATAAAATCTGACTTTGTTTAGGGATAATTTATTAATTTCTTTGGGGCATTAGTTTCGTGTAAAAGAACTCTTGAGTTAACTATAAAACACTATTAAATATATTTTCTTTATAAGTTTAAGGAACCGAAAGACATTAAGAAACAAAAGTTAAAAAGTAAACTAATAAATTAAGTAGTCTTCCGCACAAACAAAAATACATAAATAAAATAAAGGAAATAAATAATATTTAATAAACAATTTAACAACAATATTTCTAAGCAAGAAACAATAAGAAAGCATTAAAAAAAGAATTCCACTAATAATTAAACTTATAAGAAATTTAATAAAAACTTAAAGGTTTCTTATATCAATATTTAAAGTAAAAACAAAAATTAGTTGTAAAATGTAAATAGAAAACAACAAAGTAGCTTTGTTAGTAAATAACAAGAAAAAATGTAAAAAAAAAAATCTTTAAAAACACAACCAACATATACGAAAGTTATATCATTAAGACAAATTATTCTTACTAACAATTTCTTAAGAACTTCTTGATAATTTTTTTTTTTTATGTATAATTTATTTAAAGTTTATTGAAAAAAAAACTTCTAGTTAAAATTAAGGCCTATTACTACTTAAAAAAAAAACAAACAAAAATTATTCAAAACAACACAGTTCTAAGACAGTTATTAAATAATTCTTACATCTCATTTCAATTTCCACAGTTTATTTTAAATAAAACTGTAAAATCTTAATTAACATTTAAAATGTTTTCCTCCCTGTTTTTTGCTCTGCTATTTATTTCTGTCATTTCCTAGTTCTTCTATGTTTTAGTCTAGGTTATTTTTTTTTTTTATTTAAGTTTATAACTCTAATAACAAAAAAAAAAAAATATCCATATTGTAGGTCAGTACAAACGATAACAAAAAAATATATACATAAAGGACTATTTATAACTTATTCCAAAAAAATAAAGGCAATATGTGAATGGAATAAGTAGGGCCAGGCCAAATGGTTTTTAATACTGGCCCGTAAGAAAAACTCATGACAAAACTTTAAAGTTTTAGAAAGAATATTTCCAAAATATTATTGTATACTTTAATATTTATAATAAACAAATTATATCAAAAAAAAATTAGTTTTGTGTTTTAATTGATAGAAATATTTTAAAATATTTCAAGTTAAGCTTTGTTCACATCAGACCAAAAATTTCGTTTTTTCTTCCATCTTATTTCTTCCCATAGTATTTCATATATTTTCCTTTCATTTTTCTAACAAAAATGTAACAAAATTTTCTTTTAAAATCAACAATTTGTATGACATTGTTTTTTATGACGTTTAAAATAATAGCTGCGTTCGTTTACCCCAAGATTTGCAAAAATTTGTACTGGGTTTAACTGAAATGCGTTCGTGTACACATAAATTTGCATATTTGACTAAAGGCCCCACATCTCTAAATGCAGTAAAAGGTTGGAAACAACATGTTGTTAAGGCACACTTTGAAGAATCATCTTTGATGTCAGTATCATCATTCGATGTGTTTAGGATTGCATTATTCGTCAAGTTACCATGGCGAGGCATTTTTCAAGAATTTAAAATTTTTTGCAAATAACTTTTTTACATTGCAGGCGAATTTTTTTATTATTTAAAGTTTATTTATTATAAAAATGTTGATAATTTTAATCAATGACGATTGGCATAAAAATTAATTTATGGTGAAAATCTGAAAAAACATGTTTAATTTGTTCGGTTGCATAGATGAACTCGACAGGTCCTGCTTTACCATATATAGATATTTTTTGTGTACAAATATCCAAAAATTGTCAGCAATGTTCTGAAAATCGCATTTGAGTAAAATTAAAATCGAGCAAAATTTTTAAACTTTTCTGTGTTGAAAGTTCAAAAAAATATTCCTTTTTTATACCTCATACTTCGAGGACCACTTATATTTACCAGAACTAGTCTTAAAACTGCCATTGATTTCAAATTCCAGAACATGGCCGCATATTTTGAAATGAATTGTTATATCCTTTTCTAAATAAACTACATTAAAAATTTAATAAATGTGTTTTGAAGATTTATTGAAGATTTTTCAAACCCTGACGCAGATTTTTTGATGAAAAATTATGGTTTTTTGCTGATTTGTCCTCTAAAAGTTCTGGCAACACTGCCTATAAACTATCTTGTTACGTTGGTATTTAGATTAAATTTGTGCAACTTAATTTATTGAAATCTAAATCATCTTACCAAATGTTATTGGAATCGATGCATTTGTTTCCATTTAAGATTCAACTGACACAAGAGCTTCTTCCACAAGACCATTTACGCCACCGTACAACAAATTAGGATACCTTCCCTTGCAGACACTAGCGGTTTTCACCCTTTGTATTAAGTGTACAACTCTGCTTTTCTTAATACGATTTTATACTACAAAGCATTAGTGTCTTTTTCGTTTTTATTGTAAATTAATGAAGTTTCTGAGTGAGGAAAAGGGACAGATATAGTTTCTTCAACGGTTTTATTCTGGGTAATTTTACAAACGTGTTTACTAAAGCTTTTTGTTGGATTTTTCAACAACAGCGTAGTAAATTTCAGTCTAATACATTTTGTTGTTGAAGTGTTGTAAATCTTAGTACTTTTACTAAATGAATAAAATTTACAAGGACTACAAGGGACATTACTATCAAGGGTGAAAACCGCTACTGTTTTAAAAGTACAATAAATACCATACTTATAATCAGGGCAACCAAAAATATGCAACTGCATGTTTTTCCTTGGGCAATCAATGAAGGCAGAAACAATACATATCCGTTTTAGAGCTTTTCATGAATTTTAGCATCGATTTGTTAGTGCATATTTTTGCATATTTTACCGTTTGCAACATTTTTTTGCATTATTTAGTGAAAAGCGCTTTTTGCAGCATTTTTTAAGTTTTTAGCGCATATTTTGCCTTTTTGGTGCATATTTTGATATATTTAAAATTTGTTTAGATGCCTACAAATAAAAGCAAATAAAAGGTTTTTTTTTTGCGAAATTTTTGCTTTTCTGTTTTCAAAATATATCTGTATACCCAACGTGTTGCTTCATTTTCGCCATCTACTTTTAATTTTTATTCGAAAATTCTAAGACAAAGCAGGTTGTCATTAAGGATAAAAGTTATTTTAAACTTTTTAATTTTATATTTAAGGAAACATTAAGGAAGATTCAAATATATACGTTTTTGGCGATGTGTGTAATACATAGAAATCTGGACCAATCCATAAGTATACCGATTGATTTAGAATCACTTTTTAAAGTGATCTAACGATGACCATCCGTCCGTCTGGCTGGTTGCATGCCCATGTTAATTTTGTGCGCGAAGTACAAGTTGCAATCTTGTGGATAATTTGATCAAATATGGTAAATATATTTGAATTGTACTAAGGACAAAGTGTATGTGTATTTGCTGCGAGGCCGGCATAAGTCAAAAAAAATCCATATCGAGATAAACGCGTTTAAAGTTTTTGATTTGCTCTAATCACTTAGAAAAAATAACGATACATTATCTTTAAATGGGGAAAGTATAAAAGATATAAAGATGAATTTTATACACAATTGTATAAAGAAAAACATAACGAACAATTCAGCATAAATAACTCCAAAATTATATTTTTTGATTTATGCCGGTCTTGCAGAAAATGAGCGATATGTATATAGTAAATTAAAGAAATCAACGTTACAATTTAAAAACAACAACTCTTCAAGGAAAAACGCTTTTTTTAATTGTCTGTCCCTTTTATTTCTTATTTTCTACAGTTTTCCAATTTAAAGCATAGAAAATGTTATTGTTTTTGTTCTTTTTTTTTGTGCTCTTTATACACAAAAATAACACCAAAGAATATACATATCGCTCCTTTATTGCAACATAGTCATATCTCAATAAAATCAAACTTGGCAAAATGCTAAAATTTTTTAAGTGCGACTCCGACTCCTACTATAATCTTGATGCTGAATTTAATGAGACTCAGTGATGTTAACTTTTATTTTTTCATTGCCGTACGGCCTTCTAAAAATTAGAGTTTTTGAGAAGAAATTACCGTACGCAAACATTAATGTGCTGTTTCCAAATGACAGGCGATTGATTATGTAGTAAAATTTATATGAAAAGCACTCAGTCCATCGCCTGTCATTTGGAAACAGCACATACGAGCAGTATTCATAAAACATTTATTTAAATTTTAAATGTGTTTTAAGAAGATAATTTTTATTTTGGAAATTTTTTTTTAAATTTTTTATGCCGAAAAACTTTGGAGTCGGAGTCGCGAGTTTTTGTGGGTACTACGACTCCGACTCCGGCACAAAAACCTCAACTCCGACTCTTCAACTCCGACTCCACAGCCCGGCTTTATGCTATACAGTTCAGTGATGGAAAATTCAGTACTATGGTACTATTTTCAGTACTTTTTCCTTTTAAAAATACCACGGTATCCCCACGTCCGTTTAAGTACTCTTTTCGTCTTATGCTTTGTTTAGAAATTTAGTTTTGATGTTTTTTTTTTTAACATTGACAACCAGGGCTGTGGTGTCGCCAACAAAAAGTACTAACTCGCGACTCTAACCACCGAAATTCCAACTCCGACTCCTAATCTAACCTTAATGCTAAATGTATATGATACTGGTCCTTATTTGACGATAAACTCTTTTTTTAATGCAGTACCTTTTAAATGATTAAAAATAGCCAGGAAAGAATTAAGTAAACATTTCGAGTATTTTAAATATTGCACCGTCAATTTAGAAGTACAGTGCACTCGCGATAATCAAAACACCCTAATATATGAACACTTATTTTCCTCCATTGACTACTCTAAAATATAAACTTGTGCAAATGATTTAAAATATGATCAAATTATAAATGTATTTAAACGGTTTTTATCTACCTGCACAGTGTTAAAATCAAAATCAATTTTGACGCAACTGCATAATACCTACCTTGGGGATTTCCCTAGCTATCTGCTTTAAAATTGTCTTCAGTTGTTAATCAAAATGTTTTACATGCACGTTTTAGTTAGTGCTCACATTAACATGGAATTCTATAAACATCTTTAATTATAATTTTAACGTGAAAGGTTCTTTAATATGAATTTAAAAAAACATAAGTTTTGAATTTTCAAAAGAAAAATCAGAAATTTTAGAACATTAGACGCCATTCGCAAATATGAACAACCTTGCAAAAGTAAATTGGCTTTGTTTTAATAAGTTTATATTATCGCGAGTGCACTGTATTTTTATTTTGGAAATTATTAGAATATTTGTCATAATTTTTCATGCCGAAAAATTTTGGAGTCGGAGTCACGAATTTTTTGTGGGTACTTCGACTCCGACACCGGTACAAAAATCACAACTACGACTCTACAACAACTACTCAACAGCCTTTTTGACAAAATTTATTCTTATTAAAAGTTTAAATGCTTGTTAGCAAGGCGAATTTATTACAGGTGGTCTTAAAAGCCCTGCTGATATTACCTAAAATCACTGTTGGATGTCAAAATTTTGTTTATTCTCCTTTATTATCTTTGTTTCTGTTTTGTTTTATTTATTGTACAATGATTTTACAAAAACAAATTGCTTGTGGTTTTTGTACGAGTTGTACTTGTTGTAGTACCGAGATTACCTGGGATGAATTCGCCTTGCTTGTTAGTATATTTTAATTAAAAACAAAAAAAAATTATGTATTTAAATTATTTATTTTTAAATTTATTTTCCAAAAATTTATGTTTGAAAAAAGTACCAAAATGTTGAAAAAAGTACTCTTTTACTTGGTGGTCAGTAACATCTAAATTTTTCAATTTTCCATCACTTATACAGATTTAATAAAATTTGTTTTGCTATAACTTCGGTTTAGTTTGAGATATATGTAATGGTGATTTTTGTTTTACATATAAAGAAGGTAAAAAGGAACACTTTTGCTTTTTTGATTTTTTGAGATATGACTATGTTGCAATAAAGGAGCGATTTGTATACATTTGTAAATATACATACATATGTATGTATATATGTACATAAGGTGACCATCCGTTCTGCATTAAACAGAATAGTACTGTATATTGGAGCTTTGTTCTGTGTGAATTATTTTTTAGTTAATTATTTTTTAGTACATAAGGTGACCATCCGTTCTGCATTAAACAGAATAGTACTGTATATTGGAGCTTTGTTCTGTGTGAATTATTTTTTAGTTAATTATTTTTTAGTACATAAGGTGACCATCCGTTCTGCATTAAACAGAATAGTACTGTATATTGGAGCTTTGTTCTGTGTGAATTATTTTTTAGTTAATTATTTTTTAGTACATAAGGTGACCATCCGTTCTGCATTAAACAGAATAGTACTGTATATTGGAGCTTTGTTCTGTGTGAATTATTTTTTAGTTAATTATTTTTTAGTACATAAGGTGACCATCCGTTCTGCATTAAACAGAATAGTACTGTATATTGGAGCTTTGTTCTGTGGGAATTATTTTTTAGTTAAAAACCTTAATTTGTTCTGTATTTAATTAATGGCATATTCATCGATTTTGAACGAAGACTTCGTTCGCTTAACTTACATGTAAAACAAAAACAATATTCCATAATTTTTTTTTATGCCGAATCTTATATAAGTACCCTTTACCAAAGTTCGATAATAACAGCAAGATATGTATGTATGTATATAAATAAATCAACTTTGTTCCACGGCCACTTGTCAAATCTCACCCACATTTGGTCGGATCTTGTGTTTTGATAACCAAAAAGGTTGCGCCTAATTTATAAGCTTTGGCTCCCGCCGTTCTCCAGATATAAACAAAAATAAAAAAACAATAACATGCATTTTTTGGGTAAACTTAGAGGCAGTCGTAGTTTTTTGCTCATATCTCAGCCGTTTGTGAACTGATGAGGGGCCTGACTCTAGCAGTCGTGATCCAGTACTTTCCCGATTCAAAAGCTTTTGATTCCGTATAGAATGTGCAGTCAGTTTCGCACTTTGCTCAAGCAAATACCAAGTGCATAAAACTTAACAAAAAGCTTCCAAAAGCTTAATATGGTTTGACACATATGATTTACATGAATTCGCAAAGTTCCTTAAGCCACTTTATGCACATTCTGGTTGGACCTTAAAAGTCCATCTGCACTAGACATAAATTTATTAACTCTAAAAACGTGTTAGCATTAGTTGTGGAAGAGCTGATGTTAGTGTTTTAAAAGCGTTGTTATGAAATCTGCCTCGAAAGCCTTTTTATAACATAACTTCTTAACATCATTTCAAAGGGTAAATTCGAAGTCTACTTCGTTGTACTTTGACTGCTCTAATCAAACCCAAAAATAATTATTTTTTGGTTAAACTTCACAAATATCAAACTATAAATAGATCGACAACGTCATAATCAAAACAAAATTAAAGAACCGTTAGTGGAGAAGTAAAAAATAAAAAAGAAATTCAACAATCACAACATTCAAAACGTCATACAAAGCAAACTAAATACATAAATGTAATATGTAAGTTGTAATAACACGATTTAAATAAAAAGAAAAACTATTCTAATTTAAAAAAAAATTGTAATTTTATTAAAGGTCCTTTTTGCAGAAGCACAACAAGGAAAATGAATTGATATTAAACACGCCAAATCGTTTGGAAATTTTAAAAGAAGGCCCACCAATAAATCAAACAAAAACAAATTTATTGGGAAGAGGGACATATGGTACAGTAATTAAAGCTATTTATAAAGGTAAATTTTTTTGATTTTTTATTACTTTTAATAAAATTTAATTGTGTATTTCAGCTAAACCCGTGGCAGTTAAAATTATAAAAAATGTACAAGATGTAAATAAACAAACAGCTCTCAGTGAAGCCAATATATTGGGTTGGTTACATCCAAATATAGTGAGAATTTGTAAGGTTAGCATTTTCCCACTTTAAATTTAAGTTGACTTAGTTATTAGAAAGATTCCTTCCAATTTTAGATAGAGTCTACTCCAAATTTCTCAATAGTTGTGATGGAACGTTTTAATGGGCATTGTTTGCAAAAAGTTTTGGATTCTATTGAACTACCCTTAATCCACAGAGTCTTGTAAGTATTCAGTTGAATGTTCCTTTCAATCGTTCGGAAAGGTTTTAATTACAATTTTATTTAATTCCGAACAATTTTTCTTAGTTTCTTTGTGTTGCATTTTTAATAAATTATTAATAAGTTTCGTTCGGATATATGTACATGTGCATATGTAGTTCTAAAGAAGCTAATTACGTTTGTTACACATTGTCACCTAAAACGCAAAATGACCTACCAGTTTTTTTTTAACAATTGACAACATTATGCAAACTGTTAGGCCTTTAACGTTAACCATATAATCTTTTCAAGATAGGGCCTTTTGTTTCTTGCTATCAAAAGCGCTAAAATAATTCCTTATACCTCTCTAAATCAAAATGTCATTTTACATGAGGATCAGCTGAAACCAAATTTATCTGTGAAATGAATGAACCAATACATTTTTAACTAAGACCCATACAAAAGTCCTCTCGAAGTAGGGATATGATAATGAATAAAAATTCCCCGGGAGTTTTTTCCCTTTTCCCATTTTTACAATTGAATTAACATAAGAAAAATTGGGCTTAAAATCAAATGTTAGGGTTTAAGCAAATGAAATGTTGCACAAATATTTTTGTAGGTCTGAATTTACACGTTTCATCTTTTGATGCTCAACTTCTTTTCAATTCCCTTTTAAAGATGCCAATATATTCACACGCAGCAATGGGTTTAAACTTTTTTCGGTACAAAACAACAACAATTTTATTAATAGCGAATCAAAGAGAAAAAGAAAAGAAAAAAATTACATGCAGCCATCGTTGTGCATATACCAACGAATAAAAACACAAAGCGTACTGAACGAGTACAGGCATCTCCGTACTAACCCCCTTTCTTCTTTCTTCTCTCACCTAAAAACATAAGAGTTGAGCATCAAAAGATGAAACGTGTAAAAGCAGACTAACTTATATTTTACATTATCAGAAATGTCCACTAGAAAAAGAGTACGGTAAGGCAGTGTTCGTAGGAGACGTTCTAATCGAATTAAATTTCATTCAAAATCTATAGAAAGTATTTGAATTGTTTTAATTGGTTTTCTTTCTTAATTTAGCCCAAGTCCACAAAAAAAATCTAGCGTAATAGAACCTGTAACCAAGGAAGTGTATAAAATTTAATGCATACACTTTGTACATTTACTGCAACAACGTCATAAGTAGAACTTCCCTAATTTTGACTTATTGTCACTAATGTATAGTAAATCTGGGGCCAAATTACGGCATTCGATATCGATTGAAATTACAATACAATTTCACTAGAAGTTACGATCGATATCAAATGCCCTAATTTGGCCCCAGGTGTTTTTTAAATTGGAAATTATTTCATATGAAGTTATTGTCAACTGAACTCTTCAGGGAAGAATAGAATTTTGTTTCTCCATTATTGTTGTTGTTTATAAATTTAAGATTTTAATATCGTTTTTTGATAAACTTATATTTTTGATTTTGCAGCAAAAAAGCGATATAAGTTTGTTTTTAATTAAATTAAAACAAATTGATTAAATTAGCCTCAATCACAAAATTTTAGTGTTTATAAATAAAAAATATTCGAGTAAGTCAAATAATTATAGTTTATTTATTTTTAGCATTGCCATTGATATACTATCTGGATTGGCATTTTGTCACAAGAACTATTTATTACATCTGGATATTAAGCCCCAAAATATAATGGTACAACTAATGTATCCCAAACCCCAGGATATATTAAAAACAAATAAGCCATATAAAAATTACAAATGTAAATTATGTGATTTTGGTTCTTCAATCAAGATATCAAAAGAAAATCCCCAAGCAACTGGCATAGCAAAGGTATCAAAACGTTTAAAACAACCAACATACAAAATAATTCCCGCAACTCTTTCATTTCAGGGCACTTTACGTTACATGGCTCCGGAAGTTTTGAAAGAAGAACGCTTAACAACAGCCGCCGATGTGTTTTCATTTGGTGTAACATTATGGCAAATGTGTTATCGACTCATGCCCTACTACTGGTTGGAATGCAACGAAGTAGTGGCCTATCAAGTGGTTAAGCATAAACTGAGACCAAATGCTTTACAATCTAATATCAAACAAATTTCAAATTATTCTTATAAAAATCATGATAATTGTTTGTGTGTAACAAATTCAACGAATTTAACATATCATTCATTGGAAAATTTACGCAATATTTTAAATAAAACAAAGTGCGAATTAATAACAGAGAAAATATCAAGTTTGGAAGAGCCTGCGAAGAATGTTGATACGAAAAGAAGGCCGTTAAAGGACTTAAATCACAACACCAATTTCAATCAAAAGAAATTAAATGTGAAACGTGATTTACAACAAGATTTTATGCTCATTGATACCTTTTCTTTAGTAAACGTTTTCAAAAATGAAAGCGTGTTTATGGATTCGTCGCAAAAAGAGCAAATGTATGAGGAAATATTTAAATCCTGCTGGCACAGTGATTTCAGTCAAAGACCTACGACTGGGCAATTATTAAAAGGTTTTAAAGAATTTATATAAATTATATATAGTTATTAATTAACTAAGTAGTTTTTTAAGTTTTGTTTTAGGTGTTTTTACGTTTTAAATATTATTTTGCATGTTTCTTTTTATTTTTCGTTTTACAAAAATTATAAATATTTTAAAAAATTTAACTTAATGAAATTTTTTTAAATACTCAAAATCATAAAACGGTTGACGGTTGACGTTTACAACTCGATGTTTAAATTGATATTATGAGTGATCAGAATATAACAGCATATTCAACAATTTCGAACGATAACGTTCGCATAGAAATCTATTTTCGATTTTAAGTTTTTTATTTAGAAAACATAAGAGCAATTTTTGAATTTTATTGGTTTTCATTGCATATATTTTAAAATTTTGATCCTTTTTTACTGTGATCAATTAATATATCGACGGCTTAATATGCAAACCTGCCAACTCCCTTTCAACACATTTTACAGGAGAGACAAGCAACTTTTTATTTTTCTATTTCCAGCTTGAGAGGAAAACCAAAAAAATTGTTGATTTGACACACGTCAAGACTCAAATTGAAGAAAAACCACATGTTAGTCAACGAGGCGTATATTTCTCAATTTACTTAAAAAGTGGATTTAGCAGGTTTGCATATTAAGACGACGATATATTTTCAGTTAAAAATACTTTATTTATGAAATAAATATCGTATTTAATCTTAAACTCGATATTTTGTTAAATATTATGTAGCATTACAAGCTTTTTTATACAAAAAAAAAAAGCGAGTTTAGATTTGTATTACTTTCCATATGTTATGACAGTTCTCTGGTTTTAATGGGCAACCGCCTTAGTGTTAAAATCAAAACCATGTAAAAAGCGTTTCAAATTAAGCAATATGGCATCTAAAAATCGAAAAAAAATAGACATACGCCTATGAAAACCACTGAATTAAATATTAGTGATGCGATTTCCATGCATGTTTTAGTCGATAATTGAAGAACGATGTCGACCAATTATCTTTCCGGATTATTAAATTTGCATTAAAATGGCATCGATTTGTTTTTGCATATTGTTGCTTACTTTGGTGATAATGCATATTTTTGCATATTTAGGTTTAAAATGCATATTTTGACATGTTTGAGTGATTTTTTTTTAATTCCATATTATAAAAAAAAGTTCTTGAAAAAAATTTTAAATACACAAAAAAAAAGATTTCAAAAAAAAATTTCAAAATTAATAAATAATTCTTTTGAAGTTTTGCTTTAAATACAAGATTTTCAAGATTTCGACAAAAAAATCCTTTTTCTATAAACCGATGCAGCATGGTTAAGGCGCGTTGCTTTAGAATTCTATTAAAAAACTTTGAGTAATTTAAGAATGTCAGAAGAGCTTGATGATACCGATGATTATGCAATTAAAAAAGGAAAGAAATATTAAATTTCATTAGAAGTCAATTAGCATTTGTATTTTCCAATTACGGATATATTGTTGAAACAATAACTAATTAGAAGGGATTTGGTTTACTTATTACTCAAGTCAAATTAATTGAAAGTAAAAAAATATGGAAGAAAGAATAGCCCCACAAATTCAAAAAAATCCAAAACGTTTTGCAAGAAAAATTAAGGATTTAAAAAAATAAAATAAATTTCAACATTTTTAATCTGAAAATAAATTTTTTCAAAATTAATTGGCATTCTACAAGTACAAGACAAAGTTTTACTAAAACAGAACTTATTTATTTAAACAAACAAAAAGTTAACTGAGATATTGAAGTTTTTTTAAGATATTTGAATAACAATAGACTAATGTGTTGTTTCTAGATGACAAGCAATATATTCACCCCTATCGTGAATAAATATTTCTTGGGAGTTTTTTCCCTTTTCCCATTTTTCCAATTGAATTAACATAGGAAAAATGGGAGAAGGGAAAAACTCCCAAGAACTTTTTATTCACGATAGGGGTGATTGTGTAGTAAAATGTATATGGAAAGTAGGCTGTTTCCTAAACGTGTGTTCAAAATGTATCAATACCGTGCTGATGTTTACCTACAATTACAAAGTTGCATTTCAGAACTAAATGCATTGTCAATATTTGTATGGTTGCATTTAAGAACTTCTTGCCATGTGTTACTCAAAAAACTGAGTGATTTTCATATACTGCCTGTTTTTAGAAAACGTTTACAAGTGAGTGAGTGAGAAATTATATTGAAAACAACAACAAAACCGAAAATTTGTTTTTGTTTTCAATATGATTTCCCCATACACTCACTTGTTTATGTTTTCTAAAAAAAATTAAAAAACGACTTTTTATTGAAATTTTCTCAGTTTTAAGTGCATATTTTTTATTTTGTTAGTGCATAATTTGGATTTTTAGTGCATATTTAAAGAGCATTTTTTCGATTTTTTAGTGCATGAAAATCTCATCCCTAGTGTTGAAATTTTCTAACCCAAAACTGAATTAAACCTCCGGAATGTGCTAGTTCATATTTGCCAAGTCGATTTAAACTTGACATTTGATAAAGAAAGGTAATAAAAGGAGATGAAAAAGTAAAGAAAGATTTATAGCATAAGAAATAGTGGAAGTTTATATCGCAGAGAAAGAAAAACAACTCTACTAAACACAAGAGTCTTACATACGCCCAGTCCTCCGCTGCCTATTATACAGCCAGTTCATGCCCATTACGAATCCCCTCAGATTATGGAGCCGATAAACCGAGTCATTTCCCTATATGCTTATGAACCCAATACCTAGCCATCTCAGCATGAGTTCTGGACTAACTAGTATGTATATAAAAACTAAGAACTGACAACCTGCCTATTTGAGTAGTGACAAAAACAAAATATACTGCCATCTTTTGGAAATCAAAATCAAGTAAAATTGAAATCGTTGGAGATTGCGCAATCCAATTTAAATGAACGTATTATAATAAAAACAAAAGGAATTTATTTATGAAGTTTAAACCAAAGTATATTCTTTAATTTGAACATAGGATGTTTTCAATATTTGTTTGATTTTGATTTCGCAAGAATTCGATTTCCAGAACATATACATATATGTACACGACTTATTTTCAAATATATACAATTTATTTAGGACTCAATTTTTTCATATATCTTCTCTTTAAATAACACGAGAAAAATATGTTCACAATAAGCATATTTCTTAAAAAATGATATAAAACTTTCCTTGTATTAAAGTAAAACAATTAAAAAAGGCAACCAATTACCAAATGCTTATTTTAAAATCAAAATCCACTGATTTCGTATCAAGAAAATATTAAAAAAGTGTTACTTTTGATTGTTGAGACAAAATAAAAAGTGGTAAGAAAATACAAACGATAATTTACACAAAATTCTATTTATCTTTTTTATGAAGCTCTTCAGTTTCTAAGCGTAATTTCTAAAAGAAAAAAAAACTATTACAAATTAATTAAGAAATTTCTTGTACTCCGACTTACATGAAATACATCTTGTATTTTATCGGTAATTAGTTTTCTTGCTTCTGGTTCGGGAACTCCTCTACTTTTCAAATCGTTTATAAAATCATTCATATCTATAGGTTTACCAACATTTAATGTAACCCTCTTGCCCCACTTAAGAATGTAGGGTTCAACATTTGGTAGCACTTCATCCATACCCTCATGCCACATGGGAATAATTATAGGCACTTTGGAAGATTCATAGATAATACGACCTACACCCCATTTCAGTCGCATTTCCTCTTTAGTCATATTGACTTTGCCCTCAGGAAATAGATGGACCCAGTGACCTAACTTTACTTTTTGTACACAAACATCAACAGCGTCCTGATAGACGCCATAACCACGTACCACGGGAATGCATTTGCCTGTATAAGATGTTTTTAATTTTATTGCAATTATTTTTGGATTTTTAAAAAGTTTAAAACACCTACCAAACATAAAAAACGACGAATGATATTTATTCGTAAAACAAATATCATGGGCTGCCATTGACCATCTAATTCTCAAGGAATTGCAAGCATATCGCACTGGCAAAACTCCTGAAAATTTTAGTTTTTTTTTTTAAATGAAAGTAAAAGAAAAACAATTTTAATTTAGTTTTACAAAAAAAAAAATGCATACATCAAAAAACAAACCCCACAATCCGGGATCATCGAAACAAGAATGATGATTTGATACTGTCACCAAGGGTACTCCAGGTGGTCGCTTAGCTACGGCCTCTATCAGTCTTTCTCTATTATAAACTTTTGTTTTATTCATTAAAACTGAAAAAAACATTATTATTTAGATTAAAAGGAGATACATACATTTGTATGAAAGTGTGTGTATTTATGTGAAAAGTGAAAAATAAATGTATGATAATGTTCAAAAAGATTGAGTTGAAATGAAGCCAAAAAAAATAAGTTAGAAAAATTGAAAGAATCAAAACATGTTAAATAAGAAGTTAAGAAATAAAAACTGATAAAGGAAACACAAAAAATGTAATTTTAAATCAGCGAAAAATATTTATAAAAGCGAAATTAGAAAGCTCAAAAAAACACTTAAGTTAAACCTATTTGGAGTGCCCCGGTAGACTAGCTGGTAGCGAGCTAGTCTATCATCGCCGGGGTTGCGGGTTCAATTCCCGCCTGAGACTCTGGTTTCTTTCCTGCAGACAAGCATTAAGCTTCGCGGGATAAGCTTAGGAAATAAAAAAAAAAAAAAAAAAAAAAAAAAAAAAAAAAAAACTTAAAATCAAGTAAATTCACATATCGCCAAGACGAATTTATTACAGTTGGTCTTAAAAGCCCTGCTGATATTAGCTAAAATCACTGATGGATGTCAACATTTTGTTTGTTATCTTTGTTTCTGTTTTTGACATTGTACAATGATTTTACAAACACAAATTGCTTGTGGTTTTTGTACGAGTTGTACTTGTTGTAGTATCGAGATTACCTGGGATGAATTCGCCTTTTCACACAAAATAGCGATACCGATATATTTTTTTGAACAAACAATTTAATTTGTAATGCTTATATTTTTGCATAAATAACTAAGAGCAATAACACATTCAATAGCAGAGCATAAAATCAAACAGAATAAGAAATAGTTTCTTTTAATTCTTTAGCTGGAAGTCGGTCCATACCACGCGTTTTATGTATGTACGTTCGCTGTATAACTTGTTAATGCAATTTTTTACATTACTAATAGACAGATGCATAAACGCATTGAACGCTGTGGACCTGCAGCTTTAGCCGTTTTACTTTGCACCATTTTAGTAAAATGTTCTCTCATTGATTAATCTTGTATGTTATTGTACGTTTTAAGATTTTTAATGATTTTTGTGAGAATAAAAATAATGTCACTACAAATTTTGGGTTGCTTCGAACAGGCCACTAAATAAATAAACAAAGCCATTGGTACAATGTCTGACGCTATTCCGCTAGTTAACAGTTTTACGAACATTATTAGAAAAAAACATAAACGAATAAACTAAGATGCAGAATAGTTCAGAGCAGTGTTCGAAAATATACAACATTAGTTAGCGTTTGACTTGCACATCCAGGAACACAACCCTGAATATCATTCCTAACTATTTTCCGGAAAGAGCCGAACATTAAATAGTGTTCTGTTCTTCGTTTTTTTACCATCCCAAAGGTCGCTAAGCACAACCGAAACGAACGAACACTAATGAGTTGAACCGAACACAATGAAGTTTGCGGTTTTTTTTTAAACCGAACGGAATTAAATGTTCTCAACTTTTTGTTGAGTTGGATCAGAACAGTATTATTTTTGTGATCGAAGTTGAAAAATAGGAAAACATTTGTGTTTCTTAATGATTTACTACACAAACACTATTAGCGATTATGTTTTCCACAAATCTACTGAACCGAACACTAAGGAGTGATATTTAAGGTTTAAGGTTTACGAGTCCCAAAAATTGCCGACTTACTTAGTCGCCAATTTCAATGAATGAAAGATGGCCACCCCTACACCTTGTAAAATTTCTAATAAGTCAACAAGATGTTTGTGAAAATCTTATAAAAAAAATTCGTAAACGCTGGATTTCAGCTAAAGAAGAAGTCTAGTAATACCTGAGATCTTCTTAATTTTCTAGAGACACAAAGCCGCTTGCTTACTGGCGCAATGAAATGTTATGCCCAAATTTAAGAATATGGTGCAGAAATACTTAAGTTTTTAAATGAATTCTGTCGCATCTTAGAGACTATTTTTCACTTCAGGTCTGCTTCAAACGGATTTGCGAAATTGTTTATCTTTGCAAAAGTTGAGAGTACTTTGCTTTTTAAATTTAAATTTCAAATATACGGTCATGTTCCACAAATCGAAATGAAGTGGAATTAAAATCGGACGAGATATTGATCTCAATTATTTACAAAATGGCTGTAGTTTATCCGGGTTTTAGTAGTGCTTCTTGTAGAGATAATTAGTACTCAAAGTATGAAGTATATAAAAAGGAATATTTTCATGAAAATTCTTTACATGCTTGGTTTTAAAATTTGTGCGATTTTAAATCCACTTCATTTACAGAACATGCTCGATTAGTAATCTCTTAATAAATAATAAAATGTTTGTTAATTTAACCATGAATTCAAATTCAATTCAATTCGTTGTTTTTAAAATCTAATTAATATCAAGTTTTTATATTAACTAGTTGTTTAGTCCCGGCGCTGCTCGGGATTTTCCAAATAAAAATTAAATATTAAATACGAATTTTGTTAATAACTTGACCCCAGCGATATTAACCGGGTCAATATTTTATCAGGAAACTTATTTTTGTTTAATAAGTAAACACGGCACAAACGTTTTTATATACATATGCATATGGAAGATCGATTTTTGACTTTTTTCAATAACCGGTTTTCGAATATTCCGAATAGTTGCATTTTAAAAATATCCGGTTATAATTCGAATACTTAAAAATACAAAAATAAAATTAGTTTTTGTAATAAAAAGTTAATTACTAGAATAAAAACAAAACAATTCACAAAGTTAAGGAACCAACAAAATACTTAGATATGACCAGTGTTGCCAAAAGTAGGGAAAATCCCAACATGTAGGGTCTTTTGCTAAAACAGCAGCGTAGGGAAAATCGGACAGATTTGTTATATTCGCCTAAATGTAGGTATTTTTTCTCATATTGCATTGTAAACGAAATAAATGCTAATAAATGTATTTTTAATAATGATTTAATATTAAAAGAAATGGAATTCTTAAGTCCAGAAATTTCAACTGTTGTCTTAACAATTTAACTTAACCCCCAATGATCTTTTGAATGAATGTAGAACAATCGTATAAAAATAATTTTCTGTAATTGTGGAACTGATTTGTTGTGAATCATGGATTTGGGACAGTTTTCGATATAAAAAAAGGCAAAAGAAAAACTATAATGACGATTTTGTTTTTCCAAATTTATCAAACAGGTTCGGATTTTGTTTGCTTTACCCAATGCAAATGGTGATACAGAGAGACCACCAGAGAGCGAAACAAATTGAGCCACACAACTTGAAGTTTAATATGTATTATGCCTAATTTTCAGGATAGTATTTAAATATATAGTGTAACCCCCATATTCATAAAAAATATTGTTGATATATGAAAGGTTTATTGAACAGATTTCCTATGAAAATGTGTTCAATAAGCCTTCTATAAATTAAAAATTTTTTTATGAATATGGGGGTTAATATATCGTCCCCTTAATATAACAATAGCGTATGTGCTCATACGCTATTATTTTTTTTATTGCATATTTAGAATCTTCATCATTGATTCTATGTCTGGTCAAAATTTCGTCAAATTCTACTTCCAAAAAGTGGGTCAAAATTTCGTTGGAAAAAATAGTGTATAATTTCTTGTTCAAAATTTTCCTTCAATAAGTGTGTAAGCTCATATGCGCTATTTTGCTTGAAATTGCCACTTCAAAATTGTTAAAAGAATAATAGTGTATACGCATTATACTCCATTTTAGTCTGTAGAAAAAAAATACAATTTATGAAAACTTCAACTCATAAAATAGCTTATAATAATATATATACACTATTGTTTGAGAAATAGTTTCATTCCGACCATCGAAAGCTGCATGATCTCCAAAATTTGTGCAAGAAGAATGTAATTCGTCGTGGCACGCAGTCATTTTTTTATAACTTACAAGGTGGAAAGAAGCGAAATTGTTTAGATGAGCCAGATGAAGCAGAGGAAGAGAAAGAAGACGAATGAACTTCTAGTTATTTTTGATTTACGCAATGTATACCTTAATTTTGTTTTTAATAACCCAAATTGAAAATTAATGAATTTATGCCACTGAATTTATAAAACTATGAATTAATCACTGTTTTATAATGTTACAAATTGATATTTTTGAGATCAAATATTTTAATAAAAATACCGAAAAATTATTGAATAAAACAGCGTATACCATACAAAATAAAATAGTGTATCAGGTTTATCATACAAATTCCTTAAAAAATAAAATAGCCTATATGGAGGACTTGCACTTTGAATGACATATGGATGGTCTTAAAGAATACGTAGAATAAAAAATATTGGTCAATTTAAAGACAAGAAACGATATTATGTATTCGTCGAAAAATGCAATAAGAAGAATTTTTATTTACCGCGATTTTGAGGTTTTAATAGACATCCGATTTGACAAAAACTTTAAACACGATTTTCTCAAAACTCCAAAAAAAATTATACGCTATTGTTATATTGAGGGGACGATATATATTTAAATAAAGGTTCACAAAAGAAATTTTCTATGAAAATTTTACCTAAAAAACATTTGTAAGTTGTTTTTAATAAACTTTTAAACTAATTCTTATAATTTTTTGTTTAAATCCTGTTTAATAGGGAAATATTTGTTTAATATTTCTCATAAAATTCTTTTATTACAAAAATCTTATTAAAAAACGACGTTTAAAGTTCTTGCGATTTACGTTTGCGATTTCCAGCACACCCCTGAATAAAACTGAAGAATTTTTCCATATCGTTGATTTCGTCGGTATGGTGTAGTTTTAAGCATAAAGATATGCTAGAACTACTTATGAGTTTTTCATTCATTATTGGCGGCATATTTTAGTAAAGTATTATTTGTAGTCTCTTAAAAACTACTTGAAGCAGGGTCAAGTTTTACTTGGTGTATATTTATGTCAAGCTTGTAGACCAATTAAAAGTGATTAATAAGTCGTGACGTTGAAGAATCCTTGCAACTTATCATTTTAGGGCCGTTTAAGCACCATTGTCTTTTAAATCAGTTCGATATTATCACCAGAGATGACATCTTCATAAAGATATATACAGTATTTAGAATACTGCCAAATTGCTAATAAGTTTTTAAGCTGAACTTTTTTTTGTAGTATGTATTTTGAATTGTTTTTGGTTTTTGTTACAAGAACGAACACACGCTTATATAAGCGATTTGTATTTACATTGCTCATAATGTTTTTTTGACTTTTGTTACATTTTGTTTTGACATTTTTTATAAAAAGTTTAAATTTGCCAAATATTCAATTCGAAAAATACTTAAATTGCGGGTACATTTATAACAAAAGTATATAAATTACACATTAATAAAACAACCGGTTTATTTTACTAAAATAACCGATTTATTCGATATTCTACTTCGGCAAAACTAAAATAACCGGTCGAATACTATTCGATCGATCTCCCAAATAGGCATATAAATTTCCTACACTATAATTTTGTATAATGAAAAAATGTCTCTACTTGAGTTTTGTTAATTTCAACTTGAATTGAGTACTCGTATCGGTATCGCCGATATTTCTTTTTTAGTAGGCGTATCGTTACATCCCTAGTAAAAATATAATGATTTTTTGTCTACTTTTTGGTAATGGTTTAAATTTTGTTCTCCATTTGCTTTTTATATCAAATTAAAATGCGTTTTGCTTCTACTGAAAATTTTTAAATTTTGAGTTAATACAGTATTGTTAAACAAGTAACGATATGTAAAAAAAAAAAATTTTAGCCGAATCGCTTTTAATAAGGTTAATTTTAATTCAGACCTGTTTTTAATCACAAAACTAATTTTTGTTTAATTTTTAAATACCCAAACCTTTAAATAAAATATGTGTGTAATTTGTAGGCAACATGTTTTAGTTAATGAAACTTGTACTAAATTATTGTATTACTTGTATAACATTTTTCACAAGTTTCACAATACATAACACTTTGTTCAAAACCTAAAAAAATAAACAATTACATTGTTAATAAAATGTTTGTAAAAAAAAAAAGTAAATGCGGAAAAATCTTCACATGTAACTTTTACACTTAGAAATGGTGACTGTCCCAATCTTACTATTAATAATATACAGATACCTAAAAATGATTGTGTTAAATATCTTGGCTTGAGCATGGATCGTAGACTTACTTGGAAACAACACATAAAAAATAAGCGTCAGCATTTTATTGGTTAATTGGTCCTAAATCTCAGATAAATATTGATAATAAATTAAGACTTTATAAAGTTATTTTAAAACCGGTGTGGACTTATGGAATTCAATTGTGGGGAACTGCAAGCCATTCTAATATTGAAATTATTCAAAGATATCAATCAAAAACTCTAAGGGCCATTATTACAACTTGCCAATAGTTAAAAGTCGGATTTTGTTGGACCGATAAATAGCTTTGCATTATTACAACTTCCATTTTTTATTGCTGTTATTTTCAATAATAATAATATTTAATAGATGAATACATAATAAATGAAGGTTTTATAATGCAAAGCTATTTATTGGTCCGACAAAATCCGACTTTTAACTATTGTTAAGTTGTAATAATGGCCCTAAGACTTATTGTTCAGTCACCTTGGTATATTACTAATGAAGCAATCCACAATGATCTTAAAATTAAAACTGTAAAGGAAACTATCAATTCATTTAGTGGAAAATACTTAAAAAGACTCAGTTATCACGAGAATCCATTGGCTATTGCTTTATTAGACGACACCGACGAAATTAAAAGACTTAAGAGATATAATATCTTAGACTTGCCATTTAGAAATTAGTTTAATTTATTTATTTATTTTTTTCTCTTACTTTACTTTACTTTTATTTATTTATTTTTGTTTTTTTTTTATTAATAATTTACTTTGCCACTTATGTATATGTACTAAAACATTTTGCCATTAATTATTTATTTAAAATTAATAATCATATTCGGGTATGTTCTACAAATCGAAATGAAATGGATTTAAAATCGAACAAATTTTCAAAACGAGCCTGTAAAGAAAGTTCATAAAAATATTCCATTTTATATACTTCATACTTTAAGTACCAATTATATTTGCAAGAACAACTCTTTTAAACAGGAAAAACTATAGTCATTTTGTAAATAATTGAAATTAAAATATCGTTCGATTTCAATTCCACTTCATTTCGATTTGCAGAACATGCCCGATTATCTAGTTTATACTTGTTTATTGAAATTTTGTAAAGCACAGAATTATTTTTCTATTTTTATAGTTGTACTTAATGTTAAAGTACAATTACAACTGTAATTTTTATGTTTCATCAAATTTGCTTATTATTATTTTGTACTGATAGATTGCAATTAAAATAACATTAAAAAAAAAAAATTTTTAATTGCCCAAACCTTTAAATAAAATATGTGTGTAATTTGTAGGCAACTTGTTTTAGTTAATGAAACTTGTACTGAATTATTGTATTACTTGTATTAAATTTTTCACAAGTTTCACAATATATTACACTTTGTTCAAAACCTAAACAAATAAACAATTACATAGTAAATAAAATGTTTGTATGCTTTTGATTAAACGCGTGCAAACTTCATCCACATAAAAAAAATCAGCTTTAAAAAAATTTATTTAGTTTCACAATTTTTTGGTTTCGCAGAAAACGAAGTATTTTGCTAAAACATATGTTTTTGCATATTTTGCGAGATTTTAAAAAAAATTTGCATTTTTTACATACATTTTTTTTAAATTTAGCTATCAAGTTCTTAACAAAATTCAGATTTAATACCTTTTACGACAAGATTTCCATCTAATTATATTTGTTAAAATAGACCCTTAACAAGGCAAGGGATTGTTGCATGATCCAGAAAATCGTATACTTAACTTGCCATCTTTGTGAATCCGCACATTAAGCCGTTGGTAGACTCATTGTTAAGGGCGTCGTGGAATAAGGCCGTATTGGCAGAAACAAATAATTAGTAAGCGCCAACGCTCTTATAGTCGTCAATTTATGATTTGTTGCCTAGAAAGACCAGATCAGATTTGATCATTCTCACTGTACAATAAACTGTGCGATAAAAAGCGAAACGACTTTTATAAACCCATTACCAGAACATTGATTGCCTGTGAAACAAGTGGTGATTTCAAAACTATAGTTGTTAAAAGGTGTGATGAATTTCGAGCGGGTTTAAATCCATTTCTGAATAAAAGTCTAAGTTTTTTGTTTAAAATACAGTTTCATTGACATATCGACCCCTTTGCGCGAAATTATCGTATGTTACAAATACCAAATTTTACAGGAAATACATTTTGCTACTTTTCTCTGCTTCCACTTGCAATATCAAAATTAAAATATACATGTACTTAGATAACATAAGAAAAGACGAAGTGGAATTCGCGTACAATATTTTGCCAGGTGACGCCTCTTTGAATGTAGAACAAGATTGCATCAAAAACTAAATTTCAAAAAAATTGGCATATACGATAATTTCGCGCAAAGGGGTCGATATATAAGGCGGTAAAATGACCCCCGGAAATATGGCATCAAAGAGAAAATGAAGAATGGTCTAAAATTTAACATGAGACGCAGCAACATTTTAAGTGAAATGAGAAATATGACCCCACCATTGGAAAGGAATGAAAATGGTCCCACATAAGAAATGAGACCCCAAAAAATTTTATTTATTTCAACTATAAGGTGACATAATGCACACCAATATTTTTATAATTAATTTTATATAAAAATTTCTAGGGGAAGTATCAAAATCCCGAATACTTATACCAAGAGAAGCTTTAGTTAGCGAAGACAGTGATTATTATACCATAGAGGAGAAAATCCTTGTACCCGAAATCCTCGCACGAGAGTATTTTTTAAAACAAAACTGAAGAATTATTCGGAACATTAAAATTCTGGATATTTAACCTAGGATTTTTTTAGCCGCGGAGGAAATATGCCGAAATTCATATTGAAAAAATAAATGCCATGAAATTATCTACCAGATTTTAATAAAAACAATTTCATTCCAACAATATTTTTTTTTTTTTTATTGTCTTGTATTATCATTTTAAGTTCTAATGCTGGTTAAAAAAAAACACCGATATAAAAGCATTATTCCTAACGGTTTTAGGCGTTTTTTCGGAGAGAAGGCTTTATATGGGACCTATGATAAATTATGTACTTATCTTTACGAAATTTGGCAGCGTGATTTCTCCTCGTCTCCTTACACTACCACAAACCAAATTTTTCGACAATAACATTATTCGTTACGGTTTAAGGCAGGGCTGTGGAGTCGAAGTCGCGGTGTTTTTACCGGAGTAATAAAAATTGTCCACAATTGGCAACTTGATATTTGACAGTTCACTATGAATGAGTAGATTTTAATTTATTGTATGTATGAGAGTTAGTTCGTTCAATTACTTAAATTAACTAATATAACAGTGTGTAATAATTTAAATTTGTTGGTATTTTGTTATTAGCGCGGGCAAGAGTCTAAATTGCATTAGCAGAACTTATACTCGGTTATTGATCTAGTTGAAAAAAGAGGTTTTTGGTTTTTTGAGGTCTTTGGCAGTGAAGCGAAATGTGGCACAATTGGGCCATTGAATGGTACTTTCTAATCTATTTTGGCCCTTTCAATTCACAATAAATCTAACTACTGTAAGCCGTCCAGTAAATTTTTCAATGTATTCTCATTGGTTCAACACTTTTTTTTATTACATTGTTTTGTTGATTAATGGCCAAGTAATCACAAAAGCGGTAAAACATGCTTGTACGAAAATCAAAAATTTTTAAAATTCATAAAAACTCCTTACCTTTATTTGCAAATCTGTCTTGTTTTAAATAAAAATTCTTTTTAGTATATCAAGTAAATATGTGCAAAAAAAAATCAGTTGACCATCAAATAAAGGTAATGGTAAAAAATTCTTGACACATACATAAATAAAATTTTGTATTGAAAATAAAATTTTGCATTGCTTTTGAAAAAATATACTTACACCACGGCGAATTCTTACAAGGTGGGTCTTATTTTTAAAAAAGAATACAACACTGTAAAATACTTTAACGTTGTGTCAAAAAAATACAACACTGAAGTAAACAAAAAAGCTGTGTGCCAAAAATATATGATGTAATTTTTAATTTTAAATCGTGTGTTGTGGAATGCAATTATTTAAAAATGTGTGCTAAAAAAACATTATTTGCAAGAAGTTTTGCTTTTTTTAATTAAAAAAAAGTGCTGATGAATGTCGTGATTGCGAAACAAACTTACACCTCATTTTTATAATATTGTTACATGCAGTCTACAACTGACATGAAATGTTTAACATTAACACTAATATGATGTTAGTGTTAAGTATAGACTCATCATGTTAGAGGTTTTCTCATGTTATAACACGGTTGTTAATGCAAATGTTTTAACAACGCTTTTATAACATAATGTTATAACAGAAAATGATGTCAGTTGTAGACGTGGAGTTATAACCCTAGGTCTACGCTAAAGATAAATATCTCAGCAAGTTGGCAATAAAGTCGGCAGAATAACAGAGCAATATTTCTTATTGCTCAGCTTATGTTAAAGGCATGGGAAAACGTATTTATGTTAACTCATAATTTGAAAGATACCAAGGAAGAAGGTTCAGTGCAAAAATGACGTCATCTTGGAAAAATTATTTTTATTAATATAAATTCTTTCTTATTCGACTTTATTTCTTAAATGTATATTAATTTGTTTAAGCTAGATGTCTTTTTTTAAATATAAAATATTTATTTTTTTGTTGAAATAAAATTTATATTTTTTATAAATAAAAACTCAAGCTTAAACAAATTAATATAAATTTAAATAATAAAGATCGGATAAGAAAAAAAATTATATTAATAAAAATAATTTTGCAAAATTTTTTTTGTGTTTATTTAATTCTCTAATTTAATTATTTTGCTACGATTTCACAAACTTAATTTCTTTCCCACATAATTTGCTTCCTTTTTTTTCTTTTTTTCAATTGACTTACAACTATTGCAACATAAATTGCCGGCAATAAACATGTACAAAAAATTGCTGTCTACATTAAAGATAACATAATTATGACATTTACTGCATTATATGTCGCAATATTTATCTCTGCTATAGACGGGCAGTTACGAAAGTAAATTTAGGTAACTAGTTGCATTTATTAGTAATATTTTCTTTTATACCATTCACCATAGTATTTAAAATATGAACCAAATCTTAAAATCGAGATAAACCTGTATGGCAGCCAGGTAAAATAATGAACCGATTTGGTCTATTTGTATTATTAAATACTCCTTATAAACCAAATTTGCTCCTCCTAGCTTATATAATGCGGGCTCTTTTGTGGCAAAACCATTATTTCGGGAGAAAAATTTAGTTGTTTTTCCATAACAAGTTCATTTATTAACCGATTTTGTCAATTTTCACTACTAGAATTCTAAAAAGTTTATTTAAGATGGTTTGTTGCTCATATCACAGCCTTTTAAGGACCGATCTGGCTGAATTTCGAAAACAATCTATGTATTTCAACGATGTTGGGCCTCTAGGACTTAATGGTCAACTGGGCAAAGCGACGACTTCTTCTGAACTTTAATGTCTGAAAAATATTCCAAACGTCTTGGTTTTTACTTATTAAGCACCTTCTGTTGCATAAAATTGCCATTGATTGTCAAAAATGTATTACATTTTCTTAACCTTTTCATTTTATACTTTACATAAAATTGTTTTATAGATTTCTGACCAATAACGTCAATGTGTAGGGCTGCTTTTAAACTTGTAAATATGACCTTTCAATACGTCATGAATTCTTTTTTGTGTTTCAAGGTGACAGTATTCTAGAACGGTGGTTTCCACCGTTTTTTGCTTCGCGGAATCCATAAAAATAAAAAAGTTTTTTATTTAAAAAACAAAACATTTTTTTTTTTGTTAACCCCTTTGCAGACGCCCTGAAAAACTGTCACGAAATTAAAGGGGCCCTCGTACTACCATTTGGGATCGCTGGTCTAGAAGAATGGGAATCACATTAAACCATATGTACGTATGAATGTACATTTTTTTTTCAAAAAGTGTGTTGCTAATAGCATTTCAAATAATATGAGCAACAACTATATAAAGAAATAGGACAGTTTATTTTGAGTGGCAAAAAAGAAATTTTGGCCACCGCCTTATTTTATATATTTAGGTATATGGGTGTTTCTAAAGTAACGGTCGTTACCGATTTTCGGAGATTTTTTAAATAAAATTCCAAGCTACCAAATATGCCACGAGGATTGCTCCATTTTGGACTGACGAAAGTTCAAGCAACGGCAGTAACCGAAAGAATTCATAAAAAATGGTATTTCAATACTTTTTTTGACCATTAAAAAAGTAACGGTCGTTACTTTATAAATGTGCTGTTTCCAAATGTCGGAAACTAACATCATTCATGTATTGTAAAATTTTGCGCAGGATATGTCAAGTAAAATATCTGATTAAATTCTTTGAAATGTTTTGTTTTAGGAATGGATTTATTTTCAAACCAAAGAAATTAGTTACCAAAAAAAATTTTTTTTAAAGTAACGGTCGTTACATTTTAAAAAGTTAACAGTTTTTTGTGTTTGAATTCATTAATTATGGGTAACTCAAAGTAGCATATTTTTTATTATTATTATTGAGGTTTTTTGTTTTTCTCACGGGCTAATTATGATCAATCGTTTTGTTACCAAATGTAACTAAAAGACATTTATGGTTAATTTACTTGTTTTTCCCAACGTTTAGTTCGCTTTTTTCGAACTTCATCAGGGTTAGTATAAAGAAAATTAAAGTTAATCTTTCGGAAAATGGCAGATACATTTATTTTGAATAATATAAGCGGACAAAAAAATTCTAAATAATTATTTAAATTTTTGAGCTATAAGTGGTCATTTTCTTTGGAAACACCCATATGTATATACATAGTTCATTAACTATTTCGTGAGTATATTTTTGCACAAATTAAATTTAGTTTTGTGCTACTTTTAAGTTTTTATTAGTACGTGTCGTCGTTCGTCATTTATTGTATTTTATATTATCATTTTTTTTGTCTATATTATAGATCACAATAATTTACAAATGAATACAACTTATGATTGGCGATTTGTCTTTTTCTATTAACTTTGTTATAAAAATTGTTCTCTTTATTCTATTATTAACTTTAAATAAAAGATTTCAATTAAATTTTGTATAAAATTGCATAAAAATATGGATAAACAGTAGAGCTATCAAAACCTATTTCCGAAGTATTCGAAAAATCGAATTTTTTCTATTTTTTTGGTTTCTTAAAACCGGATTTTTAAAAAGGCCTTTTTTCGAAGTATTTGAGAAATCGGTTTTTGGTCTCGAATAATCGACATTCTCTTATATTTAACTATCTTGCATTCGATGACATTTTTTAGTAAACACTTTCGTTATTCACAACAGTATTTTAATTTTTGTCACCATACATAACATATTTAGCACACTACAACTACAACACAGACTTTTTTTATAATTGCCAGCAGTATAAGTTAAGCGACAGTTCTGACTTTGGCTTTGGTTTCTGGTGTACAACTCAACTCAGTTGAGTTGAAATTAAAACAACTGCTAGTAATGAGTTCTTAACTTTTGAATCTAAGCCGCACTAAAAAAAGAGTTGTAAACATTATCTTAAAACTGCAAATTTCAACTGAACTAGAGTTGAGTTGTAAACCGTAATAGAAGACGCGCTTAATGCTACCTTAAAAAAAATCAAAACCCAGCTAAAAGGTCTAAAACAATTAATAACAGTGACTTTAAAGAGGATTATGACGACAGAGATACATTTTCTAATACATCTTCCAAATTAGATCTGCTTTATATGGCATTACTGACAATTAAGCCAATCTCAACGATTCGTGGACGTGTTTTTTAGTTTGTCCTCTATAAAAACTTGGTTGTGAAATCGAATGCCCCCAAATTATTTGAGACGATTTATGTTGCAATAAAATATTTTTGAGTCAACTTTAATCTAAAAACCAACATAATAAGATAGTTTATGGGCACAAAGACTACTCCGAAAACAAGTCACCATTTAATGTTTTAATTTTTATCAAAATTGCGACCGCTCGACATACTAAGAGGTGGGTCTAGGACCAATATTTCTTAGTTTACTTATTTACACACATCAGAACAAACGCATAATGCCCTCTCCACTATTGTAGTGTGAGTATGAAAACAAATTATTTTTCTGATCTATCTTTATATACATCCAACTTACATTTTATGTGATAATATACCTAACAAGTATTACACGTTTTAGTTCTGAAGTACATATGTACGTCAGTGATGCCATTAGGATACAAAAGATACTTCAGGTACCATATATAATATTGACATTTTCGTATCTTTTGAATCTGTATGCAAAATGTACAGACATAAAATATTAAACTTTCCGTCTCTGACAAAGTTTTTCAAAGTTATCATATCGTTCTAAATACTAAAAAAAACAGTGACAAAGAAATACAAAAATAACATGTACTTTGTTCTTAGGTTTTATGTCGTGTAAACGCAAAAAAAAATTGCTTCTGTAAATGTCAGATGAAGTTAGAAGTGTAAAATGTTTCAATTTGTTTGTGGCGGAATATATCATTTTTTTTTTTATTCATTTATACATATTCTTAAAAAAAACACATTTTTTATTAACTGAAATTAGAGTTTCTAAATGTAAAAAAAATGTAATCTTTACTAGAAACTACCTACAAATCGAACTATTTATCCTACTCCACTAAAAATTTTTAATTGCTGATGAAATGTCTAAAAAGCTTCTTGAGGTAGAAAATTGAAATGTACACGATGCACCATTACCAATACCAGAATCGTCTAAAAATTCTAAAAAATAAATAAATAAAAAAATAATTTGACGTCTATTAAGTCACGAGTAACAGGCCAACAAATTTATAATCTTTGTATCATGCGCTTCTTACTATAAAACCAACGTCTGTAGAGAATAAGAGCACGTTTTCGGTAGCAGGTTATATACATATCAACAAGGATTAGAAATAGAATCTCTGATGAGCTTTTAAATGCTTTAATAATACTAAAAAAATTTTCTTAAAAGGAAATTAATTTTACTAAGTTTAATAACAACTACTAAATATTAATAACTTTTAAACATTCGTGATCTCAAAAAAAAAAAATATATATACATTTATGTATATAAACATACATATATAATATGCATGTGCATATGGATGTAACAATTTATTTGGTTTTGTTTTGGTTTTTTGTGGAATTATATATATATATGTGTTCCTCTAACTCCTATTGGAGCATAGGGCGCCATTAGCGATTCGTTAGCAATTTGTGATTCGGGAAAGTGGGCTGCTAACCCTCGTCCCCTAGATTGGTGATAGGGCTGCTATCTACGTGTCCAATCCCACGATGCAAACATGTTTCAGCGGTTATCGCCTACTTTCCTGAGACGTCTTTTCGACCATTCAGGATACATGGTTGTGGCGCCTTCTAACTCTGGCTAGCCTTAAAGCGGATGCTACAAAGCCATTGCCCGGGGGGTACTTGGTCTAAGACCGGAAGTAGTTAGCTGCTTGGACAGTTCGACAAAGGAATCGTCCTGGCCACTCCCAGTGTGTGGCAAATCAGAAACTTTCCACCTCTGCGAAAAGTCCTATTTATTTAAGCTAATTTTTTTAGACTGTTGTATATGTGCATATTTTTTTAAAAAAGTAAAAACTTTTGTCTTTAACTCATTTAATGAAATCATTGGCTTATTCAAAAAATCCCGGGATTCCCGGGAAAAAGATTTTTTTTATTTCGTTTCCCGGGAATAGAAAAAGACCGGTAAATTAGAAACCCTAACTGAAATACAATTAAAAGTTAATAAAATTCTAAATATGTAAATAATTTCCTGTGAACGATTATAGCTTATGTCAGATGAAACCACAAACGAACGTGTGAAAGCAAAAATGATTAACCTTTTGTATTTGTCAATTTTGCCAGGCATGTGCAATAACATATGGATTTAACATCTGACAATCCCACTGCAAAATACAGATCGTGTAAAAGCATCTTAAGTATCTCTGTCGTCTGCCTATTCTTGTGTATGTGTTAATTTTTACAAACATGAATTTGTTTTGATAACATTCAAAGATAGTTATGTACATATAATTATGTAATTTTAAAGTTTGCTTACTGTATTTATTAAAATTACATTTGTACCTCAAGTTTATGACTTGAATAAATATAATAATGAATTCATATGATATCATTTTCTTTACAATTTTCATTTAATATGAAATAAAAATGTTAAAAATGGATTTTAAAATTTTTTCAAAATGTGCCTTTTTCGGAAAGTGTATCTTATTGGAAACTAAAATGTACCATTCTCAAAATTTCACTGGCAACACTGATGTACGTGCAAATTGCTTGTTCTGTAGTGCGATTCTGTAATTAATTTTAACAATAGTTGTCATTGTTAAAAAATTTAACAAGCAAATTAACGATTTCGCCATTCTGTAACATTTTTAACAACACTTGTTTTCGTAAAGTCAGCTGTTTGTGTTAATTAAACGACAACTTTTTAGTGTTGTAATTTAAAAAATTACTGGCTATTGTTAGGCAAACATCCATAGAAAGGAAACGTGTTTTCTCATTGAAATCTTCTTGATAAAAATTAGAAATAGCCTTTCAAACGATTCTGTAAATGCTTATTCTGAACTAAAATCCTATTTTAAAAGAAATATGTTGTAATAACTTGTTTAAATAAATTAACTTTTTTGGTTTAATATTAATATTGTTGGCTTTGAATTAAGTTTGTGGCAATAAGTGCTAAAGTCAATTTGTTTAGTTTAATATGAGAACAATTTAAAACTCTCCTTATGTCACAGGTCGGTAGTTTTTGTTATTAAATTTTTTCACATTGAAAAAAGATAACCAAAAATTAATTTTGCTTCTCAAAAAACATACAAAATAATTGAAATTTTGACCATGTGTACTTTTGAACATAACGATCTTAATGCGCCATTAAGCAAAGCACTCTTTCCTTTTCGCCAAAGAAATAAAAAAATGTAATGCATTTAGGTATAAACGTATTTAATTGATCTCAGAAAATGTTATTCGTTCAAACAAATTAAATTAAATAATCAAAGTTTTTCCTGGGATTCAAAAATTAATTAATACCCTTCAACAATAAATTTCAGTTTCTCAATAGTATGAAATGGAATTTAGCACATTTGAAAGAAACCTTGTAAATTAAATAATATTTTGCATCGAGCGGGAATTCCCGGAATCCCGGGAAATTGATAAATAAATCCCGCTTTCCCGGGAAATGAAAAAGTCCGGGAAAAGAAAAACTCTAACTACAATCAAAACAAAAAATATTGTTTACGAAAGAACTCTGCGATAGCTTAAGTTGAAGCATTAGTTTTATATTTTAAACAAATAGAAATTAAAGTAGAATAAAGCTTCGTTCACAATGGCAGCAACATTTTAATTTAGTGTTCACAGTAAAGCAAAATTGTTTTTTATAAGCTTACACCTGAAATATTCGAACTCTCGGTAGAGGGTTTTCAAGACTTTCGACATAGCCGAATATAGCACTTTCACTTATTTTTTAGTGTAAAAACTATCTATCTATGCATATATTTTAACTTTTGTGCAATTTAGATTTGTTTTAAGTTGTTCTTTTTTATTTTTAATTGCCAACGAATTGAAAATGGCACACAAATTCAGAAATATTAAATATTTACCTAAAGTTCTGGTTTTTTTTATGTGTGTGTAGATTGTTCGAGGTACATATTCTATCAAAATTGTGATACTTATGTATTCCTAGTGTAAATTGTTTGCAACTGAAAAAATCTATTTATGGATTAAGTTTTTTTATATGTACTTATTTTCCATTTTCGGTCTTTGTGAAATTATTTGTATTAATACAAGTTGTTGTTCGTTGTATCTGTTGTATTAAGCGCTCAATTGATCTTAATAGATAAAGAAAAAACAAAAAAAAGAACATCTAGAAAGTATAACCCGGCCTTATGATACTCTACCCTACTTTTGTGTACAAAGATGTTTTTAGTTGATTATAATCAGGGAAACCGTAAATATGCAGTTGTAAGTTTTTCCATGTGCAACCAATGGATGCAAAAACAATATACATATTTACCCGTTTTAGAGCTTTTTATTAATTTGGGCATCGATTTGTTAGTGCATATTTTTACCCTTTGCATTTTAATTTGGCCCCTGCAGCGCGTGGGATGCTCCCAGATGGGTCAAATGTATGATCAACTGTCAAACGATTTGAACAAAATATACATTATTTAAAAGATATTTACTTACACAAGTGCACAATATATATTTTATTAGCATTTAACCCGCTACTTCGTTAGCGTCTCCTTTTCCTTCGTGGACATATTTTTATGCCAAAGTTTATTAAAAAAATACCAGTTTTAGAACCAAAAAGCTAAAGAAAAATATCAAATTTCCCGTATTTATTTTTTTTGGTACTATTTTCCCCCATTTAAGTATCAAAAATTTCAGTATTGTAGTGACATCCCATAATTAAGTACGAATATGTCAATGAATGGAGAAAAATGTTTTGTAAAAAAAGTACCACAAATAGTTACGATTTTCACCTCTTAAATATTCGAATTTCGAAAAGGTACCAAATTCGTATTTTTTTTGATAAGTTTCGAATGTGGTATTAACTTTGTTTCTATGGTTATTGGTTCAAAAGATTACCCGTTTACTCCCTAATAGGTCCGAATTTTAAAAAAGTACCAGACACCTATCCGTTTATTTTTCCAAAGAACAACGATAAGTATTTAATTTTTTTTGTATCTCTTTTAGTTTTGGAGATATAAGGTTATCGAATTTTCCCGTTTTTACTCTTTTTTACCCCCTAAACATTCGAATTTCGAAAAATCCCGTCTTAATGGATCGATTCGGGGAGTGACCAATCTCTGGTCCAAATTTCAGGTTCTTAACTTCTGGCGTTTAGGCTGTACGATGATGAATCAGTCAGTAACGTTACAATTTTATATATGTATATAGATTGCTGTTCAATATTTTCGGAGTAATAACCCAATGGCAATACTCAGAGGACCCTCTTACCTCAGGCCTTTTTAAAGGCCTGCTTAAAAATTTTTTTGATTCAATTACACTTTTTATCTAAATGCTAAAGAATGCCCCATAGAAGGCCTCGGCTCTTTGGTATACAAGATAAGATACACCTTCCACACTCGCTTCTATGAGAAGGGAGTAGCGAAGGAGTAAAATTTTTTGTATTGTTTTTTTTTTGCACAAGCAAAATCAAAATACATAATTATTTTTTGTATCCCGTTACCATTATTATGTTCCTGCTAAGGAAGCGAGAGCGGAAGGCCTACTTCGCAATGACAACGTTTGTTAAACGGATATGAGTATGGAATGGAGCGAGCAGACCTTGTAAATCCAAAAAAAGGGGTACAGAGGCCTTCTAGAATGTATCCGTACTCCTTCTTTTTCCATTACCATTCTAATGTACCTGCTTAAGAAGCGAGAACGAAAGGCCTGCTTCGCAATGACAACGTGTGTAAATAAGATAAGAGTATGGAATGGAACGAGCAGGCCTTGTACATCCAAAAGAAGGGCATCCAGTCAGTTTTTTTAGGCCGTGCACTAGCTAGTTTATTATCAAAATAATTTTCGTGGGAATACAAAAATTAATTTAAATGCTTTCGTTATTCATGCTTAATTCTTAATTTTACTTCTTCATAGAAACACTGAAATTTATCTTTGATGGGATAAGCTATTCCTATGGGCATTTCACTGGATGCTTAGGCCAGATCACCAGGAAACTTCAACCAAAAAGATTTTAGAAAAACTAAACAGTTCTGCTTGATAGGGATGGGCAAATTGAAAAAAAATATCGATATATATCGAATCGATATTTTATAAGAGTATCGATATTTATTATTTCAATAATATCGATATATCGAACGTATTTTGCTAAACCAATAAGCAACTAACAAAAAATTTAATATACCTTTGTACATACATACATATTTATGAACAAACATATTATGTATATGTAATTGCATTGTTACTTTTTATTGTTTCATTTTATTTTAAAAAAATTCAATCATAACAAAAAATTCAATAAAAAGAAAAAATCCAACTTTTAAAAAAAATAAAAAGGAAAAAAACAAAAAAACGAAATGAAATCCGAAAAAAGTAAATAACGAAAAATTTAAATTGAAGTAAATAAGTCATGGAAGTACCAACTTACCTTACAATTTAAATTGCACCCCAAAAGTAGCAACTTTAACTAGAAATGTTTTTGATTGTTTTAGTCAAACCAGAAATCATCAGATATGGACATCAGGAGCACTCGCTGTTTTATGTGCTCTCCTGTCAATCTGCTTCTTGTATCCGGCACTGCTTCTTATAAAAGCCAATCATTTTAGATCTTCATATTAGTTTAAAAACATATGATACATGCAATGATGCCAAGTCTTAAAAAACATATTAAGGGTGCAACTTGTGACGTGAATACACTTTTTGTTTTAAAAACGGCTAAAATTTGAGTTTTTAATGAAGACTGACTTTAAAACATATCGAATTCGATAGTCGTATTTCAATATCGATATATTGATATATCGGTATTTTAAATATTGGCGTTATGTATCGATTTTTTTTTTTAAGTATCGATATTTTGATTTATCGATATTTTTTGCCCATTACTACTACATACTTGTAAAAATATCAAAGTTTCAACAAAAACATCGACGATAAATAGTGAGTTTATCTCTTCTTACATACTTAATTAATTTTTCTATAAAAATTGTTTTCTAAAATTCCATAAAATTAGATCTTATTAAAGATATATGCCTGTATTCATAAAAATTTTTTAAATTTAATAAAGGTTTAAAGAACAAATTTACTATGAAAATTATCCTTAGTAAACGTTTGTTAAATTTAATAATCGTTTATGAATACTGGGGATAAATACTAATTACAATTACAATTACAATTAATTTTTTTTTATTTAAACATGCTTTTAACTAAAATATCGCTACAGGATACATTACAATTTTATATTAAAATTCTTAAAAAAAATTGTTAATATTATTAGTAGGATGCCGATTTTTATGCATTTATTATAGGAAAATATGCGCATAAACATATTCCAAGATCAAAAATATATCCTTAAAATTATGAGAATATGCATTTATTTTGTATTTAAATAATCACCCCTTTCGCGAATGTTATGGGAATTTGCTATATGGGAACAAAGGCGAATGTTATGGGAATTTGCTATATGGGAACAAAGCAATATTCCCATCCCCAACAAATCGGTATCGCAAATATTTTGGGAATACAAATGTCTATTGTAAATTATTTGTCAGTGCTTTAGAAGCAAAAGTCTCTATTGTGAATAACTTGTTAGTGCTTGCATTGTGAAAAAAAAATATACAAAGTAAAATACTAATAAAAATATAATAAAATAAATAATGACTAGTGTTTATCTTCATTTTCTTTATTAACACTCCTTCAATAAAATGAAAAAGCAATTTAATTTAGTCCAACCTTAGAATACAAATTAAAATCTACATGTTCCCTTGTCGCTCACATGTCGCTCATGTTGTGAATTTATTTAGTATAAATACTCGCGGGAGTAAACATTGGCGATAGAAAATTTTTCAAGTTTGGGAATTCATTCCCAAAAAATTTGTCATGGGAATCATTCACAATACAAAATAAAAAAATATGGGAATATTTTCATGGGAATAGTTGTTTGCGATAGGGGTGAATATTTTTACAAAACAAATATATATAACGACAACCCCAATAAAACGTTCAAAAAAAACATGCATTTGCAGATAAATCCGTCCTTTAATTTTAAGCTAACCACTTCTCAGTTATTTAAAACAATGTACACGAACATGTGTTAGTTTTGCACTATTTCGTATTCAAAGCCTACAAGGACAATTGTATAGTAGTATCTTTTCTTTCATATTTTAATTTCAAAGAACCCGTAGATTTCTTTTATGTAAAAATTTTATAAATATAGAAGAATCAAGTAAAAAAATTCAAATTTGAGTGACATCATTTCAATTGAGTTTATGGATATGACAACTATTTAATATGCTCTAGTATAATAGCAAATATTTAGTTGATATTTATTTAATGGGATTTTTCGTAGTCATGTACTAAAATCCTTTATTAGTGTGTTGGCATGTAGCACTGTATAATTGTTTAACCTTTTTGGCGCCTTTTAAAGTCTTTACAATTTATAATGTTTTGAAAGGGGTCAGTGGAAAACTAAATACACAAGTACATATTTGTAAATAAGTAAACTTTAACTATTTATAAAGAAAAAGAATATATTCTAAGATTGTTAAAAAAAATTAACTTCTTTAAGCATTTAATTTAAAAACATGCGAAAAAATTTTTATTTTAATTTTTTTGTCATCGATATCAAATTTTATTTTCGATATGAATTTGACATATTGAAGACATGGATTTGACATATAGAAGAGTGTGCCGGTTCACACACGTCAAGTTTGACTCGTCAAGTCTTGAGTTTTTAAGGAGAGAGGGGAAAAGAAATGGCATTCTCTTTTCCCTTCTCTCCTAAAAACTCAAGACTTGACGAGTCAAATTTGACGTGTGTGAACCGGCACTTAGATTGTTAGTGGTGCTACCTACCTTGTCTTAATGAACCTTGCAACACGCCAGATGACAGTTTTTTGATCGTGCATTTTTTGTCCAATCTATTGTCAAGTTTTGTTTATGTTTACAAAAAGTCCACGTTTTGTGCTGTCATTAGTGTATTTTATTAAAGTTTTTGATAATTTAAAATTAAAATAAATAAGATATTGACCATAATTAAATAAAAATTTTCTAAAAATGTATTTCTGTAACAGCTGATACATGCATAACTAGCGTTAGTGCGCGCGCGTCACACGTCGACACGAATTAACGCGTGTTATGTAATTCCACCTTAAGAGTACCTACTTATACAAAGGCTTGGTATGGAACTCGTTAATTCAAATCTGATAAGTAGGGATGCGATTTTCATGCAAATGCATGTTTTTTCGTCGATAGTCTAAGAACTATGTCGACCAATTATCTTTCCGAATCATTAAATTTGCGTTAAAATTGCTACGATTTGTTTTTGCATATTTTGGTGAAAATGCATATTTTTGCATATTTAGGTTTTAAATGTATATTTTTGCATATTTTGAAATTTTTGAGTGATTTTGTTTAATTTCCATAAAAAAAATTTCAATACACAAAAAAAAATTTTAATATGAAAAGCACTCAGTTTTTTGAGTGTTTTCCATTTAATTTACTACACGTTCAGTAACTTGAGTTGTGAAAACAGCACATAAATTATTTTGGAGCTTTGCTTTAAAAACAAGATTTTCAAGATTTCGACAAATTTTATCCAAAACTATTACAAGTTACTTGCTTGTCACATGGGTTATACCTCGTTGCAGAAGAAATTAGAAGCCAATTCGATAATATTGCAATTGTTAATGAAATGTATCCCTTGATTCCCCTTCCACCGCAACCAGCAGTAACAGGATGGTGGAGTAGCAAGATGCTTTAGAATTCTATTCAAAAAACTTTGAGCAATTTAAGAATGTTAGAAGAGCTTGTTGATATCGATGATTATGCAATTAAAAAAGTTAAAGAAATATTAAATTCAAATAACATCAGAAGACTTATTTTCCAACTACGAATATATTGGTAAAAAAATAATTAGGAGGGATTTAGTTTACTAAATACTTAAGTCAAATTAATTGAAATTGCAGAAAGTAAAATAAACAATGTGAAAGGAAGAAAAGCCCGACAAATTAAAAAAAAATCCAAAAGTTTTGCAAGAAAAATTAAGGATTTAAAAATATAAAATAAAATTTAAATATTTTTGATCTGATCTGGAATCAAAGTCGAATCTGGAAATAAAATTATTCAAAATGCATTGGCATTCTTCAAGTACAGGGTGGCCCAAAGTTACCAAAGGGGTTTGAATTGCTTATAACTTTTTTATTATAATTTTTTTTTTTCTTTTCTTTTCAGTATTTTGTAAAGAAGACTTGGGGAATTTAAAATGAAGCAGTACTCAATTGAACAACGTGCCCAAATTGTTAAACTTTATTTTTCAAATCAACGATCCATTGTTTTGACTCAGCGGTGAACAAATTATTTCGCGTACAAGTGATTTTAACTGGCCTCCGCATTCACTGAATTTAAGCGCCCCAGACTGTTTTCTTTAGGGTCATTTGAAAGGAAAAGTCTACATTAATAAGCCATCCAGCTATTAAAAAGCAACATACGCGACGAAATAAACAACATAACACCTGAAGTCTTGCGAAAGGTTATGGAAAATGTGTTGGAAAGAGCACGAATTTGCGAGATATTATTTTTTTGTTTTTAAGTAAAATTTCAAAAAACGATTTTTTGTGGAAATTTTTTAAGTTTTTAGTGCATATCTTTTATTTTTAGTGCATATTTTGGATTTTTTAGTCATATTTGAAGCGCATATTTTCGAATTTTTTAGTGCATTTAGTGCAAATCTCAAGCCTACTGATCAATAAAGCAACGTTTAATGTTTGATGCTCTGAAACTTGAACTAGTTAAAGAAGAGGAGTGAAATATACACAATTTTAAATATTTTTTAAAACTCAGATTTATTAAAAAAAAAAACGAAAACAAGTTGTTTACACTTGCTTCAAAAAAATTAATGATTTTTTATGCAGAGAAGCTCCATAAAAGATTTTTTCGATTTTGAAAATGCAGTGAATACTATTTCTGTAATAGAAGGTGACAAAAGTGAAAAATTAACATTTCAGGAAATTTTGAATGCAGCAAAAAAGCGCTTATTTATAAAAAAAAAGGAATAACAAGTTTTTGAAGGAAGTGGCGAGAAAACTGAAGCTGTACAGAGATTATATAATATTCTTTGGACTATGTTTTCTCATTGCCAGGACTCTTCTTTATTAAAATTAAAAAAAGGCTTTCAAACGATTCTGTAAATGCTTATTCTTTACTAAACTTCTATTTTCAAAGAAATATTTAACTTCTTTGATTTTATATCAATGCTTTGCATTAAATATAAACTTTTAATTAGTTTTAAAACCTATTCAAAAGGTTTCATGAATTGTTATAAGTGTTTTGTTTACATAAACATTTTGCACCGTTTTGTATTATGAGGGAATTCCCGGGAAATTCAAAAATAAATAAATTGTTTTACGCTTTACCGGGAAAAGAAAAACTCTACTTTTCTTCGAACACAAAATTAGTGTTTTGCATTATAATAAGTACCATAGTATAACAAGTACCCCTGTTGGTGCATTCGGGAGAATTATCATTATTTACCCATGTAATGTCAAAATAATTTAATTGAGTTTTGGCGCTTGTTTTAATTTTGTTCATAGTTTTTTATTTTTTGTTTGACGTTATATGGGCTTTGAAATTGAGAACAAAATGTCTAATGACCATGGCATGTTTTTTATGGGATATGCCATTTTTTGCCATTTCTTTAATTATTTCGTTTAAAAATCCATTTTTAGACCAGCTTGCCAAAAAATACCTTTTAGGAACCACAGGACATAATATATACCGGATTACAAGATTAATTAAAATAAGAATCAGTATAGTGAGTAGTCTACTTGCAAATACGGCTAAGTTAAAACAAAATAAAATTATTTGTTTTTTTTAAATGCCTCCCTAAAGCCATTATCAATCTCGTACAAAAATCAGTAAGTTACGCGCAATTTCTGGTTATTTATTAATTCCCCTGATAAACTCTCTATATGGCTTGGTATTTAAATTTTAAGAAATTGTTTTAATTGATTTTCTCAGAATTTTGTTTTTTAACTTAGCGGTGTTTGCAAGTGGACTACTTATATTTTAATAAGTGAGACCGATGAATTTATTGACAACCTTTCTTCATCTGAACTATTAGCGTTCAAATATGCACAAGTTGCATCTTGCGATGTTGATTTTTAATACTTTTTTGAGCTATTTTAAACTTGCTACCCATATTTTCTTTTGTTTGGTTGCTTTATAAGGTTTTTTAAATTAAGAACAAAATTTCTAATGACTATACCTTGTACTTAACTTATTCTACCATAGTCTTTTGAAATTTATAAAATTTTGGATAATTTTGGTGTGTTAAATAGAATTTGAATTCCGGCAGCACTGCCGTTAATATTTCAACATTCCCTGATTCCAAGGTATATTTACACAAGGTAGACTCGTTAGCCCATATGATTGTCAGCCGTTTACCCCAGTTAGAACGTCAAATTTCTTGTAAATGAGCCAAAATTTGTACATGTGTGCGTTAAATTATTATTGTTTTATATGAAGACAATTTTGACAACTCGGTTTATTCTATAGAGCAGCATGTCTACACTCCCAAATGAGTCTTCCTTGTGTTAATGTACCTTGCCCTGATTCTATACATACAGAAAAGTACATAACTTTAAACTCAATTAAACAAAACAGTGTCCTTTGAAAAGAAACAGCAAAATAAAAGTAAAGAAATAAATATAGTATGTATGAACATAAAAATAGATTAAAATGACAAATATGGATAATAAATGTGGATTTTTAAAAGAGAATTATAAATTAGGAACTTACCTAGAACAATTTTACTAAATAGTCCTACTGCAAAGATGGCAATTTGACTACAGATGTACCAAAGTCCATTAGGATTTTTTAATCTCTCAAATACCCAATCGATATTATAGGGTATATGAACCGGATTTGCTGTTGTTGTTGTTGTTTTTGTTTTGGAAGGTCTTACAGGCATATCTGTTTGATGTGTTGGTTGTTGTTGTGTTTGTTGTAATTGCTTTTGTTGTTGTAAGTGCTTAAGTTGCTTTTTATTAAAGGATTCTTCCTTTGTATAAGTTGAAAATACTGATGATGTTATCATGTTGTTGTTGGACTTAGAACGATTTTGTTGTATTGTTGTTGTTGTATTGTCTTCAACAACAGTTTCAGCTTGTGTATGTTTATGCAGTGTTTGTTGATAGTAATGATGATGTTGGACGTGGTGCTGTTGAGTATTTGTTATGAAAATAATAAAAAAAAAATTACGCCCTGTTACTTTATTTGATTTATAGTTTATTTGTACATTAATAATATTTGCAACACTCATATAATAAAGCACTAAAACTAAATAAAACCACTAAAGTTTTGCTAAAACTTATTACACAAACCATTTGTTTTACGTATGTTTCTTTGTTTGCACTATATTTTAATATTTTAAATTACATTGATATTGATAAAACATTTTTAATTTTTTGTTTCAGTTCGTCTTTTTTCATATTAAAGGATATGCTGAGAGTAAAGCAGCAACTTGTCTACTCTTTTATTGTTTGTTCTTTGTTTGTAATCCAATAATGACAAGAAAATTAAAACTCCAAAAGAGAAATTTTGTTTACTTTAATTGTCAAAAACAGAAAGAAGACAATAACAATTAAATACAAAGGAAAATGTTGATCTAAAAATTCTATTTAAAAAGCTTTTAAAAATAGGGAATTTTTCCTTTAAATAAATCGTTTCTTAATAAGATTACTGTGCTTTATTTAATAACTTAATTTTAATAACTTTAAACAAATTTTTCCTTGTGTTATTTCTTTTTTTATAAAAAATTAGCTTTACTTTACATTACAGCCATGAGTTTTAGCTTTGAAATGCGCATATTACACTATTAAATTCAAAATCTTAAGAGTGTCAAAAAGAACATTTTAATGAGAGAAATAAAATCAACAATATATAAAGAGAGAAAGTGTGTATTATTTCAGGAAGTGTTGAATACTTAGGCAGCATTCTTAGTTTTGGGGATTTGTCCCCAAATTGGGGATACGCTGGGAATTGTTGGGAATTATTATATAAAGTTGAAATGCCATTTGTTCATTGGCAAGACCAATTAGGTCAAGATGTAAGTACATACTAATATTTTTTGTCCAACGTTTCGTCATATCATGACGCTGGTTGTGCAAAGCTTTTTTAAGAGTTTGCTGAAATAGTTTTAAATATGCTTTTTTTCTAACAAGTAACTCTAGTGTTGAACGTGTCTTCTGTAACGAATATAACAAAAACAAACAAAAAAAATATGCAACAGAATGCTGGATAAGTTATTAAAAGCTCTACTTAGAATACATACACACTTAAATAACACTTCAGTTTAATGTGACAAATTTATTCCATATTCTCAATTGCTTACATTTTTTATTACAAACAACATGTAAAACAAAATTGATTTGGCTGATTTTTATTTTGAAGTTTTTGAAATGATAAACATTGATGCATATTTATATTTCTTGTGCATTTTTTTTTTGACATTATATTTTATTTTTAAGGATCTGTGGAATTTTTGCGGATACGAAGCTATTTGGGGGATGAAAAATATCAAATTGGGCATAAGGTATAAAAAACTGGGAACCCTGTATTTAGGTGCCTTTAAATGTGATTTTCATTTAATAAAAATTAATCATACGTCACATATATTTATAAAAAAAATTAAATAAATTGATGTAGGTATTTTTACTTTTTTCATAATTATTTTTTTTTAAGTGTTTTTTGATTTATTTTATTTTCTTTTTATTCATTTTATTTTCTGTTATTTTTATATAACCGCTCTAAAAAAAACTACGAACTGTACGGTGGGAAGTGATGACAATAACTGAATAGAAAAATTGTTTCATTTGCATTACTACTCAATTTAAAAAAAATATTGTACTATAAATTGTAGGATACAGAGGTTAAACTGAGCACAATGTGATGCGATTATCTGAGTTGATATAATACAAAATATATAAACTATGTATATTGTAGTTAAAAATCCGAATTAATTAAAAGAGAGAATATTTTAATTAAATACCTGTGAAAAAGAAACTTGGTAGTATAGTTAAAATGCATAGTTATCACCATGATACAAATACACAAGGTAGTTCCACTTCTCTCTCAGAAATTATTTTTTGAAGTTTATCGGAATTATTTGAAGCTTGATACAAATAAAAACTTCAAATAATTCCAATAAAATTCAAAAAATAATTTCTGAGAGAGAAGTGGAACTACCTTGTGTATTTGTATCATGGTTATCACCATAAAAATACAATTATGCTAAAAACGTTTGAACAAAATCGTTTCTTTATTCATATTTAGAAGTAAAGTTGTGAAATTTTCCACAATACGAATAATTGAACTTGTAGTAAAATTTATTTGAAAAGCACTCAATTTTTTGAAAGCTTTTCATATAAGAAAAAATTAAAAAATCACTTAAAAATTATACTTAACAAGTTATTTTGTAAATCACTTCACCTTGAATTGAGAGATTTTTTTATATACATTTTTTGAGTTTGCCGGTAAACTAGATTTAAGCCAATTTTTTTTTATTTATGTTTTTATATATACAATAGCATTTAACCCGCTACTTCGTTAGCGTTTCCTTTTCTTTCGTGAACAACTTTTAATGCCAAGGTTTATGTTTCTAGGTTAAAACGAAAATGTCCAAAATGTTTCATCTTATAGGTTGATATTTACTCAGGACCTTAAACATATAATTTTGTGTTTCTAAGTTCGATATTATAAAAAACACAAAAAGTACCACACGTAGAACATAAAAATAAAAGAAAAAAGTTTAATTTGCCGTATTCATCCTTAGGTAAAATGTTCACCCCTTAAACGTTCGAAGTTCGAAAAAGTACCAAATTCATATTTTTTATTTATTTAGGTGGCATGTCATAACGTCCACTATGACACTTGCAAAAGTGGCACAGTGTCCATGGACTTTATGACACTTTTAAATCCTTGCGCCCGTCCGAAGTTCGGCTATACTGAGAAGCTTTATCTAGCGAAGCCGCTGTTTTTTATACCATAGAGGAGAAAATCCTTGCGCCCGGCCAAAATCGTTTTCGTTAAATATTTAATATATACACCCAGAGAAAAAGCAACAAAACCATTTTCAAAAAAATGTTACCATAATATGTTTAATTTAACCAAATCATTGTAACCGACAACCATATTTTGGTTAAATTAGTTTCTTTAAAAATAGTTTTGTTGGTTGTGACCATAATAAAACATGTTTTTCTCAGCGTGTATGTAGATCTTTTTATGTATTTAACCTCTTTAGTAATTACGGACCTTATGACACTTTTGGAAGTGTCATAATGTAAATTTGCAAAGTGTCAGAATTTCAAAAAAGTACCAGACACTTATTTCTCTATAGAACAACGATAAGTTTCCCATTTCAACAATTGCATTTACATAGGAAAAATGGGAGAAGGGAGAATACTCCCGGGGAGTTTTTATTCATTATTCGACTGTACATTTTTGTTTCTCTTTTAGTTACCCAATTTAGAAATTTTTAACCTTTTTACCCCCTTAATATTCTGATTTCCAAGAATTCCGTCTTATTAGATCGATTTGTGGAGGTTTTTCATACGGGATTTCCCGGGATCCCGATAATTTTTCGGGAAATTTTTTTAATTATAGCAACTTAACTGCTGTTATGAAATTGTGGGTATGTTGTGTTATAAAATAGATCTTAGTCGTTAGGCAAAAAGGGGTCAAATCAAAAAAACGCATTTTGAGTCTTTGATTGGCTATTATTAATTTGTTTTTTTCTTTTGTTTGGTTTAAATTACTTTAGTCTAGCACAACTACTGCTAATCGTTATCATCACATCTTAGGAAAAAATTCTATAAGATTAATTATGTGGCAATAAGTGCTTAAGTCTATTTTTAAGTTTTATAGGAGAACAATTTAAAACTTTAAAGTTGGCTTTTGGAAATTTATACCGAATTTAATATAATCGTCAGTGCTCTGCGGTTATAGTTTTTTCAGTTGAAAAAATACACATTGAAAAAATATAACCAAAAAGTCATTTTTTTATAACTTCCTCAAAAATCCTACAAAATAATTGAAATTTTGGCCATATGTACTCTTGAATATGAAAATTTTAAGGTGCAATAAAGCACTTTTTCCTTAGTTAGGGGTAGTGCACTAAATATTGATTTAAATCAGCAGTGCACTATCACTAAATAAAACTGCAAAGAAATTAGTTTGCACTCTTTTTTTACCAGCTTTAGTGATGATTGCAATTTTTTAAATACCACTAAAATTTTTTTAGTGATATTGCAAATTTTTTCACTATCACTAAACGCAGATTGAATGCAAAAATCTGCACTCAATTCAAATAGTGCAAACAAGTTTTTGATTTTAAATTAAGTGCAACAATTTTAGTTGCACTCAAATGAGTGAAGGAAAAAAAGTTTCAATAAACTGATGATTGCTTTTTTTTAAATCAATCTATTTTTTTTGAGTGCAATATTTTTTAGCATCACTATCACTCATGTTTAGTGAGGCTTCAAATTTTTAATTCATCACTCAACATCAAGAAAATGATTGCAATATTTTTGCACTATCACTAAGTGTGAGTTGAAACTGCAAAATGAGTGCGCTACCCCCATCTATGGTGTCATTAGCTCGAAATGTCAACCATTATTAGCAAAACATTAACAAATCAAAACAAATAAGCTCGAACTGTCAAAATCAGATGCCGTTTCGACACCACCTGTAGTTAATTCGCCTTGGGCTGAGTGCGCAATCTTGTTTTTTGATTCATGATTCTGCCATACATGCTTTGATTTGGACAACAACCGACTCAGTTGACAATTGAATTGAATCGTTTATGGGCTGCTTTAAACATAATCGTCAAACAAACAACCTATGCTAGCTGGGAAAAATTCTTTGCAATTAAAAAATATAGAAAATTTGAACATACAACTGTTTTGTTGCAAATGATGATGACTACTAATTAGCTGAAACTAGCTGTTTAGTTAAAAAAAAATAACTTCAACAATGACATCTATAAATGCACGCAGTGTACTCTACAATTAATAAATTTAGATTGAAATACATATGTACATACTTTTTATAGAAGCTGACTTTAACGAAATTTCAAACAAATTTTGAAATTAACTTACCCTTGAAGTAGAAAATCTCAAGAATTGGCCAAGTGTTTGCCTGGACATCACGTCGAATTGATGAATACAATTTAAATTGTTTCTCCAACATACAGATAACATGATTGACTTTGTATTAAGTAGAGAAAAATAAAAAACTGAAATTTTTCACTTTAGATATGTTTATTTAGCAGGATGTTATTTAAATCACTATTTTTCTTTGAATTGCAAAAAATTAAAGCAAGACAACACACGACTTTAATAAATTTCACTTTTAAGGTTTTTTTAGTATTTATACTAAAAGCGCATGCTTAAAAAAGTTTGTTTTCTGTTACAAAATTACATAAAATGCATGAATTATTACAAAAACTATGCTAAAAATTAAGAAAATGCACACAAAATGTAAACAACTAAAAAAACATACCATCGAACTTTTTTTATTTTAACTGCTGATTATAGTGGGTTTTACACGGTCGTACTTGGAATGTCATCATACCATGCTGACATACCAGCATACTCGTAAAAAGCTTTCCATTTTTTTCGTTCTCTTCCCAGCAGCCAAGCGATCAAGTTTTTCTTGATAGTCTTTTACATATATGTATGTACTGTTTTCAAAACTGAAAGTGGCGTAGGCTGCACGCAGTTTTTAAGCAATTTGATTTTAAGATGCCATCAAAAAACTATATATAAAGACAAACGTAATTAGCTGTTAAAATGAATGTAAAATTGCCAAACAAATGGAAAGGTAAAATTGAAAGCAATCTCGTGATCAATTAAAGAAGTGTGAGTGCATTAGTAAAAAAGTGAGAGTGTATTGCAAATTTAAAGAAATCAAAAGGATTGATCGTTTATTGTTTTTTCCCTTACAAATTTAAAGGCAGAATTAGTCTTTACACAGGGTCTCCACGTGAGATAAGATATAAGATTTTTATATCAGCAAACGTCAAATTCAATCGCAGCCCAACAAACACGAAGTCAAACCTTTGATATGAAATGACTTTATCATTTGACATCAAACGCAATTCTCAAACGTTTTTCAATTGTTTGATTTAACATTTAAATTCAAATTGATTATGATTTGAAAATAAACATTTGATATCAAATGTTTTATCAATTTGATGTTAAATGTTTGTCAAATGTTAAAATCAAATCAAAAATAAACTTGGCAATACTAAAGCGAAAAATAAATGTAAGCATTAAAAATGGCGATTAAAGTTACATATTTTTACTTTGTTGTTACATGTGTTTTACTATTAAAAATAAATTTTAATATAAAGTAACAGTTTATTTCTTGTGAAAAATAAAAATTATTTGTAAGAAATATTACAATGATTAAAAATACGAAAAAAAAGAAAAATAATAAAACGGGAAAGTGAAGAAAGTTTGTTGAACGTTCGCGGTGCTACAATCCTCAAAATAAAAGGGAGCCATGTATTTTGTCTTTCCAAAAATTAGAGGACGGAAAGAACACTATTTCATCTTTTAGCTATGGTACCGAATGTTTATCTCAAAGTTTATTTAAATAAATAATAAATTTAAATTAAAAAAATTAAATAGTTTTATTTATATTCCACATTGTATTATAATCCACATTTGAAAAACATTTGAGAATTACGTTTGAAAGCAAGTTGAAAATAAAGGCATTTTTCAATTTGAAAATAATTTCCCCTTTTTGTTGAGAACGCTATGATTTTCAAATGATTATCAAATCATTATCAAACGTTTGTCGTTTGAGAAAACGTTTGATTTCAAATCATTTTCAATTTGCAATCAAACCTCAGTGTTTGTTGGGATAGAGTATTATCTTACGTGTAGACTCTCAAATAGTGTTAATATTAGTATTATAATAAATATTATGAGGCAGTTGTTATGAGAAATCTTATAACAACAATCTTACAAGATGAGCTGTCAAAAATACACATACATACATACATAAAACAAAAAAAAGACGCATTCATAAAATTGTTTCATTTTTTAGTGCAAATAGTGAAAATCTTGTGATAAATGTTTAAAAAAACAATATTTTTAACTAAAAAACAGAAAACACTTAAAAAAATAACAAAAACGACACAAGTTAACTGTACGAGAATCATTAAATTATGAAATCTTATAACATACGAGTTCCCCTTGTTTAAGATTAAGATTAACATGAAGAAATTTGTTCTCTCATTCTGCCGACGTTCTCTCACATATTATATTAGATATTATCTCAGGTGAAGACCCCATGTTACTTTCTGTTTCTGTTCCGTGCAACTTATCAGCCATTCCCAACAAACACGGAGGTTTGATTTCAAATTGTAAATGATTTAAAATCAAACGTTTGATAATGATTTGAAAATCATAGCGTTCTCAAGTTTTTTTAAATAAATAATAAATTTAAATTAAGAAAATTAAATAGTTTTATTTATATTCCACATTGTATTATAATCCACATTTGAAAAACATTTGAGAATTACGTTTGAAAGCAAGTTGAAAATAAAGGCATTTTTCAATTTGAAAATAATTTCCCCTTTTTGTTGAGAACGCTATGATTTTCAAATGATTTTCAAATCTTTATCAAACGTTTGTCGTTTGAGAAAACGTTTGATTTCAAATCATTTTCAATTTGAAATCAAACCTCCGTGTTTGTTGGGAAAACACATGTAACCACAAGGAAAAAAATTTAACTTTAATCGCCATTTTTAATGCTTACATTTATTTTTCGTTTTAGTATTGCCAAGTTTTTTATGATTTGATTTTAACATTTGACAAACATTTGGCATCAAATTGATAAAACATTTGATATCAAATGTTTATTTTCCAATCATTATCAATTTGAATTTAAATGTTAAATCAAACAATTGAAAAACGTTTGAGAATTGCGTTTGATGTCAAATGATAAAGTCATTTCATATCAAAGGTTTGACTTTGTGTTTGTTGGGTTTATGAAAAATTTATTAGTTTTGCATCGTCCATTGTTTAATTTCAATAAATTTTATGTACATAAATTTTAAGAAATTAAATTTTATGAATTCTTAAAATCAAAAAATTATTTATTTCAATAAAAATATGTATTTTTTATTATTTATTTTGCTGTCACTTACAATTACTTAACAAATTTTTGATTTTAACAAACTGAATCGCAACAGAACAGAAAAACTAATCAATTTCACAGGTTTTTTAATAACAAAAACAAATCAGCTGATTCGTAACAGAACAGAAAATAAAGACTAAAGGCTCAGTTAGCCGGGAGTAACAGTAACGTTGCAAATCAGCTGATTCATTTTGTTGTATGTAAAGAAATTAGAACGATTACAGTTAGCATTAAGATGTTACGTCTTAATCTGTAAGAAAAAGATTGGTATTACTTTATTACGGTAAGGTTACTGTTACTGTTACTCCTGGCTAACTGAGCCTTAACTGAGCCTTAAGCCCCATTCATTAAAGTTGTAATGAAAAAATATATTTAAAATATGAAATTTGAATAGGTACTAGGTATGTTTCGCCTGTTATTCATTTTCATAATATCGATACAATTTTAGAAAGCGATACTGATATATTCGTCCTAAAAAATTTTTTACAACAAAATCGAGCATAAAACATTAAAAAATACAAAATATTTACAATCGTAAGCAAATTAACTTTAATTTTAGTACCCACACATAGATATAAGTAGGTGAGGTTCACTTTTTTAACCCAGTGGCCCCAAAAGTCCTCTTTTTTGTCCGTTTTTTTTTGTACAATTACCTTTAAATTGAGAACCCACACATTCCACTAAATGGAATTAAATTTTAATTTTGTTTTTTTTATTTTTAATTCTGAATTGGGTGCCATAAACTGCACTTTTGCTAATATTCTTCTTCTCCTTGCACGAAGTAGCTCTTGCTTTTTCTTTGAGCAGATTGTAAAAATTGTTTTAAAATTAGCTGTGTCGAAAAATAAAAAACTCCAAACAAGTACATATTACCGAAAGAATTAAAATAAAATATTATTTAAATAAACAATAGATAATGTTGAAAAATTCAAGTAAATGCTTGAGTTTATTTTTAAACTTGCTTATGTGGTTAATATACATATTTTTTGAACATACATATTTCGTCAGTATTCCACGGATGATTACCTCGCCAAAAATGCCAATATTTTTGGGTAATTATGCGTGGTAAGCACTTTAACGAACTACCTAGTTGTGGTAATTATAAGAATTTGTTTAACTACCTAATTAAAAACCTCAACGTATGTATTTACAAGATATATCAACTTGGATGTATGTATGAAAAAAAGTTAAGACATAGGAATTTTTACATGTATCAGCTAAATTAAAAGAGGTAGCAATAAAAAAACAATAGAATTTCATGTCCTACATTTTATCTCCAAAGCTTTTTGAGATATCCTGTCATATCCTACTAACAAAAGCATACACATACATATGTATATGTATACAACCGTATGATCAGGGGGGCTATTCTCTATTGCGATGCGAACACAATTTTGATGCGAAAGCTAAATGCCAACTTGGTGCTCTCTACCACTTTCGCAAAATTTTTTGTAAATAAAGCAAAACTAGCAAAAACAATTAAAGATGGCGCAGATGGACAGTAATGAAAAGTCAAAATATGTAAAAATAATTTTAAAATTGGAAAATTTAAATAAAATAAATAGTAATTTTTTGCAAAGAAGAAAATAAAAATATGCGAAAGACAAATGAACAAACGGATTAAAGAGTACCAATCGCTAGATTTGCTACAATTTTCTTTCGCATCGCAATATGGAGTAGCTCCCCAGGAAAACCGTAAATATGCAATTGCATGGTTTTTTCCGACTAGTGTAGACAGAAACAATCGATTTGTTTGTAAATAATTTGCATATTTTTTCTATTTTTGCATTTCTATTGCACACATATTTTACGATTTTTAAGCATTTTTATACATGTTCAACAAATAAAAAATAATTGCTAAAAATTCTAAGTAACAGATGAATTTTCTGTTGCTTTAATTGCGCCATCTACATTTAATTTTCAATTTATAATTGTAAGCCAAAGATAAGGTAAAGATAAATGTTATTCCAAGTCAAGGCCCATTGAAAAGGTCTGCGCAAGAAGCCTGATGATCATTGTTTATGTTCTTTTTAGTTGTCAAAAGTTGTTTACATGTGTATGTATACGTTTATGGTATGCCACACATACACGTTTTTTCCTTTTGCTTTGTATATGAGGTAGTAAATTTTTGACAACTAAAAAGAATCGTTTTTTGTTTTTGTACAAGTAAGCAGACCTGATAGATGGGCCTTGTTCCAAGTTTAGTAAGCCAATCGAATCAGAAACAATTTTGAAATTGATATTTTCGTGTCCTTCCGTCTATCTGGCTGGTTGTCTGTCCATGTAAAACTTGTGCGGAAAGTAAAAGTAGCACTTTTTAGATAATTTAATAAAATTTGGCACATTGTCCCCATGCAATTTTTTTTATGTTCATAAACCTTTTAATAATGTTCGTATTAAGAATTAATTTGGCCCAAAATATCTTACCGCAAAATAAATATGGTTCAATCGGTTCTCATTCAAACATACAGCTTCCATTCATATATCAATCCTTAAATATTCAAGCTGTTTTATCCTCTTAAATATGAATATAATTTAAAATTTAGCGACCTTTAATTAAATCCATTTAAGACAAAATATCACATTTATTTGATGAATTTAAATAATATTCAGCACAACTAACTCTTATATTAATATTAACCTAATAACATTACTTCATTCTGGTGAGCCAAGAATTAAGTTTATTTTAATGTAAATTTTAAATTGTGGAATATTTTACTTTCAAATAAGTCATATTTTGTTTATGGGGCATACTTTTTTAAAGAATTTGTAGTGCATATTTTATTTTTTATTACCATGTAAATTTGGTTGCATTAATAAACGAATGAAATTTATTTATTTATGTTTTGGGAGTTAAATTTTTAAGCAATTAACAGAATTTGGTAAACAAACGAATGGCAATTAAACGTGGATTATTTTTTGAAAAATGTTAACATGTTCGAAAAACTCAAACAAAAACAACATGGCCGGCAGTGTCTTGTAAGGAGTCCTTTATCAACTTCTAAGCACGACAATATGAGCGACATTGTCTTGTAAGATGTCTTCTTAACAAACAAAAATAATTTTTTCCCAATAAAAAAATAACTGTAAAATAACGATAATAATAAAAAACAACCAAAGAAAAGCGAAGAGAATTAGTCAGTCAAGTCTGAGAACTCAAAGACTAAGATATGATTTTAAAAATATGTATGTGCTATTGTATATTTTTATTTATTCGTTTAGGTTTATAGGCGACATTGTCGTGTAAGCTGCAACTCTTGTAACTTCATCGACATTGTCTTATACGCAGTCGTTGATGATAAAGTAGAATCCATTGTCGTTCATGTGGTCATCAACGACTATATGGACGACAATGTCGTGCATGTGGTCATCAACGAATCATTGATGATTCGTGCCTGACATAGGCAACTGGGATAGTATTACCGTACTTTCGTACGTTTTTATGAATTAGTGAGAGTAATTTTTGTTTGCCCTGATTTTACCGAACTGTATTCAAAAAGAACAGGACGGAATATTGATTTTTGCTCGATTTTTGTGTTATTAGTTTATGATGAATGTTTTATAAATACGAAGACAGCTTTTGACATTTGATTTATTTATATACAATTTGTTGTTGGCTGGAATGTTTATGGTAAATTTTGCAAACTTAAGTTTTCATAATTTTGTTATAAAAAATTATTTAAATAGTTTTGGAATCGTAATACTGCTTCAGCTAGACAATCCGCTTTACGCTGCAGGGAACGTTTGGATCAAGATTTTGTCGATAAACTAGATAGTTTACATGATGGTGCCCTTCGCACAGGTTTGGTATCCAAAGAGGATTTGCAGGAGGTATATCGAAAATCGCGCCATATAGAACAACGACCAAATCGTGTAAACATGTGGTACACCTTTGGTATAATGGCGTTTGTAATGATTTTAACACCCATAGTTTACCATATTCTAACGTTTCTGCTGGGTGTCAAGTGTTTCTTGCCCAATAATCATTTAGTTTGGGAAGCTACCAGGCCAATTAGTGATTGCGGCTATTGTAGAGGAGTGCAAGGGCCATTGGTATTGAAAAACATGACTAGGGAAGAATTTGCACCATATGCCTACTCGTCCATGCCAATAGTTATTAGGAATGCAGTTAGTCATTGGGCTGCTTCCAAACTGTTGAATTTAAAACTTTTGAAAAAAATTTATGAACGGCATCCAGGATCTTTGGATGAAGATTGTAATTTTTTACATTTTCACTCCGATTTAAAAACTATACGAGATGTTTTCAATATGCCAGAAGAAAGAGCCAATTTAAGTTCTGGCTCTACGTGGTATGTGGGTTGGAGTAATTGTCATCTTGGCGTTTTGGACGATTTAAGAAAACTTTACGGTAGGCCCCATTTTCTACCCGCAGATGCTGAAATGTCGAATACAGATTATGTGTTTTTGGGTTACGAAATGGGTGCTTATATGCATGTAAGTTTAAATATTCGTAAGTGGTTAATAATTTTAAGTTTTACATTTACAATAGGAGGGTTTTAACTCAATATTTAAAATTTTTTAGTAAAAGAAAAACAATTTTAAATTTTACATTAAAGACAAATGAAAAAGCATTTTTAAACCCATATTTTCATTACCAAAGAGTAGATAAGATAGCATGATATTTTTACAGCGGGTAAAAACGTGCCGATGTATTCCAAAAAGTGAAATAAAAAATTTTAAGTTAATAGAGTTGGTCGAGTTGGTCAACTGCGATACGTAAACCAGTCTTAGCGTTTTAATGTTTTTGATTATTTTGTTAGTTTACTGAAAGATAACTTTTTAAGACCATAGATGTAAAAATAACTTTTCCATTAAACATTTCTTTTATCGACAGCACTTCTAAAATAACTTGAGTTTTTGAGGATTTTTTTGGATAACATTTAAAATTTATTTTCATTGAAATATAGAAAACTTTAAAGTTCAGCTTAGGAATTTTTCAAAAACAAAAAACCTTTTTACGGTTATTTACAAAAATTCAGTTATTTAAAAAAAAATAAAAAATTTTGAAATGCGAAAAATCATTAGGTATGTATAGATAAAGGACAATTAATTTTCAATACATGATTTCGTTTTTTTTTTAATTGAGGTCAACATCAAGAACTATTTTACCGCGCTTACTATTAACATGTTTTTATTTATTTAGTTGGATCATATACATCGTTTAATGTGGCAGGCCCAATTAAAAGGTAATAAAAGTTGGTTATTGGCCCCGTTGCCGGAATGTGACCAGGTTTGCAATACTTTCTCATTTGTAGTTGAACCAGGCGATGCAGGTATTTGGTTTTATCTTTCGTAAGATTCTTGTTTTAACTTGTTTCTTACTTATAGTTCTAGTTGACACTCGTATTTGGTACCATGGCACTTCTATACCTAAAGGCAAATTGACGTTGACCATACAATCAGAATATGGATAACTTTAAGGCACAAAGTTTTACAATGTTATCCCCGGTATATTTTAATTTTTTAATACAGGATAGTGAAAATAATGTATATTAATAAAAAGAAAAAGCTGAATACATACATATGTATATATTATTTCTAAAACACTACTAACGCGGAGGTTTGATTTAAAATTGAAAATGATTTGAAATCAAACTCTTTCTCAAACGTCAAACGTTTCATTTGAAAATAATATCATTCTTAACAAAAACGGGAAATTATTATCAAATTGAAAAATTCTTTTATTTTCAACTTGCTTTCAAACGTAAATCTCAAATGTGGATTATATCACAATGTGGAACATAAATAAAAATATTTTTTCAATTAAAATTCATTATTTATTTAAAAAAAAACTGTGAGATAATCATTTGGCAACACAGCTTAAATATGTAGTAATGTTCTTTTCGTCCTCTAATTCTTTCAAAGATGAATTTTTGTTTGTTTGTTGGGAAGGGGTTTTTCTATAAAATTTTCCATAATACTAAATCAAATCCGTATGGGATTTGATTTTAACATTTAAATTCAAATCGATAATAGCCTATTTCCGATGTGCTAAAGAATTATTTTCCGCGTAGCCGGCCTTTGCCCGGTTGCAAGGATTTTCTCCTCTATAGTATTCACTGGTTGCTTAGGCTTTTTAAATAAAGCGAGTTGTTTTTGTTTTTATTTTGTTTTTTCTTAACCTACTTACAACTACAATTAATGTTAGAAGAATTCCAATCAATTATAGTGGGGAATGTAAGGAGAGATAAACTCACTATTTATTGTTGATGATTTTGTTTAAACTTTGATATTGTTACAAATAGAACTGTTTCTGTAATACTTATACGCTTAACAGTTATATTTGGTTTAATATCTTTAGTTTTTCTAAAAATTTTATGGATGAAGTTTCCTGATGATCTGGCCTAAGCAGCCAGTGAAATGCGCATAGGAATAACTTATCCCATCAACGATAAATTTCAGTGTTTTTTATCAAATAATACAAATTGGGAATTAAGCACGAATAACAAAATCATTTAAATTAAATAATGAATGTTAACTAAAATAAAATATTTATGTCACACATTGTATTATAATCCACATTTGAAAAACATTTGAGAATTACGTTTGAAAGGAAGTTGAAAACAAAGGCATTTTTCAATTTGATAATAATTTTTCCTTTTTGTTGAGAATGCTATGATTTTCAAAAGATTATCAAATGTTTGACGTTTGAGAAAACGTTTGATTTCAATCCTTTTCAATGTGAAATCAAACCTCCGTGTTTGTTGGGCAACCACCGTTAATACATGTGTAAACGTATGTTTGCAAGGTAAATTAAAACGATACAAGTTTCAATAAAATCGGTGGACGATAAGATATTAAAAATCAACTTCAAAAAAAATTATTTCCAAATGTAGCTTTTAACGTAAAAACGTAACATATTTAAAATAAATGCTTAACTTCTTATTATCTCTATGGCAACACTGGACTATACAGACCGTCGTTTAACATCTCTGCCTTAACGCTCATCACAGAATACACAGAACTGTAAAAAGTGACGTGTGAAAAAGGCCCAAATCAGTTGCGAGGGCAGCTTTCGAAGAAAGAGAAAGAAAATGTTTTTTGGTAGTAAAGTGGCAATGTGTAAAAACAGGCCGCTACTATCAACACGAATTGCGTAATCAAAACAAAAAATGCAAAAGGGCAGCTTTCTTAGAAAGAGACAAAAAAAAAGGCAAAATCTTCCGTCTCGTGTCAGTTCTGTATATTCTGTGACGCTCATTACAGCTGTAAGCAAGTAAGTGAAAAATAAAAAATTCGCGTGATAAGTTAATTTTTTTAATAAATTCTGAATAAAAACTTTTAAGTTATATCCTAGAAAATGTCTGGACATTTTAAACCTCCTACATCTGCTTATGTGTTGCGCAAATTAAAACAAATAAACCTACCCAAGGCAGATGCTGTATATATGACGAATCGCAATCCACGAAATTTGGAGAAACTATGTATTGGTTACAAGCCAGATGGATATCATTTGGAAAAACCTGGACGATCTTTTTGGCATAAACTGGAGGTAAACATAAGTGGACGTTTTGTCAACGCAGAAGTTAAACATTTCGAAAATGGCCCTATAATTAGTGCCTCTACTTCTGAATGGGCAATCAAGAAGCACCTATTCAAAACGAAAGATACAGCGGCTTTTGTAAATTTGGCCAGAGTGTTTGCCCAACGTTGTCAACAATCAGGCATAACGGAAATGTTATGTACCATTGAAGCAGTACCTGGCGGAAAATTAGATAAATTTCTTAAAACTGTAGAGGAAAATGGCGTGGTTCTGAAAGAAGCACCACGGTATGTACACCCCAAACCTTGGGATGCCAAAAGACCTGAAAAACCTTGGGAGATATTAGAGGAAGATTTGAAAACAAATGAAAATATTGATAAGAAATAAACAAATTTCCACATTTTTACACAAAGTATAATTTTTTCGCTTTGTTTAATAAATTTTTGCGTGACATTTATTTATGGTGTATTTTGTTTACACATTTTTATTAAATTAAATACAACAATTAACTAAATTTATTCGTATTTGTGTTTGATGTCGTTCCAAAGCTTCTGTAAAAGAGAAGATATCGTCCATTAGATTCGATTGTAATTACATAATAGAGGGGAAACTTACGCCTTTGTTAGCAGCAACAAAAATTTGATCGGAAACAACATCAAATGAACGTTCAAAGAAAAACACTGAAGCCATTATGGCTACAGCGTAAGTAGATGTCCTCTTAAATAAAGTGTTGTAGATAATTTTCATTTTGAAATCGTTTCTAGTAATTTAAAGTTACACCAAATTAAAGACTAGCAAAATATTTTTGCGTGTTGCTGCACCAAAAAATTATTTTTCAAGTGTCAAAATAAGTAATAAATCACAATAGTCTTTACAAGGGTAACCAGACTCAAGGTATATTGTGTAAATATACCTTGACCAGACTGTAGAAGTTAAAAAAAAAATATTTTAGAGATGCCACATGAGCATGTAAAAACACTGCCACATAAAATAGACGTGATAACCAATTTAAATTCTATTTACATATTTATTTTTTTAAATTTCAATAGAATTATCCTTAGCCAGGGGTTTAATCACCGCATTCGATACTATCGTATCGAATAAACTATCGATATTTTTTGCATACGATAGACACTGACGTATCGAATGAATACTCGAGAAATGTAATGTCGAGTTTCTCGAAATCTAATGCTATTATTTCAAATTCAATAAATTTTATTCGATATCGAGAGTCATGATACCAAAATAAATAATTTCGATAAATTTTGCTCAATATCGTATGCAGTGATTAGACCCCAGACCGGATGGTTACTTTAAAAGGGCCTTCCTAGTAAATTTTGACATTTTTTTGAGTACTCCTTCAAAGGAAATTTTCAAGTGTTTTGTTCATAACTTTCTTAATAAAGAGTAAATGAAATATGCGTTTTAAGATGTTTTTACAAAAATTAATATGCCATATCGAGTTTTTTTCCGCAACCACGTAACTCGATTTTTTCCAATTTTTTTTTTGTTTAAACTGGAAAAGTAATCCACCTTAAAATTTTGCAATTTTTTTGTTTGGCGGAATATCGGAATTTTTCCTAATTCTTGGCTTATAAAAGAATATAGACAAAAAGTTTCAATTATTTAGTGAAAAAAAATCATTTTGTTACTCCTGAAAAGTAGTTATTTTTGAGTTACGAGGTTGCGGAAGAAATCCATCGATATGTCAAAAATGGGTTTTATGTAATTATTATTTTTTCTATAATAAAAAAGTATGTTTCCAACAATAACTTCAGCCGCACGCATCTTTTAAGTCAAACGTTTGATCTTCGCATATAGATGAATACATATTAGGAATCGTCAAAAATTTTGTATTAAAAATGTTTACTATTGGCAAATCGTTTATTAGCAAAATAAAGAATACATATTTTTATTTTGTACTATATATATTTATATATTTTGAAAGTTCGAGCTTAAGGTGCTATCAGACGGTATGTATTTTACATATGTACTGTCAAATTTTCCATCTGTAAAAGTTGTACACATCGTGTGATACATATGAAACTTTGCATGTGTAAAATACATGTGGAAATACATAATATACATATAATACATATTATGTAATTTCTTCGATTAGAACACGCTCTATTTTCCTGTGGCAAACATAAACAAAACAGATGGTTTTTGTTTTTGTTTTTGTTTCTTTTTTTTTATTTTTATTTCAGATATTACTGCAATAATGCTGGACGCTACAATTATTTTATTAGCAGTTATTACATCCATTTTACTTTTTAAAACTTTATAATTTCAGCAGCTTTATAATTAAAACAATTAATACACTTTAAAAAGTCAGCTTTTGTTTACATTTGTAGGTTATGTCATACGGAAAAACATAAGCAGGTGTGATAGCAAAAATTATGAATCGTGTGTAAAATGGGAATTTTGACATACATACGCAATTACATATGGGTAAGAAAAGTGACAGTACATATGTAAAATACATACCGTCTGATAGCACCTTTATTTGTTTTGATTTGTTAGTGTTTTGTTAAGAATGGTTGACATTTCGAGCCGTAAACACTAACAATGTTATGTAAAAAATGCCATGTTGTTTCTGTGGCAAGAAGCCAGATGTTAATTTGGTTTATTCCTCAACGATGTCAAAAGTTGTTTACATTTTCCTTAAACATGTATATTTTTGTTTACGTTTTTTGCAACACATCCATGCACACAAAACACATTTTTCCTTTTGTTTCGCCTATGTAGTAGTAAGATTTTGACAACGGCGCGGAATTTTACACAAACAAAACGGCTGTTGTTTTATGGTTGTATAAGTAAGCAGACCTAATGGATATGACCTTGCTACCGTTTCACAAACACCACAGACATATAAATTCCCCCTAGGCAAGTAAGTCTGCTTTCACACGTTTCATCTTTTGATGGGGGTTAGTACGGAAATGCCTGTACTCGGTCAGTACGCTTTGTATTTTTATTCGTTGGGATATGCACAACGATGGCTGCATGTAATGTTTTTCTTTTATTTTTCTTTTTGATTCGCTATTAATAAAATTGTTGTTGTTTTGAACCGAAAAAAGTTGAAACCGATTGCTGCGTGTGATTATATTGTCATCTTTAAAAGGGAATTGAAAAGAAGTTGAGCATCAAATGATGAAACGTGTAAATTTAGACTAACACCAAGTAATTTGGTAGATTATTCACAAATATGAATGTTAAATGTTATGTTTGAAATGACAAATGTAGTCTATATCAAATCCTTTTATCTGGCAACACTGTCATCATATGACAAATTTATTTTTAACCAATCCGTTAGCCCTCTTCTTGCTTTTGCATCTTTTAGATAGATTTTTTTCGCACAGACTCCAAATTCCGGTTACTTTGCGTGGCGTTCTTAAAAGTTGTAATATTTTAACTTTTTATTAGTTGTTTTGTAAAGTTTTAAATAATTTAAAATGGTTGAATTAACTGGCAGTTCATCACCCTATCAACAGAGCATTTCCAATTTGGTGTTTTATGTGCCGGCTGTCGTTGTTTTTGGATTGGCTGGTAAGATTTAATTATTTTTTTGTTGTAACTTACCTTGATGATGTGGAACTAATAATAAAGCCTTTTATTAAAAGTAGGGATAATAATTAAGTATGTAGTGCAAGCAATATTGATTGTTTATGAAAAGCATCCCAAAAATTGAGCATGTTTCTTTTACTATTTAATATGGTGTTTTTTTATTTATGTTTCATACATATGTATGTTGAAAAAGTAATTTTCCAATTATCTGTAGTTTTAACCCAATATTAAAAGTATCATACCAATTTTAACTTCTATATTGAAATAAGTATCCAAAAAAACACTCACATTTTACTGGGGAATGCTTCTGAAATAAAGTTTAACAAAAGTTTAAATTCGAGCTTGAATACCAATTGTTTGCATTTGATTTCCAGCAAAATTTCTAATTGGGTATATGTATATAATTTGTTTAATATAGAAATCTGCATGAGAATTTTACATCTTTTAAACAAATTTCTTACAGCTTAACACACATTATTTTAAAAATATCCAACTACCTAGGTACCTTTTTGAATTTTATAAAATTCCTAAATATAAATACCTACACATGATCAATTATATTGCTACAATTGCAGGATTTTTGATGTGCAGATTGAAATTTATAAATATTCTCCACATTTATTTAACATCTAAATTCAAGAATACTCCAAGTTGGGGCTTTGCTTGTTTACCCTTTTAATGACTTTATACTTACATACATATGTATAATTGTTTTCAAAATTCTATGTAATTTTAAATTGCATACATATGTACACTGATGATTAGAAAATATATTCAATTCGGTTTTTAATGTTTTACTCAAATTACAATCAGATCTTGACAACTTTAATACATATGACAAGCCACAGATGAACACGTACTTTTTTTCATTTGTTGACAATTTGGTAGTTTTATAATCAGGGGTGTTCTGGAAATCGAAAACGCAAGAATTTGAAAGTTGTTTTTAATAAACTTTTAATCTAATTTTTATAATTTTTGTTATAAAATTCTGTTTAATAGAGAAATACATATTTGTATAATATTTGTCAATAAAACTCTTTTACTACAGAAATCTTATAATAAACGACGTTTAAAGTTCATGCGTTTTCGATTTCCAGAACACCCCTGATTCATTGAAATTATTTTTTGATTAGTAAAAAAAACTTGCTACCATATCCAGGATGCGAAAGAAAAAATTTGTTTTTTTTTTATTTATTTATTTTTACATTACCTATAGCCTAGCCTTTTAAGGCCAAAATTTCTACCTACAATTGTAAATAAATTAATATATGAATGTATGTGTGTGTATTTAAAAATTAAAATATATTAAAGTTAAAACATAATTACAAAAGGATTAGATAGCTCAATTAAAATGTAAGAGTTCCAGCTATGAAAAATCCCTAACCGAACGATTCAGAAAATTAAATGTAAATACATACATGCATACCCATATATGTGTTTATACACATGTACATATGCATAAGAATTCAGAAATAATATGCCTATTACTAGTGAAGTTTTTTCCGAAAAAAGTACGTTTTTGTTCTGTGGCATCTTATATCGAGCCCTTACCGCGAAAATAATGTAAGCGACATAATTTTCTATTTTCGTTTTTTTTTTTTAATAAATGACTGAATTGGCATCAATTGCATTATCTCCTAAAACGTCATGGTCGCATAAGGTACCGTTAGGTTTTTATAGCAAGACCAATTTTATCATAAACGACAAATTTCATAAAAATTTGATATGAAATAAAAATAAAAAAACTTCTGTAAAATTTTATTTTATGCGCTTACGTTATTTTCGCCGTTAGGATTCGATATGTATGTAGTGTCTCAATTACAATTTCAAATTTAACTTGTTTGTTATATGTATCTCTATTAGAGTATGGTGCTATAATTTAGTCTCCCCATTGCAGCATTCATATTGGTCGTATTGAAAAAAATTCAAAAACGATTTGTTCGCTTCCCCAATTTAGTCCCCTATTACGGTTGATTTGATTAAGACAACTGGTTGTGATCAGTTGTAATTTTTATGTTTTTGATCACCGCAATATAGCAAAGTTGTAAACCATAATACAAAAATTAAGAAAAAAACTCAGTTGAGTTGTAAACCGTAATAGAGGCCTAAATTTCAGTTCATCGAATACCATCTTATGCATTTGTTTTATGTCCCTTTGCATTAGGACAATTATGTATGTAAATATGTTTGTAGTTTAATGTTTAGCTAGCTGACTTATGCGAAAAAAAGTTAAAGTTGACATTAGTTAACCAATATATTGAGCCCGGCAAAAGTGTATGAGCTTAATGTATTCGTTAACTACTTTGAAATTCATGGCATCAAAAACAGAATTAAAAGTGTTAACCAAAATAATTTTTGCTATAAGGGCTCGATATTGTACTCTAGCATTGTAACAAATGAATAAATTAATATTGTGTCGACCTCAAGTATTTTCTTAATTCATATTATAAAATATGTATGTATATTCCATTATCGTTTGAATTTTATAAATCCAACTTTTTAGTTATTATTTAAATAAATTGATGTTCTTTTGCCCTCCCTCTCTCACTCAATATACAACAAATTCTAATACTTTTTATTATAGTATTGGTAAGTCTAGATAATACCAATTTATGTATATGTCAGTTTGTTTTTAATAACCTTATCAGAACTCACTAATTCTTTATATATAGAAGTATTTAATTGATAAACTACCTTGGACATACCATTGCTCTGCCTTAAATATTTATTTAATAATATTGTACACATATATAAAAGTAAAGAAAAAAAAGACAATTGGACGACATAGAGACTTAAATTTTTGCTTACGTTGTCACAAAGGTGTATTAGTTTTTTTCTACTGACATATTTGTTTTTTGGTTGGATTTGTTTTTTTTTTTTTGTTGGAATGCAATCATATTAAAGAACATTATTTGACAAACCCTATATTTTAAAATCAAATAAAGTTTACCACTTGTTGAGTTTGTTTCAAACTTAAAAAAAAAATAAGAACAGTTGAGTTTTTAAAGTTAATAATCATCCCGGCTGCTAACTTAAAGTAATTCATTGATATGTTTTTGAGATTGAAAAATAAAAAAAAGAAAATTTTATTGACTTGAATACAAAATCATAAATTCTTATAAAAAACTTTATTTTTTTATGAAATAAAAAGATTAAAAAAATTCTCAAATTGATAACACACTGCAACAGCTATTTTTATACATGAAAAAATCGATATACACGTGAATCTCGAAAAAAATAGTACATAGTCTACATATTCAGATTTTTTACGATCAATCAGATCTTCTTTGAGGACTCAAAAGTTAAAAAAAAAATTAAAAATAAATTAAAATAGCTGTAATATGTTTATTGTATTAATATGGGTATTAAAAATTTTATATAAAATAAAACATTCTGAGTTTCGACACTACATTATTAATTCGCTACAGACTGGCAAAATGTATTCAAAATTTGTTTTAAAGCAACTATGTATGTATGCTTATTGTACCTTTTATTTAATATTAATATCGATACAATAAAGTGCGTTTTTTAAACTTTAAAATCTTTAAAATTATTAAAACCAGAGATCCTTGTTTAACAGTAAATACAGTTTCAAGCATTTATAAATTTGTTAATGTGAGGAAATTGTTGCAGGGAGTATTTGTGATGTGTGTGTGTGAGTGTTCATAAAATATATTAAATCTTTTGTTAAAGAAAACTTAAAATATTTATAGCCACGTATGCTATAATTTTGCATGTTTTTTATTAGTTAAAACAACGTTTTTGATTATTATTTTAAAAAGTGTGACAAAGAAATATTTTATATTAAAAATTATTGGCCCTTATTGTGTAACACGCAACGCAACGCCAAATATAACATTGAAAGCAGAAACAATGTCAAAAATGTGTCATAATTTTGTTGTCGCTTTCTACAGAAATTTATATTGCGTTTTAAAATTTGCAATATGAATTTATGTAGAGTACAACAACAAAATAATGAAATATATTTGATTTTGTTTTTGCTTTCAATGTAATTGATGGCGTTGTGTTTTACACCATTAAGGCCATAATCACCCCTATTATGAAAGTCGACGGCACTGGAACAGTAATTTTACGTATTTTCTTTGTCGTTAATGAAAATAATCGATTACTATTGAGAGTCGATTAATATTTTCTAAAGCGCTTTTAAGTCGATCTCGAGTAGAATTGTTTGTATTTGAGTCGACAAGAAATTTGCGACGACTCAAATAAAAGCTAAAGAAATTTTAAACAGAATGCAAACATTATTACTAAAAAAAAATGCAAGTTTAAAAGAAATTATTAGAAAATTAAACGCGAAAATTGCAAAAATTCGAAAAACTTTGCTAAAATTGTATAAATTTGCGACGATTGCCTTAAACAGCAACAAAGCGAAAATTCGGAAAAAGTTTCGCTAAAAAAGCGAACAATTTTAATTTTTTAAACAAGCAATAAATTTGATAAATGGGCCGATTACGGATGTCAACTCCACTTCCGTTCAGTTCCCAGCAGCGAAATCAGGTACGCCGCTCATGTTAAAATACACAAAATTTTTTTTAATTTATATTTTAACACGAACGGCGTCGCCTGGTTTAACTTCTGTGAACTCAACTTCACTTCAGTTGCCATCCGTAATCGACCCATAAAAGTCACTAAAACTTTAAGGAATGGCGAAAATTCAGTAAAAAATTTTTAAATTAGCGGAAACTCGCAAAAACTTCCTAACAGCAGCATGGAACCAAGGTCTTTTATTTATTAATAACACTGTGGTAGAATTTGACACTTTTTTGTGACAATCGGGACACCTGGCCCCTTTTCCCCATCCATTATGGGCATTCCATACAAATATGGCGGTTTAATTAAATCCTTAAAAATGGCCCCAGCAGCGCCTAGGAAGCTCTTATACGGTTCAAATGTATGACCAACCCCACTTTAGTTTTTATCCCCATCATTTGTTTCTAACATACTTACCCGCTATTTCCATTTCTTAAGGTGGCTCTCATACAAAAATTTTAATACAGGCTAGAAATATATTTAAAAAAAATCCCATAACTGCCTAGAGGATAAAATGTATGACCAGCCTCCATTAGTCTTTCCTCTTTAACATTTTCTCAAATCAAACTTTCCCTTTATCTCCACTCCTTAGAGAGGCTCCCATACGAATATGGTGTTTTATGAAATTTTTAAATTTAATTAAAATTTTTCATCTTTTGTGAATAAAATCAAAAGTTCTAGACAGATTTTAATCATTTATGGCTTGTTTTGTTCGGAACTTTTTGTATACTTAAAAAATAATTAAATTTTTTGTAAAAAAAGGTAATATTATTGCTGATTTTTTGCTTATTCAATAAACTAAATCGTTTTTGAGTAACGCGAATATATGTCCTCGAAAAGAAGAGCTAAACTAATAAACGGGTTCCACCACTCTGAATCCAGTGGACTTGAAGTAGGTTTAAACGCCAGGTGCCACGCTCGTCAGTTTTTTCAACTAGCACAGTGCAATTAGGGATTTTTTTTTGTCAGATTTTCAAAACTAGTCGTCACATTACTTGGTGTAAACAATTTCAAATTTAATGACGACATCGACAATGACTTACATTATAGGGGTGAATAAAATGAATTAACCTTTCGATTAAGTCAAGGTACATTTCCATTGTCCCATTTTATAAAATGAAATAATTTCATAGAAAATTTTTATCTTAGTTCGGTTATTTAGCCGCTATACTTTAATTTTTTAAATTACTAAAAAAATCAAGTAGTTTTTTAAAATGAGTTATTATTATTGCACTTTTTTCACAAATTATGTAATGTTCAAAACGTAATATATACATAAGTAGTTAAAGAAATTAACATACATTTTCATTTACAAAAACTAAAAACTTTTATAAAAAAGATACATGTTATTCATATTTTGTTTAATTTTTTTATTCTATTTGTGCTGCTCAATTTTTAAATGTTGTACAATAAAAAAAATAAATGAATTATAAATTTTCTTACTAAGGAAAAGCAGTTAATTGAACCAAAAAAAATATATGTATACAATTAACAGCATCATAAACCAAAAAGTTTGTATAATTTCACTTAACTAAACGAAAAAAAAAACATAATTTATTTAAACAATAAACAAAAATCTAAAAAACAACAACATTAAAAACATACAAGTTATAAAAATACATAACAAATAAAAACAACAACAAATGAAAACAATAATAATATCATCTATTCTTCAAACTCACTTAAATTCCCCCAACTACCTCCAATTCAAATTAAAAAAAAAATCACAAAGAAAAAGTCAATAAAATTCTTTCTTTTGTATAAATTTTTTTTATATCCTCCAACCAACAATTAGTTAAAACTTTATTTATTTCAAAATCATAAAGTTTTTATAAACTACCACTACTATGGCTGATGATCCAATAAATCAACAACAGTTTGAGGAAGATGTCCTTGCTGCTGCCGGTTCAGATGGTTCTATGAATTTGGGTGAACCCAATGGTAATTTCAAATTACCTAGTGTGGAAGAGGTATGGAAACTTATTGAACAAATGGATGGCATAAGCGACGAAGAACGTGCCAGTATAAGAGAAAATTTATATAATCCCCAAGATGGCTCGCCAGCAGATTTTATGAAACGTTACTCTAAACCAGCTGTGGTTCATACTTCGTGGGACTATATGATATTCTTAACTATGATAGTTATAATAACGCTGATATTTGGTAAGAATTTCGCAAATATACTTGAAGCAAGAAGAGCTTTTTTTGTGTCACTATATAAATTTTATCCGCAAGGCAAAAACTTCATTTTGCCAAATTGTTTATTTAAGAAATTTATGAGATCTAAATTAAATTTATAAAAAAAATTTTCAAGTATATATGTAAATAATCTTAAGTTTCTATCAAAAATATCTTTAATTTTCTATAGAAGATGTCTTTAATTTTCTATTGAAAATTTTTCGATATCTTAATTTTTTAAGGGAAATGCATCTAAATATGGGTGTTTCCAAAGTAACGGTCGTTACTGATTTTCGGAGATTTTTTAAATAAAATTCCAACCTACCCAAATATGCCAAGAGGATTGCTCCATTTTGGACTTACGAAAGTTCCAGCAACGGCAGCAACCGATAGAATTCATAAAAAATGTAATTTCAATACTTTTTTTGACCATAAAAAAGTAACGGTCGTTACTTTATAAATGTGCTGTTTTCAAATGTATTGTAAAATTTTGCGCAGAATTTGTCAAGTATAATACCTGATTAAATTCTTTGAAATGTTTTGTTTAAGGAATGGATTTTTTTTTTAAGTAACAGTCGTTACATTTTAAAAAGTTAACAGTTTTTTGTGCTTGATTTTATTTATTGCGGGTAACTCAAAGTAGCATATTTTTGTTAGTATAAAGAAAATTAAAGTTAATCTTTCGGAAAATGACAGATACATTTATTTTGTATAATGTTAGCGGAAAAAAATTCAAAATAATTATTTAATTTTTGAGATTTAAGGTGTCATATTCTGTGGAAATACCCATATATCTTAAGTTTTCTATAGAAAACTTATCAATGGGGCATGTTCTAAAAAATTAAATGAAGTGGATTTGAAATTGTGGATTTTTCTATGGAATTTTAATCGGAATCTTTTAATCATTAAAAAATATTTATTTTTTTTTTCATTTATGACCCTTAATAACAGTGTTGCCAATTCAGCCAATTAGTGGCTAGATTTAGCAATTTTTTTTTTCGAAATTCGTAGCTATTGTTGGTACTTTTTTTACAAAAAATTGTTTTTCATTCACTCAAAAATACATACATACGTATTGAATTATGGGCTCCCACAACAATATTAAAAGTTTTGTTACTTTAATGGGGAGAAAAAAGTATCAAAAAGGGGAAAAACGTGAAATTAATTTTCGTTATTTTTACTTGTGGAATTTTTTAGAATTTTATATATTTTTGAACTTAGAAACGTAAAATTATAGGTGCAGGGTCCTGAGTGAATGAAAATCTACATATTATTTTTTTTTTTTATTAATTCTCTAAGCTAATCCCCTCGAAGCTGTACGCTTGTCTGCAGGAAAGAAACCAGAGTCTCTGGCGGGAATCGAACCCGCAACCCCGTGGCTGATAGACTAGCTCGCTACTAGCTAGCCTACCGGGACACTCAAAGATAAGATGAAAAATGTTAGTTCTTTTTTGTTAAAACCTATTAAAAACATTTAGGTACTTTGGCATATAAATACGTCCACAAAAGCAAGGGGGACGCTAACGCGGGTTAAATGCGAGTACATAATTATATGAGCTTTGATTACTTAATCAAGACAAGTTGCTTTGGTTTCGAACAATACTGAAACTTTTTATAGGTTTTTTTTTAAAAGTGGCAATTTTATAAAGCATTTTTAATTGCTTAAATCTTGAGATTTAAAAACAAAAGAAAACTACATATTTTATAAGCGAATGTAAACAAACGTTTTTGTGAGTGCAGGAGCAAATATTTTTATTTGTAACGGCTTTAACTATAGTCTGTTACGCAGGGTTGCCGTTTAAATAGTTTTAATCCGACCAAAATTGTCTGCAAAAACTACCAAAATCCTTTGAAATCGACCAAATTTTTTAAATATTTAAAAAAAATTATATCGTCGTAAAAATGCAAAAGGGCCCTATCATAATTTTTAAAAATTTTTCAGTAGCGATACAAAGCTTAAAAAAAGCAAACTATTGAGATTACAGTTTTTTCAGGATAGTGTCAATCATGCGTAATGTGTTAACGATATTAACTAGAAACCCCCGTTGCTATAATCAAAATAGAGACCTTTTATTAAGTTTTTATATATCCTGAAGATAGGCCCTTTTGCATTTTATATGACGATATGTATGTATATTTATTTTTAATATAAAGTATATAATTTATTGGATAAAGCTATTAATCTATATTGAATATTTGACGTGCTACACGTAAACTCTATAGGGGATAGTTCTATTAAGAATTTATTTGCTGGTCACGTTTAACTTAAACAAAATTATATAAAAATTCATTTAATAACGCTTATACTGCCTGTTTTTAGAAAACGTAAACAAGTGAGTGAGTGAGAAATTATATTGAAAACAACAATAAAAAACGAAAATTTGTTTTTGTTTTCAATGTAATTTCTCACTCACTCACTTGTTTACGTTTTCTAAAAACAGGCTGATAAACTAGAATAATTCATTGAACGTATGCAGGCAGTAACACATAAAGGCCACTAATAAAATATGAGTCAAAATTTATTAACTTAAGTTTGTACAATTTTTTAAAAAAGAGTACATATTAAACTTTATAAGACATAGACTGAGCTCCAATACATCCTAATACTTTGCAGACAACGTAAAAATCTATCAAAGAGTTTTACAATGCATAGTTGGCTTATTGTTTACGCGTTGGTAACTTGCTCTGCAACCGACGTTTTGAAACTCACCAATACTTTATGTTCTATGATACTTACAACATCTTCTTTAAGAAGTTCATCTTGTATAAAGCCTATAGTACACGGAATGTAAAAAGCCACATGCGCATGTGGTAATTTTGACGACACTACAAAGCCACAATAGCAAGTTCGTGTTGTGTGATGACGACAAAATTACGTCAGTACCTCATGCGCATGTAGCTTTTTACATTCCGTGTACTATAGGCTTGAGAAACATTTAATACATAACAGAATTCCTCAAATTCTTTTATTTATGTTATTCTTTTAGGACTATGTGAAAAAACTTTAAATATTACCACAAAGAACCTTAATATTTTTTGCATTACTAAGTAAGATTACCAACAGTTCCAGTCATGGCGTGAGCGCCGTTTGTTGCCAATCCGATCAAATTTTTTTATAGGAATTTTGTTTGTTGATAAACGGCATCTGACTTGGTAAGCTCGAATAAGATGACAAAACTTTCCTTTATAAAACTAACACCGTTAAAGTCACTTGCTAAGGACGTAATACATTTAAATGCCACATTCAAAGTTTCATCAACAATCTAAAAAAATGTTTGTGTTTGGTAAAAAAGCTATGAGATTTGCAAAATTGTCTGCTTTCCGTCCAATGTTTTTTTTTTTTTATTTTTTTAAATAAGTATATGTTGCACTACTGTTGGCCTACCATCCGACCAAATTTGGTCGGAAAAGACCATGTTCGGCAACCCTGCTGCTACGTCAAGTTTTTTTTTCTTTTTCTAAATGTGTGTAAAAAGGGCTTTTATTTAGATTTCTATGCTTTAAGTGACTTCTTAAACACAAAATAAAAAAAACGTTTAAAACAAACATATGCTGACACACTTTCTGCGTCGCTGTTGTTGCTAAATTTAACACATTATAATGTTTATCGTCATCATTGATACGAATTTTCATAGATTTTGTAGGCAATTTTAACTTCACGCCATTTAACATAAACTAACATAAAGATAAGATTAAACCAAATTAAAAAAGCTTTTGCTTATTCAAAAGCAAACAAAAGACTATAACAAAAAATGAGAATAATAACACGCTTAAAGCTTTTATTATTTAGTACTATACTTTCAAACATTGCAACAAAACGCTAGCGGATGATAAATGTAGTTAACGAAGTGGCGCATATATATTTTTTTTAATAAGAGAGTTTTGTAACGAAAATTTAAAACAACGAAACAAATTTTTGTTTAACAAAAATTATATAGCCAGGAAGTAAAAATTAAACAAATACGTACATACAAAATGACTGACAATAATGATGGTGCACATGTAATAGAACAATTAAAACAATCGGTAAAATCAATAATTGAAAAAACCGGTTCTCATAAATTTGCCCACGAACTAATCGACAAGATCCATAAATTACAATTGAAATTAGAGGAATTATCGAATACGGATAAAACACAATTTATTCACGAAATGCAAGATTCTTTTCGCGCCACTATCGATAAGATCGAAACAAAACTCATGCAACATGCTCAATTTGAAAGAATTTACAATTATTCAATATTTGCTGCCATTATATTTTTAATCTTATTTATTTTTGGTGGGTTTTTAATTTTATTAACGTCATAAGTCTTTGCTAAATTGATTGATTGTTTTTTTTTTAACTTTTAATAATTGAAATAAAAAAATTAATATTAAATTTATCAATTAAAAATTTATATTTCATTTATTTAATTTTTATTTGCAGCTCTCTTTGGTTATAAATTGTATAAATCGTTGATGGAAAAGGAATTTAAGAAACAAGAGAAACTTAAACAAAAACATACCAAAAAGAGTAAAAAAGCCAATTAAATCTTTCAATTTAATTACACTGTTAAAAGAGATGACGCGAGAGGAGGCTTTTTTATATTTTATTGGGCCAAACTTTAATGTTTAAGATAATAATAAAATAAATAACATATAAAAAAGAAAATTTAACACAAATAGTAAACAAATGCAACTATGTAATTTAAATGGCTTAAATTAAAATTAAATGCTGTTTATTATTTATATTATAAACTGAGGTAATTTTTTTTAAATGCATACCTATACGGCATATGTATATCTTTTTACTTTATTATTTCTGTTAAAATTAAAAACTATGAACTAAGCAACAAATGTTGATCCCAAAGAGACAGTGGCATGGGCGCGAACTGTTTCCCATTAGAACATAACCTACAACTAGGGTTATTGATTATTCGATATTTTCCTGAAACCAGGATTGTAATAGTTGGACCATTTAACACTTTTAAAAAACTAAATATGGGTTTTAAAAATTCAGAAAACCCCGATAAACAAATTCTTTAATAAGAAAGTTATTATCAGTTAGGGTATTCACGTCACAAGTTGCACCCTTGCAAAAAAGCTAAAATGCAAACACATAACAACAACCACAAAGAAAATTATTTACGCACAACTAATTGTCTGTGTGGTTGTTGTTATATTTTTGCACTTTTGCTTTTTCAAAAGGGTGCAACTTGTGACGTGAATACCCTAAGTGTTTAAAAAACTTAAGTCAAAAGTTAAAAAGTTTCAAAAAGTTAACTTTTCAATGCTCTTTTCTGTTAAAACTTAGGAAAACAATCGGCAGCCGTGTGCTAAGTTTTCTTCTGCTATTGATAGGTTAAAAATTCAAAATCACAAGCAGTGCCTTTGCTTTTGAAAGTTGCCAGAAGTCACAGTCGTAAAAGCAGGTGTTCATTTGTGTGTGTGTATGTAAATCACGAAATGTGCTCGGCCCTTGGGGGCATTCGTGTAAAACACGAGAAGCAAAATCAACTGATTACAGTTGCTTATAAATTATAACTTACAAATACAGAAAGTTTTTTTTTCTGCAACTGCTGGCGACTTCCAAAAGCATGCTGGTAAAGGTTTCGTACTACGCAGTGTTTAAAAATCCTTGACTATTTTTAATGATTTTGTAATTGCTTAACTTAACTTAAGAAAAACACAGTAAAAGCAAAAAGCAGAAAAAATGAGAGTAAATAATTTATTTACTCTCACTATGTATATGTTCTCAGCAGCGCTGCCAGAAGTAAGATTTTACCTTATTTTTTAAGATTTTTTAACCGAAAAAAGATTTTAAGATTTTTTCCCCAAAAACAAGTTACTACGTTTATAACTAAAGAACGGCTGGACCGATTTCGATGATTCGTACCAATTCGGAATGGTCTTTGACCAAGTAAGAAGAATAAAAAAAATCTAAAATAGGTGGCGCCATTGAAAATTACTCAGTATGAATTAAATCGTAAACTCTGCATTTGTCTATGATCTTTAGCAAAGTTGTTGAGCATGAGCCGGCGAAGGTTTATAATTTGATATTACCAATTTCAGACAGGTGGCGCCCCTGAAAATGACTCGAAATGAGTTAAATATCATAAACTGTGCATTTGATCATGCTATGATCTTAAGCACAGCTGTTGAGCATTACCATACAAAGGTTTCTATGACCAATTTCCGATAGGCGCCACCATTGAAAATTACTCAAATTAAATTATATCATTTGATCATGCTATGGTATTTAGTAAAGTTGTTCCGCATGAGCCGGCAAAGGTTTCTATGTTAGTATGAACAATTTCCGACAAGAAGTGCCATTGAAAATGAATCAAATCGTAAGCTATGCAATTTATCATGCTTTGATCTGTATCAAAGTAGTTGTGCATGAGCCGACGGAGGTTTTTCTTAAAATTTGGAATGCAGACACTGTAGTATCAAAAGGATCTTTAAGTTATTGGAAATTCCAACAATTAGGGCGTAAAATAGGGCAAAAAGGGTAAAAGCTCCCTCTACCCGTGTCTTCTTTATTAATTATCCGATGATAGTTTCAAGTCTTGAAGGAACTAAAGGCTATAAATTTCAACATTTACGTCGTAAAATAAAGCAAAAATGGTAAAAGCACCCACTCCTATACCTTTTAAATTAATTAACTGATTCTTTTGAAAAGTTTATGTATTTTTTTAAAAAAAAATTTTTTCCTGTTATTTTACTTCGGCTATGCAATATTACACGATTAGTCGTTAAAAAAATTTATAAAAAACGTTATCGAAGCTACCTTTTTGAATGGTAAATTGATTATCTCTGTTTGATTTTCATTCTTCAGGCTAAAAAATACATTACTTTTTTATGTTTAACTTTTGAGTATGTAACGAACAGAAATAAAGAAACAAATAGCTATTGTTTTTTTTCATCGCCGATCATGGTATACAGCGTTTTATTCCTCTTTCTTTCACTTGAAATTAGGTTTATGGCAGAACAACTTTTGCCGGGACAGCTAGTTTATTATAAAAACAACTACTTTTTTCCAAAAATAAGATTTTTTCTTCAGAAATAAGATTTTTTTTGGTGATATTAAGATTTTTTGCTGAAAATTTCTGGCAGCCCTGGTTCTCAGCTTAAAACCTTAAGGCCTAACTATAATATATGTATGTACATAGCCTTGCTTAACCTACTGTCAAAAATAAACAAAGTCTCTCAAATGTATTTAAAAAAACAAGATAAAATAAAAAAACATTTGATTCCGTATGCAAATGACACTTTCATTAAACTTAGCAAAAAGTTTTCTTAAGTTCAATATGGTTTGCCTCATATAATCAACATGTATTCCCACATTTGCTTAAGACCACTTAAGCACATTATGGTTGGGCCTTTAAACAGTCAGCCAAGCAACCACAACAACCACAAAATTATGTTGCTGAAAGTAAAATTTTTTTGTTTTTTTTAAGTGGTTGCTGGCTGACTGTTTAAAAGTTTCTGTCTTCATCACTGTTGCTTGCTGTTGCAGTCATTAGTTTTGAAAAAATCTTAAAAATCTTACTCATCAATATTTATTTCGCTTACTGAGTTGTAACAATTAAAATATCGGAGGTGGAGGCATCGCGTTTATCGTCCACAACTCTGCGAAGTACAGTTCTATTTCGCTTGACCAGAGTATACCGGATTTACATATATCTATATAACTACAGTGGATATCGGTCGTCAGGAGCTGCCGTAAAAGAACTGTACAATGTGCACATTCCGCCGGTCAACCCACTACCTGCAGGATATCACCCGGACATTAAATTCCTTCTGGAGGGGTACGGCATTAGCGGAATAGATTTGCGCTTCCACATTTTGCACAGTAAACGTTGATGGCCCCAACAGAATTATGGGTAATTGCAATAGTTCGTGAGACATTACCATTTGTGGTGCAGGTCTGAAAAACTATGCGACTCTGGCATTTACCAATAATTATTAAGCTAAACCTATATAAATCAGAAAACAGCAAATTAGATTTACCAACGCGCTCCGCAAAAAGAAAGTTCCATAACTTTTCCTTTCATCAGCCTCTAGCTTCATCCCTGCCGGAAGGATCTCCGTCTTAAGACCAAATTTTCCGGCACCAGCAGCTATAATAATAAGGAATCAAATTATCCACTTCTTAATGCCGGAATATAAAACTGATCACATTCAGGCCTCAACAATATGCCTCTCGGCCACAAACATCATATCTTCTATATACTGTCCCCCAAGACACAAAATAACTGATATCAATTCATTACTTTTTACAAAACGCTAGGCAATAAATTTATAGCGGCGGGAGATTACAATGCAAAGCACACGTTCTGGGGCTCACGACTCACTACTCCGAAGGGTAGACAGCTATTTAAAGCTATCTCATCTCTTAAGCTCAACATTATATCTGATCGACCGCCCACTTATTGGCCTTCAGATCTAAAAAACTCCAGATTTAATAGATTTTGCAGTCATTAAGAATATCAGACGCGATCAGCTTTCTACAGCCTCTTTGTTCGACCTATCCTCAGATCACTCTCCCACTAATATAAGAATGTTATATTTTCAAAACATCGAAAAACCTTTTTGTTTCCCTAATAGACATACTAACTGGTTCAAATATAGAATGTATATAAGCTATCACGTACCGCAAAATATTTCGCTTGGATCCGATAATGAAATACAAGATGCTAAAAACATTATCAACCGCAGCTAAAGTAGCCTTTTTAAAATTACAACGGCACAAAAAATAAATTCTCAACAACTATTCAAAACCTAATAAAAGAAAAGAGAAACATTAGAAGACAATGGCAACTACACCGCTCTCCTACCTTAAAAAGTCAACTAAACCATTGTCAAAGAACCCTTCATAGTGCTCTTTTGTAGGAAAAACAATCAGCTCTAAGGGCATATTTAGAAGAGCTAGGACCAACCAAATCAACGGATTAAAGTTTTGGAAAGCTACCAATAGACTTAAAAACCCGATTAAATGCGAGTGTGCTATTCGTTATAGCGATGGAAAATGGGATAGGTCCCATAACGACAAAGCTGAAGTTTTTGCCGATCACCTCGAAAGAGTGTTCACGCCTAATATTTCTACCTCAGACATAACCTTACCAGCTATTGAAGATCGTGTTGTTTCTCCAATGAAAATTCGTTTCTCGTCCTTAACTTCAGTAATCAAAAAAATTAAAATAAATAAATTCCCTGGCATGGACAAAATTTCAGGAAAAATGATTCGTGAACTACCAACATCTGCCCTAAGGCTTATTTTATTCATTTTCAATTCCATCCTGCGAACTGGTTACTACCCTAAATCATGAAAAATATCAGAAATAATTATGATACCTAAGCCAGGTAAGGACGCTAGCGAAGTGTCATCTTATCGCCCGATAAGCTTACTTTCAATTTTATTGACCCCATATTAAGACGACCGCCACATCATTCCAATCCATCAGTTTGGATTCCGAAAGGATCACAGCACCATATAACAGGTTCGTCGCATAGTTACTCTTATCAGAAAGGGCTTCGAGGACAAACACTATTGCTCATCACTCTTTATATACATTTCTCAAGCCTTTGACAAAGTCTGGCACGATGGGCTTTTATATAAAAATACCCACAACTTACTGCGAAATTATCTATTAGATCGTTCATTTGTAGTAAAATATAAAGATTTTATCTCAGACCTAAGAAGAATCACAGCAGGAGTTCCCCAAATCAGTATACTTGGTCCTCTCATGTATATACTTTATACTTCAGATATGCCCACAAATAATCTGATACACACGTCAACTTTTGCTGACGATACAGCGTTTATAAGCGTACATAAATATCCAGTAATTGCTTCTAGTCGTCTGCAGACTCATATTAAAGAACTCGAAAAATGGCTTAACAAATGGAAAATAAAAGTAAATCCAACAAAGTGTGCACATGCCACTTTCACCTTGAGAAAGGGCGACTGTCCCAAACTAAAGATTAATAACATCGAAATCCCTCAACAAAATCATATCAAATATCTTGGTATACACCTAGATCGTCGCCTTACCTGGTCTCAGTGTTGCCAAAACTTGGAGACCAAAAATGGCTAAATTTACGGGGAAAAATGGCTAAAAATGGGCAAAAAAATGGCTAAAAGCTTTTTTAAATAAAAACACATTAAAATTCAATAACACAACAGAAATAATTCATTTAAAGTTGTTTACGATGAAATTGTTAGTTAAGATCAATTTCTTAAATAAGAATAAACGTTATTTAATATTCCGAAAGATATTTAAAAAATAAAATCATCGATAAATGTTATGTCGTTATTGTTCATCTCATAGGAATCACTCGTGCTTATTAGTTTAAAAAAATTTGAAGGTAAATAGTAATCACGACAACATTTACCCAACCTTTTGATTCCAGATCTACAATAAAAAACAAGTAAGAAAATATAGTCGGTCAACCCCGACTATATGATACCCTACACCTCATTAGAACCTGTGTACCAAATTTTATTAAATGATCTGCAAATTTGCGATATGTACTTTACGCACAAGGTTTACATGGACGTCCAGCCAGCCAGACAAACATCGTTAATTCGATTCAGAAAGTGGTTCTGAGTCAATCGGTTTACGAAAAGGTGGGTTAAGGACCAATATTTTAAGGTGTTACAAACATCAGCACAAAAGCATAGTACCCTCTCCACTATTGTGGTGTTGGTATAAATATTTCATTGATAAAATCGAATTAACTGTTGCTAAATGTAACCTATTTCTGAAATTACTTTTAACGATGTTTACTTCAGCATTAGACCATGGAAGTGAGAGCAACTTTATAGTCTTTGCAACCAGAAAGAAACACCGATGTTTGTGTTGATCCGTTTTATAAATTTAATATTGGAATACTGTTCCTTTATTTTGAAAGATGTTTCATCATCATCGTTTATAGCGATTTTCAACAATTGTAAAAGTTGTGATTTAAATTAAAGGCGTTTTAATTATTTAAAATGTTTATTTTGCTTTTATATATTTTTATAATAAAATAAAAATTATTCTTTTAAAAGAAAAACGGCAAGAAAAATTGTATGGCTAAACCAGTTGAAAAATGGCTAAAAAAAAAATGGCTAATGGCTAAATGCATTTTTTAATGGCTAAACAGGGTGAAAAATGGCTAAATCTAGCCACTAAATTGGCAACACTGACTGGTCTCAACATATTGAATCCAAATCCACACAGCTCAAACTTAAAACACAACAGCTTCAGTGGCTTTTTTGCTCTCATTCTGCTCTCAATCTAAACTATAAGGTTCTACTCTACAAAGCTATTATTAAGCTAATATGGACCTATGGTATCCAACTATGGGGAACAGCTTCAGCTTCTAATATAGAGTGTTATGATTGCACCTTTGTACAATTATAAGTAAAACGCATAAGAGTTCTATTAACGATGTTTATTATTCAAGGTATCAATAAGAACTAACTAACAAAAAGGAAAACAAAATTAAAAGCGTTTAATTCAAATTGTCCGGCGTTGCCAGACTAGTGATAGTATATTTTTGGCTATTGCCAACATCTCCCTCTTTAAGTGGGAGTGTATCGTCTAGGAGCACGATGACTTCGGATGGATCTACGTGGTGCAAGATCCTCAACAGCTTCGTTAAGATGTTCCATCCCATGAGTATTTGATGATTCCGTTTCCGTTGTTTCCGAATTGGTTGTGGATAATTCACTCTCGTCTTCTACAGACAAGCCAGAGTTTGTATTAACCGCTTCTGATATATCCAAGAATTCTAATGGTTGTAATTCTGAAGCTTCACTCGAAAATCGCATCCGCAACTGATTTATATGAGATCTAATAAGAGTATTTCGACGTCTTGTCGATATAAGTACGTTGTATATTACGTCCCCAACTCTTTCTATGACTTCTCCGCCAACCCATGACATGTTATTTTTATTAAAAACTAGAGCATATACTCTATCACCAGGTTTAAAAATACGTTCCCTAGCTCCGTGTTTCACATTGTAAGCATGTTCCATTGCTGTGTTTCGTTTCTTTTCCGTGGCTGGTGATGGCTTTAACAGGTCCAGTGGTATTTGGAGACGTCGGCCAATAAAGCATTCGGAGGGGCTTTTACCACTAGGTGTTGCCATGTTAGGTGTTACTCTGTATTGGGAGAGAAAATTCATCAAATTCACATTATCATCAGGACAATCGTCACAGTAGGATTTTTCAAGCGCTCTTTTTATCGTATCCACAAAACGCTCAGCTTGGCCGTTGGATTGAGGATGATAAGGTGGTGTGCATATATGGTGTATCCCCCGTTCTTCACAAAAATGTTTGAAAATCGAGCTCGTAAACTGTGTCCCATTATCAGACACAATGACCTTTGGTTGACCATATCGACTTATAAACTCGTGAACGTGTTTGATCATTTCCTTCGATGATATAGTAGAAGTTTGTACAGCCTCTGGCCACTTAGAAAAAGCATCTACCAAAATAAAATAATATTTACCACGCAATGGCCCGGCAATGTCTATATGTATACGATCAAGTACTTCATTTGGTATTGGCCATGAGCTAAGAACAGACTTTGTTGGAGATTTTGCAGCCATTGCACAGTTATGACAATTCTTTACGTAAACGGAAATATCCGCGTCAATTTTTGGCCAATAAACATACGACCTGGCGAGGCTCTTCATACGTTCAATGCTCTGATGGCCTTTATGAAGTTGTTTCAAAATACGATTCTGAAAAACTGCTGGTATAACCACACGATCTCCTGACATGACACAACTGTCCACAATATACAAGGATTCTCTTCGGTTGTAAAAGGGTTGGATATCTGATGTTAAGTTTCCGTAGCAATGCCATCCTTCTTTAAGACATTTTATTACTCTCTGTAGGGTGGAATCTTTTGTTGTAACGATACGAACCATTTTCTGTGTAACCGGCATGTGTTTAATGTTGTCCTGCAAAACAAATTCCATATCGCTCTCTGTTTGTATAGCAGCTATGACAAATTCTTCATCTTGTTGTTGATTATTAATGAGCCGAGAAAGTATATCGACATTTCCGAAATCGTAGGTGTTCACATATTGAATTGTAAAATCATAGCTCATCAACACGAGCGCCCATCTTTGCAGACGATTTGCGGTGTGTGTAGGAACACCTTTTTTGGAACCGAAAAGAGAAAGTAGCGGTTTGTGATCCGTTAATAAGGTAAAATTGCGACCATAAATCATTCGATGAAATTTAGTGCAACCATACACCAGAGCCAGGGCCTCTTTTTCTATTTGGCTGTACCCTTGTTCCGTTGGTGTAAGTGCCCTCGAAACATGATAAATAGCCCTCCGTGTTCCATCGGGCATTTCGTGGAAAATCTGGGCACCGATTCCCACTGTTGATGCATCCGCCGCCACAAAAATAGGTAGTCTTGAATCGTAGTGTGTTAAAAATAATTCGGTTTGAAGTAGCCTTTTAAATTCATTAAATGATTTTTCACAATCTTTCGTCCATTCCCACTTAGTATCGTTCTTCAACATGTTGTCTAAGGGATGGCGGATGTTACGCATGCACTTTATAAACTTACCATAGTAGTTAATAGCGCCCAAAAAGGAACGAAGTTCCGATACGTTGTTTGGACGTGGCATATTTCTAATTGCCTCAACCTTGAAAGGATCCGGGTGGATGCCCTTGCAATCAACTACATGTCCAAGATATTTAATTGATGATTTTAAAATTTCACATTTTTCCCAGCGAACTGTAAGGCCATGTTGCTGAAAACGTTTTATAACCTCTTTTACCTTAACAGAATTTTCGTGCATACTAGGTGATGCAATTATTACGTCGTCCAAATAAGCGAAAACGCCATCGAGTCCAGCAAAGATGGTGTCCATCGCCTTTTGAAACGCACCAGGTGCTGATGTTACCCCAGGAGGTAAACGATTGAATTTAAAAAGTCCTTTATGCGTGTTGATAGTAAGCAACTGCTTAGAGTTTTCGTCAACTTCAAATTGAAGGTATGCATCCGAAAGGTCTATTTTACTAAAATATCTGCAATTGGACATTTTAGCAAAAATTTCGTCTGCATGTGGTAATGGATACAAATTAGGTTCCATACAATGATTCAAGCCCGTTGAGTAGTCGCCACAGATTCGTATTTTGTTGTTTCGCTTACGAACCACTACTATTGGTGCTGCCCACTCAGAATGTGTCATGGAAGTAATAACGCCTTCAGATTCTAATCTATTCAATTCAGCTTCAACCAATTGAAGTGTTGCATATGGTACCGGTCTTTTTGGTTTAAACACTGGTACTGAATTTTGTTTCACCTGAAGTGTTAATTTAAACTTTGTGCAATGTCCAGTTCTGTCCTCAAGAACTTCAGGAAACTGTTTTTTAATTTCATTAAAAATAACCTGTTTCTCCTCTGATGCCGATATAGAATTACAAATAAAATTTAAATTTTTGTCCCAATAGTTGAATTTATCAATCAAATCCGTACCGAATACATTTAAGCCATTTAGTTCTGTCACGTATAATGTTCCAATTTGATTTTCATCGTTGTGTCGTATTTCTGTTGTAAATTCGCCGATTATAGGTATTTGATTATTCGAAGCATCTGCTGCCCTCTGCATACATGGCTGTAATTTTGGTCTACCTATAAGAATCCAATTTGATTTTGAAATAATTGTTACATCAGCTGCTGTATCCAATTGCAATTTCATTTGTTTGTCTGCTATTTTTATTGTCATGAATTTACGCCGTTCTGCATGATTATGAATTGCTTTCACGATGTGTGATTGTGTTGGTGTAGCTGCAACAACATTTGTACGCCATTTGTCACCGTTACGTTTTTCGTTGCCATGCTGTGGTTGTTTGTACGACGCATGCCTTGTTTTGTTGTGTTTCGGCGAATGAGGTGTCCGAAAACAGCCGCAATATCCGTTTTTGTGTCCTACCTTACCGCATTCTTCGCATTTGTGCTGTGTATAAGAACAATCTTTGACATAGTGCATTGATCCACACTGCCAGCATGGACGTGTTGGTCCATCGTATTTTGTCTTACCAGAATGCTCCCCGGACTGTACGTCGATCCCAATATGTTTGTTTTGCACCTTCTTAAAGGATACCGCATTCACTTGAGGTGTTTGTTTTTCCACAAGGCTTGCATCATTTTTAATTACCATCATTCGTTGCACCTCAGTTGTTAATTTTTCCAACGTAATATCGGCGTTGCTATCCAACATGGATATCAATTTACTACGATTCTCCATGTAAATGGGTGATTGCAAACCGATAATAAACATAAGGCACTTAAATTGTTGTGGGGTCATTTGATTGCTATGAAAACGTTCACATAACTTGTTAACCCTTCCAGCATACGAAATAAAGTCCTCGTTTTCATCCTTAACATTTCTAAGACAATTGTACCGGGCATTAAAAAGAGACTCCTGACGATCAAACAATGTAGTGAGTGTAGTTAGGGTGTCATTAAATTTAAGGTCATGTGGTTTCCTCGGCAATAAGAAGTCAGCATAACGGTCGTATACTTGTTGGTTTAGTTTTCTCAGAATAAGACGAACTTTCGATGAATCGTCAAGTGCCTTGGCATCTTCCAAGAAAAGCACTTCATGACGGCTGTACCAATTTGAAAAATACAAATTTGAATCCGGATCATAACGAAATTCATTAATACTTTTGGATAATACATCCATTAGTTGTTCCTGTCCGGCATTGGTGGCAAGTTGTGATGTGCTTGCCCCATTTGATGACTGCAGAATGCCGGCAAGAGATTCGATTAGGCTTTGTTGTCGCGCTGCAGCTTCATTTTGTTGAACCAAAAGTTTGGTCATGACGCTTTCCAGTGTGTTATTCATCTTTTTTTTCAATTAATGTAAGTTCGAAAAAAAACAATCCTCGTCGCCACTGTTATGATTGCACCTTTGTACAATTATAAGTAAAACGCATAAGAGTTCTATTAACGATGTTTATTATTCAAGGTATCAATAAGAACTAACTAACAAAAAGGAAAACAAAATTAAAAGCGTTTAATTCAAATTGTCCGGCGTTGCCAGACTAGTGATAGTATATTTTTGGCTATTGCCAACATAGAGAAACTACAAAGACGACAAAATAAAATATTGCGACAAATTACTGGTGACCCATGGTATATTAGAAACGAAAATATTCATAAGGACCTCAATATTCCATTTGTTCGCGACGAAATAAAAACCTTCTGCTCGAAATATGCACGAAAACTGGCAACTCATCCGAATCCTCTTGCACTGGATCAACTGTATTATAATGGACATATTCGCATCAAGAGGGTCGACACGTTGGCCCTCGCGCTACTGCATGGAAGATGAACACTTTACGACACAAAAAATGGAGTTTCTATTGCAACGGCAATATACCCAGAAACTATTAATTAATTTAAGATTTTAATACTTATTGTTATTTTCTTAATACATATATTTAAAAAGATCCAATAAATAAATTGAAAGTTAAAAAAAATACTCCCGGAACTATCGGAACAACTCCATTTAGCGAATTATCAGCATGGATTTCTCAAGCAGTATAGAACAACTGCTTTTACCGCCTCTCCACACAATTCAGTGGGGCTATCGCATATTTCGGTTCGAAAAGTAAAATTTTTCGAAAGCAATTTCCGAATCTAAAGTTAAACCGTACTGCGTAACTCGTTCGAAACGATGACAGAGTTGTTTTTATAAACAAATGGGGAATTTGATTTTAAGTTGGTAGCACTGCTTTTTAAATACCAAAATATACGAAAATATCCCAAAACAAACTCAGCAGCGTGAGTTTCACCCGCAATATCTCAGAGAGTCCTTGTGGAAGGTAATTCCCAAATAGTCCATGTCGTGTTAAATTAAACGCTGGGTAAGCACATAGAAGATAAAATACTGTCTCCTCAGTTCCAGGTTTCCTGCAGCTGCGACAGTATTTATTAAAAGGGAGGCCAAGTCTCATAGCGTGCTAACCGATCGTCCAGTGACTAGTAAGCACGTATATACATAAGCCTCGACACGTCCCTCCGATTGAAGTTGAGAAGTTGCTAAGAGCGATCTATGTCATATGTGGACCACGTTATCTTGGTAGCACTACATCCATCTAGTTTCTTCCATTTATCGTCAGCCATATCCAGATAGTCAGGGGTGTCATAGAATCCAAGTCGGTTTTGCTTTTTGTCGGTTTTTATAAACCAATATTGGTTTCA